>CM063287.1:33852358-33967358 GCA_032173965.1 Sitta carolinensis
TTGTCAGGCGGCGGTGTCAGGGTCCTCACATCCACAACTGTAATTTGTTTTCTTAACACTTTTTTTTTTTTCTTTCTTTTTTCCAGGATATGTAGCTGCAGAGGCCTAAACCTATAAATTTCCAACCTCACACATGTTCATTGTTTAGTTTCCTTCTTTTTTGCCTTTTTTTTTTTTTTTTTTTTTTTTTAACTCCCCAGGGTCTGGTTTGATGCATACAGTATTTTTTTGCTAATGTGATAAACTTTGGGAACTGGGATCCCATACATCACAGGCGGCCATGTCAGAGGATTAGCAGGCAGCATCCTTTGGAAAAGCTTGATTTATAAGTCCTCCCTCTATCCCATCCTCACCCCCCTCTCCCTCCATGCTTTACAAAAGGATCTTAAATTGCGGGGTTTATTCATAACCTTAAAATGGAATTCAAATATTGCACAACATCTCCGTGGCAGAATCGCTTCCACCGTGCTCCCGTAATTAATCCAGAATTACAAATACAGCCACAAAGCAGAGCAGAACTAACAAGTAAATAAATTCTTCTGTGGCTCCCACATGGACCAAATCCCGGCATGAGCTCTGTGATGTGCTGGTGCTGCTGCCGTGTCCTCCCCACGTCACAGGCAGGGGGGACAATGAGCAGAGGACTGAGAGAAACAGTCTCTGGCATTGAGTCATGGTCAATTTTATTTTTTTTTAATCGTGGATATGTCATTTTTTTTATTTACCTACACGAGCTTTTAATTATTATTAACAAATACGACAGGATTTTTATTGTCAACATGACATTTTCCTTTTCTTATTAGAGGAAATAACACACATTTTGTTTTCATAGATCACTTTCTATTTTTCATTATCAGATATGTCTGTTTCGTTGCTTTCAAACATGATCTTGTTGATTATTATAAACAGAAATGCCATTTTTTTTGTTTCCAACACAATCACCTGACCATCCTGCGAAGCATCAGGACAGCAATAACACTTTTAGCTGAAAACAAGGCAAAAGTCACTGAAGAATTTTGTAGCTCACCTCATTTAATTACAGATTTCATCCTGCAACACCCAACTTTCATGCAGAGCAAAGCCCTCTCTGCAGCCCCTTCCTTCCCCAATGCCTGCAGACTCTCATTCCCAGCTCTCTCCTCTTCCTGCACAACACTAATGCCCATTAATATCCAGAAAGTGTCGGTCGTACCCAAAGTTTCAGGCCATTAAATCAATGAAAAATATATTGGATTTAATATGTTTGGCTTAGGAAATTTGTTTTGTGTGCTGCAGCCTAGTGCAGCTTGCTCTGAGCTTACCTCTGTTTGAATTAGAGGGCTTCAGCTCATGTGCAGCTCAGACATTGGCCCACAAGACCGTGAAGCGTAGCTGATTTTTGGAGAAACTACTAAGTAGTTTCTATAGTGATAATGATGTACTATGTGCACCTATTGGGAATATATAAAATTAGAGAGAATTTCTGTTTGCTTTGGTCCTCTTTCTAGAATAATTACAGGAACTGCCATTCATTCCCATTCTGTTACCCTGATTATTCTAGAATAACCTGGTTATTAAGGTTTAGGCGTGTTTAAGAACATACTGCAAAGTGACAACTTGTCATGTTGGTATTATCAATACTTTAAAATTTCCATATTAGTGACCCAATTTTCTCAAGATTCCTGAGTGTTTAATTTGGTGGGGAGAAGGAGGGAGGGGAGTAAATGATGCCTCTGCCTTTTCTCTATTCAAAGTAACCTTAATTTTCTTTTTCTGAATAGAAACCTTTCCCTGAGCTACTTAAAAAAAAAAAAAAAAAAAAAAAAAAAGGTTGGAACAATTCTGTCTAAACACATTCTCAGCTTGGAAATCCTTCTGCTCCCATCAGATGTGGTGGGGAACACTTTGAAATCTCCCCTGTCCGTGGCAGAAGTGCCATTGCTAAATTCAGGGAATTATGGAAACCAGAAGTGCTGAGTGGCCGACCCCAAACCTGCTTCCCAGAATAGCACTTCACAGCATTAAAACCACCATGTTTAATGAAATATGTTCCCTGAAACAGCACTTTCCCTCTGAGGTAAGAGATCCTCCACGGGGCAGGTGTACAACAGCAGGTATTTCCCCTGAGATTTGGAATTTCCTTGGCTAGGAGGAATTTCTCCTGCAGATGGAGGGAAGTTTCACCAAACGAGGCACAGCAAAGGCTCTGCTCTGGTGAAGGTGCCCATAAAGCTGTCCAGAACCACACTTCGCTGACGTAGTGACAGATTGGGCAATTTTGCTCTGGTAATTACTCAATGCTTCAGCAAATGGTAACTAAATCCTTTGGAAATCAAAATGTCTAATTGCACCCGCACATATGGCATCGCCCCAGCCGTCCTGCAGAAGGGAAAGGAACCAGCACACCCAAACCTTCCTGGAATTCCCCCAGCCCTGAAGCCACCAGCGACACAAAACTCTTGGTGTTTGGAAGAGTGTTTGGGGGAAAAAAAGATGGGAATAAAGGAGCTTCTGGAAAATGTGGTGCTGTTGTTGGGGTACAACAGCAAAAATTAAGTTCATTTTGTCAATAAAGAGAAAAAGGTTAATGCTGTGATGTTGCTGCTTTAACCTCTGTAAAGGAATCATTTTAGTGCCAAAATTGCAAGGATGAGTTCAGTGTTTGGTTTGGGATGTTGACATGCAAGGTTGAGAATCCACAGAGGTCATGGCAGGGGAGCATGGAGGATTATTGGGCCACAGTTTGCTCATACCAGGTCTGCTGGAGCCCAGAACCATGGGGACATATTTCCAAAGGTCCATGTTGAGTACCAGATCCTGGTGGCTGAGCAGGAGAGCAGGGAAGGGACCTCTTCCAGCCCAGTTCAACCAACTCCCACCAACCTCCACACTGAACGAGGATCCAGACAGAAAAGAGATGCAAGATTTTGTCTGAGAGCTTTGCTCGGCACGGACAGATGGTGGCAGATGATGCTGTGGGGTAGAGGAGACAAAATCAGGCCCTTTCAAAGCCAGAAATTAAACCAGGATTTGAGGTAAAATCCTTGGTCCCTTCTTGCCCCTGATGAGGCTCAAAGTCAGGAAAACCAAAAGGGCAACACTCCTTGTGGGGACTAAATGAATTCTAAAATGTTTATTTTAGAATTACTTCATCTGAAGAATTTCTAAAATCTGACTGGTGTGTCCATCCATGAATCCATGGATCCATGGATCCATCCATCATCCATCCATCCATCCATCCATCCATCCATCCATCCATCCATCCATCCATCCATCATCCATCCATCCATCCATCCATCCATCCATGCATCATCCATCCATCCACTCCTATTGCTACTCCACCAGGTTTTAAGCTTTTAGGACTTCTGCTGTCAGAAAGAGACAAATCCCCCTCTCCTTATTTCAACTATCACCTTCAATTACGAACATCCAGTTTTAATATAGGAGGGCAACATTGAAGTAATTATTAATGGGGTTTCTGGACCAGCCTCAGCCCCATTTTCTAGAAGACATAGTCCTATGTTCTACATTTAGTAATTACTAGGTGGAAAACCTGCATCCCTTACATCTCTTCTTCTCTAAAGATTCCCAACCCCCCATTCTGTGACTCTCCTCGGAATTAGTTCTTCTTCTTTTTATTTCTTGCTATTAATGTTTAGAAACTCTGAGGGTGTATGATTAATGCAGGTAGCGTGACTTTGATATAGGACAAAGTAGCATTAATTGTATGATATACATTATTTTTAAAACAACTACATTGTCTTCATCTTGCATAATTATCTCTTTGTTGCTGTTAATCAGGATTTCCCAAAGTGGCACACAATAAAATGCATTAAGGTTTATGTCAGCAGATCCAAATCTGGAATCAAATCTATCTGTACCATCAGGTGCCCATTAGGCTGGTGGAATTGCACACTAAAGACACTCAGACAATGCAGACGTTTTTCTCTTGCAGTAACTGGGAGAAAAGAGAAATTGGAGCTCTGGAAACAGATGCAGGAAAAGGCAGTTCCTGCCCAATCCATTACAGACAAGTGAAGAGAGGGAAAAGAGGTGAAACATTCACCCACTGATTTTTTTTGGGTGCTGTCTTAGCGAATTTCAAGAATATCTTGCCAGTTAAAAATATCCTCGAGATTTTTTTTCACTCAGATTTCAGGGGAAGGTTTGTTCTCTGTGAAATTGTACGTAAAGAAGCTGGGGAGTGCTGCACTAGAGGGGTCCCTGGGGGCAGCAGGGCTGAGCAGTGCCTGTTTCATGGGTGTCAGTCCAGCCTGGGGGCAGCAGTGGCCACTGCCGCCCTTCCTCATCTCAGACACGGGACGAGTGTGGAGCAGGCAGGTCCCCAGCAGGGCAGAGCCACGGCCAGGGGATGATGCAGAAAACCCTCCAGGCATCGGGGCAGCCTGAGGAACTGCTGCTCTGGTGCCACCAGCAGAGCTCAGCCTTTGCTCTGGGGGCAAGACCCCTCTCCCAGAGGAAGAATGGGCATCTGGGCACAGCCATCCCTGTGGGATTGGGGTGCAGGATGTACAAAGTTACCAGTTTAAATGGCTTCATGGCAAATGCTTTCTGTGTTCTCCATGTTCATGGTGGAGCTGAGTTGGGAATTTCTTCTAAGAACCCTGGAAACACCAAGGCTTCAAGCTTCCTTTTCACTCCTGCTCTTCCTGAACCTTTTCCTTTTTCCTTCCTTTCTTGTCCTTTGTTCCTTTTTCAGAAAAGTCAAAAGCAATGACAAGGAGCCCTGGAACACGTTGCCAACTGCCCCTCCAGTGCCCACCTCACCTGCCTGCTCCTTCCATAAGCAATGCTGCTGATGGAGAGGAAGGAGGATTTGTGTCACCATTTCCACAGGAGCTCCCTGCAAAAGCCAGGCTCTGCTCCTCCTGGAGGGGACAGGAGCAGGCAGGCAGCAAGGGCTGGCTCTTGGCCTTCTGCAGGAGTTCTGTGGACCCCAAAAGCCACACGAGGAGAGTGCAGAGTGAGGCAGGGCAAGGGCAAGACCCAGCAGGCTGAGACAAGGAGAGGAGCTTTCAGAAAAGCAGCAAGGCACATCAGGCCAGAGGAGAAAACGAGCCTGGAGCAGCAAAGTAAGAATGATAATACCGAGCACTTATGTTCAAAGCACTGTACAAATATTAATTAATTAATCCTCAAAGCCCGCTCTGGAGTAGATAAGCAAGTGTTATTATCCCCTCCTTGACGGGGAGTCGGAGGCTGCAAGGTCAAGTGTCACGTCCAAGGCTGCAGAGAAAGGCTGCAGAGGGGTTTTCCAGGGAGAAGCACTCCAAACCCAGCCTGGGCTGACTCCAGGGCTTGGAGCCATCCTGGCAGTGCGTTGACAACAGGCAGGAGACAGGGAGGGTCTGGAGAGGATCCACCATCCCAGAGAAACCCTGAACACTTCTGCAATCCCCTCTGTCCCAATTCTCACTGTTAGCACTCACAGTCTGGAGCAGCCCTTGAACCTGGACAAGGATGGGCTGGGAAGAGATCAGGAGGAAAATTCAGAGGTGTCCCTGGGCATGCCATCCACCTCTTGTTGTCCAGTTCCTCCTGTGCCACAGTGACAGGTTTATCATTAGATTAAAAGCAAACCAGGAAGGGAAATTAATAAGTACACAAAGTATTGATAAGGAATTAAAAAAGAGGTTAGCTCTGACTCACCCCAATGCTTTGAAGGCTGTGGCCCCAAAAGAGGGAGCTCCACCATCTAGGGAAGTGGAAATGTTGTGTTTCTCCTGAAATTCCAACCATCTTGTGCAGGTTTCCCAGCAGAAAATCAATGCTTGAGTGTTTTCCATCTGAAGGAAAAGAGGAAGAAGGGTTCTTTCTGGAACCTGACCCAGAAATTAAGTAACAATGGATCAAGGAACTCCAGTTTGACCCACTCCCCCTGTAAAAGGCTCCAGTTGGAAATGTTTCAGGTTTGGGTCAATTTTTCAAAAGTAATGAATATTTAGAAAAAGTGAATAGAAAGAGGAGACTCAGAATATGAGGCCAGGAAAACACTTTTCTTGGGAAAAAAAAAAGAGCTTATAGGTCAAAGGTGTCTACTGTTCACAATATGGATTAGAGGGAATTTCTGTGAGTTCTGGAGGGAGCTGGGGGGAGGGAGCAGGGAGAGGAATTGCCTTTGGTCTGTATTTGTTGCTCCAGTTCCTGTTCTGACAGCAAAGCAGCTTTGATTGTAAGATGAATTGTGGAGCAGGAGCTGCAGCTCTGTTTTGGGATGTTGGTGTTTGCCCCAGCACTTTTGACTTCAGGGAGACAAGAAAAGCAAGGTGGGTGTAGAGCTGCCAGAAACAATTACAGGAACATTTGCCAATTAATCCATCACACACTGCAGCACCATTTACCTTTCACCTTCCCAATTCTGAAGAGTCACTGTACAATCCAAATACCAAATTGTTCCTGGATATAGCAAAAAAAAAAAAAAAAAAAAAAAAAAAAAAAAAAAAAAAAAAAAGAGAGGATGTAGGGCTAGAAAAAAGGGACCCATCAATAATAGGACAATGCTTCTAATTTCCTGTGCAGCTCTTTAGACATGACCTGATCAGTAAATCTGGTCACTATTTCCCCAATATTCCTTTTAAATACACATTTTTTTCATAACCTCTTCTCAGACCATCTCCCCCACACTTATTGGGATGCTTAGGAAGCAGCACAAGCACCAGGATTGGATGTGCCCCCATCCCAAAAAATTTGTGTCAGAAAACTTTGGGATGGAAACTCTTCCAAGTTATTATTTAACCCTCTCCTCTATTTTTGCTAGCATTCATAAACATGGGCAAAGAGAGATGTGTTTCCAGGTTTAACGAGCCATTTATAACTAATTACTGAAGCTTATTAAGTACAGCTTTGGCTTAGGCATTTTATCCCTACCTTTTCTCTACAGTATTCACCAAAATTTGGCTTCCTAAGAGGAACTAATTGAATTTCATGGTTTACACATTACTTGCACACTCTCTTTAATCCCCAGCTCTAGTTTTTCTCTTACAGATTGTCCCAGAAGAAAGCCAAAACATTAACTTTGTATTTATGGTGTAAATAAGGGTGTTTTTAAATTCTATCACCACAGGCACACACACACTGGGCTGGAGCCTTTTCCAATTTTTCAGTGCACTGGTGCAACTCCATTAAATCAGCACCCACACACCAGTGTGGAAACTAAAGTAAAATCTTCTATGGATGAATATGGACAAACAGGATCAGATCAGCCAGATATTTGTGAGCTGCCAGGGAAATTGGCTCCCACACCAAGATTTGGCTTGGTTTGGCTGCTGTGTGCTGGGCATGGCTGTGACACCTCCAGTCCTGTGTCCAGCTTTGGCCACACAGGACAAGGAGGACCTGGAGGGGCTGGAGAGTGGCCAGGGCAGGGAATGGAGATGGGAATGGAATGGAGAATCCCTGAGGAGCTGGGATGGGAATAGAGAATCCCTGAGGAGCTGGGCAGGGAATGGAGAATCCCTGAGGAGCTGGGCAGGGAATGGAGAATCCCTGAGGAGCTGGGCAGGGAATGGAGAATCCCTGAGGAGCTGGGCAGGGAATGGAGAATCCCTGAGGAGCTGGGATGGAATGAAGAATCCCTGAGGAGCTGGGCAGGGGCTCAGCCTGGAGCACAGGGGGCTCCGGGGGAATTTCTGGCTCTGCCCAACTCCTGCCAGGAGGGGACAGCCGGGGGGATTTGGGATCAGGGACAGGGACAGAGCAGAGGGAACGGCCCCAGGCTGGGCAGGGCAGCTCAGGGGGACAGCAGCAGGAATTTCCCCATGACAGGGGGGTCAGGGCTGCAGTGCCCATCCCTGGGGTGTCCAGCAATCCCTGGAGGGGGCACTGAGGACAAGGTGGGGATGGGGCACAGCTGGGACTCAATAGTCTTTTCCACCCTCAATAATTCTGTGATTTTTTAATAGCAAAACTTGGGTGATTAACAGTTCAGTGCTCGAGGAGAAGCTTCCTTCTCTCAGCTCCTCAGGGCTGGCAGGTCCCACCAATGCTCTGCACCTCCTCCCAAGCACTGGAGGAAATCCTGGGCCCAGTGATGTCAAAGGGAATTTGTCTTTACCATCAGCACAATCAATATTTTCCCTTACACCCCTGGCCCTGTAAGCACTTTGTTAACACCTGCTTTAGCACCTGGTACTGCCCAGGCCAAACCCCAGCCAAGCAGTGATGCAATCCATCAGCTATTCCATGAAATGGAAATGTTTTTACACCCCAACACACACAGTTTGTATTTTCAGGTATATTTTAAGGCACTATGAGGCCAGGCACAAGCTGCAGTCCAGCTTTTTGAAGGGGAAGCAGCACAAGGAGGAATATTCCAGGTAAATTTTTAATAAATGTGTGTGTGCAATGAAACAGCTGCAGCCCAAGGCAATTTTAGCAAGTTACAGCACTGTGCTGCTTGATCTTTACCACAACATTTCCTACAGAAACAGAGTGAGGAAGCTTGCCCAGATTTTCCAGAGGGGCTGGGGAATGCAGGTGACCTCCTGAAAAGTTCAAGTGACAATTTCCAACACAAATGGAAACTTTTCCAGGCATCTTCCTCTCTTTTGTTAACTGCATCTTCAAGGGGTCTCCAAATGCATGAGTGATAATAAAAAGCCATCTAGAGTTCACATTATTTGAAGTTTTAAGGAGGAAAATGTTAAAGGAAACAACCCTCTCTTCAGTGATAACACAGCTCAACCCACAAAATCATAGCCTAGAATTAAATCCTACTTACAACAATATATTTGGGTTGATTTTATTTTTATGAGCACAGCCTGTGGGCTGCTGTTGTGCAAATCAGCTTTCCCACTGCAAATAAAAGTCAAAAAAATTGTCTCAAAAATCTTTTGAAAAATGCAAAACACCATTTTTTTTTCTTCCATCCAGCCCTGTCTGAATAGCTGAGATGCACCACAATTAAAAAAACACACGTCAAAGAATACAATACAAAACAAAAAAACAAAAAAACAACAACAACAAAAAAAAAAAAGTTAAAAAAAAAAAAAAAGCAAGCTGAAGCAGCTACTCAGGCCTGGGAAAAATCAAAACACTTGGCACAGAGGAAGCAGCAGAAGCTGAAGTCTCAAAGGAGGGGTTCTCAGGTTACCCCAGAGCTGGGCCATCCTTCCAATCCCACCTGCAGAAAGGGACTGGCAGGGGATTCCAGGGGCTCGTGTTTGCCATCTGCACGTGGGCAAACTGCACCCAGAGCCCTTGCCAAAACAAATAAATGGGGGAAACACAAAAGGAAAAGCAATTTTCCATTCTAAGAATGCTCTGTCTGAGGCACTGGAGCAGATTCCTCAAAGCTCTGGAGGTGTCCCAGGCCAGGTTGGAGTGCCCTGGGACAGGGGAAGGTGTGGGAAGATCCCATGGCAGGGCTGGGATTTCAGGTCCCTCCCAACCCCAACCATCCTGGGAGTCTGGGATTCCCTGGGGTTTTCAGCACAGGGTGTCCTGGTGCCTCCTTGGGGACAGAATTTGGCATCTTTGATGATCCTGCCCTGGTTACGTTGGTTTAATCTGTGATTTTACACCCTGCTGGGCAGGCAGTCAAAACTGATCAGCTTTAAGTTTTCTCTCAATGCCTGTGTTCTAAAGACAGCAAAGTGTGCAGGGAATGAAGTGCCAAAATTGTGTCCTTTGTTACAATATTTTTCCTCCATAAATTGTTCTAAGATGAATTTAAATAACATATTTGAAAAACACATAATTGAACACAATTTATTTTTAATACTCAGTTGTAAATTCACGCAGATGCACTTTGAAAGTTGCAAATAAAATATCCCTTCATTTGTACTTAGAGTCTTAAACTGAATTAAAGGATCAACTTTAATTAACTGAAAAATAACTCATCTCTCTCACTGCCCAAACTGTTTGGGCTGGACAAAAATGATCTTGCCTAATCTTCTCCCTTAATATCAGTTCCATCTCTGGAGGAAAGAACAAGGTGTGTGCACTAAAAAAAAAAAAAAAAGTTAAAAAGTAAAAAGTAGAGCAGAGAAGCAGAGAGAAATGTTCCTTAAAATATTTAAAGTGTTCTTTAGAGCTGAGATTTGAAACAGAGCAAAGGGAAGAGTTTAGCCAAAATTGTAATTCCTGGGGTTTGTGAATGGGATTTGTTAGGGAGGGCAGCAGCCTGTGTGATCTTGAGCTGTACATTTTTATACATATTCTGCAGATCTTTATCTCAGGAATGTGTTCCAAAATGTGTGGAGGTGGCACTTGGGGGCTTGGGTTCGAGCTGGGCTTGGCAGGGCTGGGGGACACGATGGTGTGTTAGGACTTTAACCTTAACCATGCTGTGACTCTGTGATTCTGTGACTGTGACTCTGTGATTCTGGGATTCTGGGATTGTGTGACTTAGTGATTCTGTGATTCTATGACTCTGTGACTCTGGGATTCTGGGATTCTGGGATTGTGTGACTTAGTGATTCTGTGATTCTCTGATTCTGTGACTCTGGGACTCTCTGATTCTGGGATTCTGTGATTCTGTGACTGTGATTCTGTGATTCTGTGATTCTGTGATTCTGTGACTCTATGACTGTGACTCTGATTCTGTGATTCTGTGACTGATTCTGTGACTGGGATTCTGGGATTCTGTGACTCTGTGACTCTGGGATTCTGTGATTCTGTGACTGTGATTCTGTGATTCTGTGATTCTGTGACTCTATGACTGTGACTCTGATTCTGTGATTCTGTGATTCTGTGACTCTGGGATTCTGTGACTCTGATTCTGTGACTCTGTGACTGATTCTGTGACTGTGATTCTGTGATTCTGTGACTCTGATTCTGTGATTCTGTTATCTCCAAGTGTGAAAGACACATCCTGGACGAATAAAGCTTTATTAAAAATGGCCTCGGGCAGCAATGCAAAGTTCACTGAGTGGCTTCTTCCACAGAGCAGCTGAGCTGCAGAGCAGGTCAGTGTGGGACAGCCAAGGTTCTGCCCTTCCCTGCAGGGTTTGTGTTCCCCACCTGCCTCTGACTGGCTGATCTGCAAGGAAATAACTCCTGGAAACTTGAAAATGCTTCATGAATACAGGCACCCTCAGTGCTGTCACTGGCTTCAGGAACAACTCGTGGGTGAGGGCTGCAAGGATTGCTTGGAGCCCCTTCATGAGGGAGGGTGAGCACCCACCCTACAGCACCCAGGAGTATTTAAAATTAATTATTCATTAAAATTCCCTCTGTGTCTCCTGAGAGCATTGAAATCCCATCACTGAGCACACTGAAACTCTGGCCAAGAGCCAGCCCTGGTGACCCCCAGCCCCCTGAATCCCCCTTGGTGGCCAGGAAGGGAGCAGGGAGGCTGAGGGAGGATTTCTGCTTTGCCACAGGGGAGGAGGAGTCCTCAGGCTGAAGTTACAGCCTTCCTCACTTGTCCAAAAATCAGCCACAAACAGCTGAAAGCCACAGAAAGCTTTGGCTGTCACTTAGGGACCACCTCAGGGGTCACTTTAAGCACCTTGAACATCTCCAGGGATGGGCAGCCACAGCTTCTCTGGGAAAACACCTCTAGCTGGGAGAAGTGTGAGCTCAGCAGTCAGGAGCAGCAGCAAACCCAACTATTCCTGTTAAAGGATGGATTTTATGAATTTAAATGTAACTAGCTCAAGTGGCAGCCCCTGCCAGGTGCTGGAACATCCTTGCAAGGATTCCTTGCTTGCCACACACTTGGAAGCTGAGGGATGGGGCTCTGCACACCCCAGATGTGGACAATTCCCTTGGTCCCTGGAGATGTAGGACTAAAAATAACATCTCTGCTCTCTTTTTATTTTTTTTTAACTCTGTTTTTTAGTGCAGTTACAGAGCCAGAATGCAATAAAATGGTGTGAGAAGGACATGAAAAGGCAGCTTGGCTCCCTCATGGCAGAAAGTGCTGCCCATTCAGATCTGCCCTGTCTGCTCCTGCAGGACTAGTCAGCCTTAGGGAGAATAAAATGGTCACCAAAGCTCTTCCTAGGGGTGGGAAATGGAGTAGAAACCTCAAAAAGGGGAGGTTTTAATGGTTTTAAAGTTAACAGATTACTTAGGTGTTTTTATTGTTTTAAGCTTACCATATTCAAACGAGATTAAAAAAAAATACAACAAAATATCGTGGGGGAATGCCTGTTATTCCTAAGAAGGAACAGTGATTTTTTAATTTTTTTTTTTTTTTAAAAAGAACAAACCAACCAAACAAAAAAAAAAATCAAGGTGGGCTTAATTGCTGCTTTGTCTCCCAGCCATCATGAAGCCCAGGAAGGGCATCAGGAAGGGGAGAGGCAGCTAAGGAGCAGCGTGGGGCCAGAGCCCCCTTCCCTCCCTGTGCCCCACCCTCCCCTGGCCCGAGGTGAGTGCTGTGATCTCAGTTTTGTAGGAATGAAAGAGAAAAAGCCTTTTTTCCACACAGCCTTGCAGCACTCAGGGATTGCTGGTACCAAGATCCAGCTCGAATCCTCCTCCACGTCCCCCTTTGCTCAGGCAGGCATTTCATTAATTTAGAAAGCTTGATCTCATTAAGCAATTCCATTCCAAAGTTTCTGGAGTTGAAAAGCCGGGGAATTTCCCCAGGTTCTCAAAACCTTTGGTCAAAAAAAGCCAAGTTACTCCCCATTCCTCTTTAAACAAATAAGGTTAGCAACCCTTTTGCCATTCACAATTCAACATTCACACTAAATTAATTTTTCCAAAAGTAATTCAAATAAAAGCTTTGCTGCTGCTACCCTTTTCAGAGCTGCAAGATTGAATAAGGCATCTGAATAAAATTGTGTATTACAGCCTTCTTTAATATTTAAGCATGACATTCATTGATTTGTTTCTTGTTTTCTGCAAACCTTGACAACATGATAAAATAAATCATAAGAAGAAAATATAGTGGTAACATCTTTTATGGACTTCACATAGTCATCAATCTCAAGCTGTGAGTGAATTATCAGTGCAGCAAAAAGATCTATGTTTTAAGAGCTCCAATAGCACACCAGCTAGAGGTTTTTCACAAGCAAACTCAAGGCGAGTGACTGATAAGCATCATTATTGTTTTCTGAGAGTCTGGTTTATAGTGTGTTGTGGAGGTGTTGGCATATATGTTTCAGAAGGAAAGGTTTGATCAATTCTAAGTAGACATCTACTAACATATAAAAAATATAACAAGGGTTCCTGCTGAGCAGTATTAAAGTACCTATTGCACCATGTCAGCATGACAGGCCCCATGTTGTGTTTTTGATTATATTTAATATAGAATTAACCTTTCTTAATGGAACATATTGTGCATGCAACGGGAGTGAAAAATATTTATTTTGACCAAAACAAATATCATCCTTATTTAGGTTTTAAGGAATACTTCTTTATTTTCAATTTATAAAACTTCTCATCATAAAATTGTCGCAGCCCCGAACTGACAGGAAGGAATAAAAAGGGTTGTTGGGTTGTTTTTTGTTTTTTGTTTTTTTTCCCTGTGGCTTGTGAGCTATAAACAGAGGAAGCTGCTGAGGGCATCAGGAGCAGCTGGGAAAAACATCTGTGGGGCAGCAAATGGGGAAGGAAGGAATGTGGGCACCACCATCACCTTATTCCCTGGTAATTCCCTAAAATGCAAGGAGCCATCCCGTTGGAATTACCAGCTCTCCAGGCTGGTGGCTTCAACAGGCAGGCACATCCCTAAAAATGGGAGTGTGGGAAACAGCAGAACTGAGGGGATGGTCTGGAGTAATCAAAGGCTGGGAAGAGAGACATGGAATTATCTGGATGGGCTGGAGCAGCTCAGGAGCTGGCACTGCTGCAGGATGAGGTTGTGCAGAGGTATCATCCTCCTGCTGTGAAAAATGCCACTCCCGAAAGTAACTCTTTCACCAGCCTCCCAAATGTTTTATATCTGCTAAATGGGCTAATGAAAGCTTTAGGTTTAGAAAGCAGTAGCCTAGGGATTGTAAGAGTAAATATTAAGATGTTTTCTGACAAGCTGAATATATGTGGTTTCCCACAAAATCCCACAGTGCTTTGCACTCCATAAATATCACTCCTCTTCCCTCACAACTTTTGCTCCGTGAAATACGATTCCTCCACTAAAGCGTTGCTGCACTTTCCTGGGGCTGGAGCCTCGCACACATTTATTTACATAGCTTGGACACCATTCATCACCCCTGTAATTAATGCAGGCAGTCAGGAGGGGGTGAAGGATTTCCTTCACTATCCCGTGGGCAGCAGGAACGGGGAATTTTCGCGGGAATCTCCTCGGCTGGAAGGATCCCCAACTCCTCGGGGCCTTTGGAGTTGGGCATCGAGCAGAGGTGGCCAAATCCACCAGGCCAAACCTTCAAAACGAACTGATGAATGTGGTGGTTGTGTTCTCCACCTGCCTCTGGGCTGGCTGATCTGTGAGAAAATGGCCTGGTGGGTTTGGTCAGGTAGGGATGCTCTGAATTATTGATGTTCCAGGGTGAAATTCCTGTCCCTTCTGGCTGGAGCTGGGAGAGGAGCAGTGAAGAATTTCTCAATGCTATTCAAGACTGGAGAAAAGCTGCAAAAAAAAAAAGGTAAGTATTATTTGTATCCCTTTTCTCCTTTTCTGCCTGAAGTTAAGCTTGAAGCAGTGCCCTGGCTCCTCTCCTCAGGTTGTGAGAGCAAGGCCTGCTCAGTAGCAAAATTCAGAATCTCAAATGACGTCCAAGCTCTGCAAAATGCTTAACTTGGTAAGTGGGGAGATTTTCTTGTAAATTCAATTTTTCTTGTAATTCAATACCGCACCAGAGGTCTCACTTGATGGAAAAGAGGCTCTGTGCTCCTGGAGTGTTTTACAAATATGTAAATATTATACCTAAGCTGCCCCTGTTAATTAAATATGGCACTTTACACAAGCATATTGTTTCCAGTCTCAACGTTCTGGCTTAAATCCATCATCAGTAATTACGTTCTGTCCTTTTAAATTCTTTCCTGGCTTAATTAGCTAAATTATTCTACTTCACTTCCTGTCCCAAACTCTCACACGGTGCTGGTGACCCTTCCTGTGGCTCCTGGGTTTTGTAGGGGCTGTGGCATCCTCACTCATCCTTGGGGAGGTGGGAATTCCACAAGGATTGTGGCTCCCAAGTGCTGGCCCTGGCCTATCACAATTTTCTCAGCACACAACCACAGGATATATTTATAAACTATTTACTTGCGTTTTTGGAAGCATTTTTATACCGTATCTGCTTCCCCCAAAATGTTTTTAATTCGGAATAAATGTAATTCCTAGTGCTAAAGCTGGAAAATACTCTGTTCTCAACTCTCCTCATACTTATTTAGATGAAAGAACTAAGCAAAAAAAAATTAAAAATCATCCAAACCATCAGGCTATGCAAAATAAATCAGAAATTGATACCTGTTAAAGCCAAAAGAGCACATTGGAGGCACTGGACAGTGCAGAAAATCCAGGAACTCCCCATTTTTAATTTCCAGTTATTTGGATATTGAATTAATTGCTCCAGCTCTCAGGAACATGGAGCAGCACCACAAAGGAGAGAAAGTGTTCTAATCTGAGAGGAGCTCTACGATTAATAAAGATAAAGCAGGGACAAGGTAGGAGGGGAGGCAGCTGCAGTTTAATAAACTTATCCTATGAATATTTCTATGAAATCTCTTCAAGTTTTTTTTAGTGAAACAAAGTCTTGAATAGAAATGGAATATTTATTTTCAATACCAGCTTTTAGTCACTGAGATTCCATTAAAATTATGCTGGAGAAAAAAAAAATAAAATTAAAGGTATGTATCTTGCTAATAAAAATGCACTTTGGTGAGAGATGTTGGGGAAGCAGAACCTCCTGTAAATTAGGTCACTTCTCCAGTAAACCATCTCCTGAACTCCTTGGTGGGAATTATGTAGGAAACAGGTTTTCCTTTCAAATCTTAATATAAAACTTGGAGAAGGAACAAGTCTTCTACCTTATTCACATTCATAAAAAAATCGTAATGTAGCATCAATATTCACTTAATAAAGAGACCATTTACACTGCTGGGCTGCTGTTCTTTTGTTTGCCAGGGTGGATTTTTTTTTAATCATATGGAAGAGTCGGTGCAGCAACATCTGTGACTTGTCAGTCATTTAATTAACCAAAGGAAAGCTAGCTATTCATTTTATTTCTGTATATGTTAATGCTAAAAACTAATAGAAAACAGCTAGTAAATTGTCCTCTGCATATATTGGACACAGCAACAATTACTCTGGCAGAGAAGATATAATAAAAGAGGAAATTTTAATAGTATTCTTATTCTATTTATTCTCAGGGGCTTCTGTTTCAAGGTACTGTAGAAATTAACAATTATTTCTTTTCATTGTTTTTGATGATCTTTTTCTATTATGGCCCTATCCGACTTAAAAGAAAATATAATTTGAACTTTTCTTTTCTGTATTATATTTTCTTGGGCACCTGGAGATTTCCTTTCTGGTTGGTTACGGGGAGGTCCTGAGAAGGTTCAGAAAAATCAGCAGCCAGAGTTTCTTTCAGACAGCTGGTTAAGGCATGTCAGTTATTGGGACAATCAAGAGAACTCAGCTTAAACCCAGAACTTTCACATAATAAAATAATTTGCTTTTCCAGCCTTCATTTTATTGACAAATATGTCTTTCCCATATTTTTGGAATGTCTGTCATACGATACGTCTAAATACTTGCTATTGCTCTGCTATATAAAGCAATTAACTGACTTTATACAGCAAATTGTCAGAGGATTTCCCCAGAAAGCTTGGGGAAATCTAACCTACAGAACTATTCTCCAATTTATTGACATGCTACGATGGTGAAAAAAGTAGGACATCAATAAACAGCTTTAGCTGGAAAACTGGAATCTGATTATAAGGACTGGGAGCTGGAGACCAGAGGCTGAATTAAAATACGTGGCCTGGCTTTGGTTTAAAGCAGAGAGGTGCTGGGTTTTCGTGGGGAAAGCAAGTGAAGGTGGGGATGCAGCAGTGGGGAGTTTGACACCCAGAACTGGATCCAGGTTCAGCTCCTCATCCCAGACCACTCCTCTGCCTCTGGGGAGCTTCAACAGGGAAAGAATCCTCAGGATTTTGTGCAGGGAATGATCTTGTCTTCACCTCGAGCCCTGGTGCAAGAGGAAAGTTGGAGCAGAGGTTGAAGTAAAACAGCTCAGGACTGGCCCTGGGTGGATTCCCCACCCTCCAGGAAGATCCTTCTCCTTCCTGCAGAAATCCCCCAAAGCAGCAGGTTTGGCAATTTTGGGTTGAGGGAAGCAATCAAACTGTACCCATTTAGGTTTATGCTGTAAATATTGATCAGGACTGAAACCCCTGTGTAAGAAAGTAGATTAAATAGTTCAGGGAGTGCTGGCTCACTCAGGGGAGCCTACAAAATAACCTGAAATTCCCCATAATTCACAAACAGGACTTCAGAATCACAGAATCATTAAAGTTGGGAAAGACCTCCAAGATCACCAAGTCCAAACTCTGACTGGGTAGCACCAAAACTGCAGGAAGAGACAAAAAATAAAGCAAATCACAGATTTTAGAGGATCAACCACAGCCAAAAAACAGAGGACAAATCACAGAAAAATATATATACATGATGTTAAAAAGGTAATTTTTAATACAGTGAAGACAACCTTCCTCTCTGATTTTTAACTTCATTATTTTTGCTGAAAGATCTTGTGCTGTGCCACTGGTGGTACGTCACCTCCAGTGCTGAGAGCACTGCTGAGACTGGCTGGAAATAATTGCTCTGTTAACAGATTATCTGCCTAAACACAGCTCTTACACCTGTGTGACTGGAGTTTTTCAACACCTTTTTCTGCTCTTTTATCACCACTGGTGGTTGCACCCATTTGTACCTGGCTTTTATCTTTTATTAACTTTTAGGGTTGGGTTTACATTCCATTGGCACAGAAGGAGCAATGGGGGCTGGATGTTGGTAGAGCAGAGAAAATAAAGGGGGGAAAAAGCAGGGGAAGAAACTCCACAACGAGCTGCAACCTTTCCTTTGGAAGCAATCCCCCTTGCTAAAAGCATTTGTCCGTGTCAGGAGCCCAGTGCCACCGTCTCTGTACTGTTAATATTCTGGTTATCATGCAAGAAGTCATTGATGAACAAGTTTAAGCAGTGTGCAAACAACATCACCTGCTGGGAAGTGTTAAGGTACCCATCATACCATGTCAACTTGACAGGCCTCATGTTGTGTTTCTGATTATATTTAGTCATATAAAATTAACTTTTCCTAATGCAACGGGGTTGGGGAGGCGGCGTGGACAGCACAAGAGTTATTTAGGCTGAAACCTATTTGTATTCAGATTTACTAATGAGAGGCACAATGTGAGCAAAATCCCTGAATGCATTGATGGAGGGGCAGGGCTGGAGTGCCTCGAGCCTCCATCCCTGGAGGAGGTGATGAGCCAGGAGGGGTTGGGGATGTTCCTGCTGTCCAGCAGGGCCAGCTCTGGGCCCACACAGCTCCTGCCTGTCCTGAAGCTGTCTGCAACTTGTGCTCACCTCCCTGTGGGTTTTCTAGAATTATTCAGAGCAGTTTTTAGGGAATTATTGAAGATGCTGGTTCCCAGTCCTTTTTTGTCTTTTTTTCTCCTTTCCCCCCACCCTTTTCTTTTAATTTCTTCTTCCCTTTCCCTTCCCTTTCCCTTCCCTTTCCCTTCCCTTTCCCAGATATTCACCTTTCCAGGTTATTTTACACCCATTTTCCATTAAAATCTCTGGTTTCTGCTCCTGGCAGCCCGTGCAGGGTCCTCTTCCCTTTGCCTTCCCAAGTTCAGCACATCAGGCAGGGATTGAATTTCCAGCCCCTTCCCTGGAACATGGCAGGGCCCAGGGAAGGCAGAGCTGTTGGCAGTAAATCCTAACCCCAAATACCAACTCGTTTGCTGCTGCTGCTGTAACATCTTGGTGCTTTGAATGCTGATTTCCACCCATCAAGTACATTTTAATTAAGCAGCAGTACCTTTTATTCCCAGTGATGTCCTAAACTTTTGTAAATCAGGGATTTACTTCATTGCAAAATCATTTCGAGTGAAAAAACCCTGTCTTTTTGCTGTCACTGCAATGCAAGGATAAGAAGAAATACAATTTTTTCTCTCAAAAATAGTTCTTTATCTTACAAAATAGTCCTTTTTCTCTGAAAATTATTGTTGCTGAAGGTCTTGCCCATAAAGAAAAATGTTGCCACAGCCCCTCATCCTCTCCTAAGCTCATATAGGCTGCCTGCACTTCACATTAATAACCTTCCTTTAATTCATTTGAATAGTTTGGGGGTTGTAATAATGATGAGTTTGATGCAGCCTTGACCAGTGCTGGAAATTCAGAGGGGCCTCGTGGCCAGAGCATCCCGGGCCAATGGAGTGTTGCTGGATGAGGACTAAGCCCAATTTAGCCATTAATGAGCCAGAGTGGGAAGCAATTTCCAAGTGCCCATAAATCAGTCATTTGGTTTCCTCTCATTCGAGGCTCCAGAGCTGTTCCATGCCAAATTTCAGCCTTTAAGCCTCAACAACATTAATAAAAAAGGCATTTTTGTGTCTCCCCCTTTATTGAACCGAACAATTACACTCTTTTTCACCTTCCCTCTTTCTGCACAAGCAGCTGAAGATTTTTTTTTTATTGCGTTTTCCTCCCTTAATTTCTCCCAAGAATCCAGCTCCAAGCTGAGGGCTGGGTGTCATCTGAGCAGAGCCAGGTACAGCAGGCTGGCAAGCAGTCCAAAACGAGGAGTCACACTCAGAGTCCTTAATTAGGAAGACCCCCTCCCTGGCTTTTATAATAATTAATAAATCCTGATCCTTTGCCCAACAGCCAGTGGGCAGGAATGGGTCACTGAACCTTGAATTTGCCATGGCAAAGAACCAAAGGGAACCAAAGCTGCTGCCTGCCAGTGCTGAGAGATTTTGCTGGTCGGTGTGGAAATTGGACTCTTTTTTTGGCTTTTCTCTTAATCAAAGCAGTTTGGTGACTCTCAGACTGGCTTAGCCAGTACATTCTGGGAGAGGGAGTGTGTTCCCAGCTCCTCTGCTCGGGATTTTCCTTTGGCCTGTGTCATGGGGATGTTATCTGTGACATTAGGATATGCCAAGGAATATGTGGAAAATATGGGTGACCCCAAAAAAATGAAAATATTATCATAAAAAAATTAAGAAAGGGAAAAAGAAGGGAAAGGGGAAAGGGAAAGAGGAAAGGTGAAGGAGGAAAGGGAAGGGAAAAGGGGGAAAGAGAAATGAAAGGGAAGGGAAGGGAAGGGAAGGGGAAGGGAAGGGAAGGGAAGGGAAGGGAAGGGAAGGGAAGGGAAGGGAAGGGAAGGGAAGGGAAGGGAAGGGAAGGGAAGGGAAGGGAAGGGAAGGGAAGGGAAGGGAAGGGAAGGGAAGGGAAGGGAAGGGAAGGGAAGGGAAGGGAAGGGAAGGGAAGGGAAGGGAAGGGAAGGGAAGGGAAGGGAAGGGAAGGGAAGGGAAGGGAAGGGAAGGGAAGGGAAGGGAAGGGAAGGGAAGGGAAGGGAAGGGAAGGGAAGGGAAGGGAAGGGAAGGGAAGGGAAGGGAAGGGAAGGGAAGGGGAAGGGAAGGGAAGGGAAGGGAAGGAAGGAAAGGAAGGGAAGGGAAGGAAAGGAAAGGAAGGAAGGAAAGGAAAGGAAAGGAAGGAAAGGAAAGGAAAGGAAAGGAAAGGAAAGGAAAGGAAAGGAAAGGAAAGGAAAGGAAAGGAAAGGAAAGGAAAGGAAAGAGGAAAGGAAGGAAGGAAAGGAAAGGAAAGGAAGGGAAGGAAGGAAAGGAAGGAAAGGAAGGGAAAGGAAAGGACTTTTTTAAAAAAACAATAAATACTCAAAAAATTTACAATATAGCTTTTAGAAGTTGCTCATCAGTGGAATTGTCACTCAGCAAAAGTTCCTATTTCTAGACATGAAAATAGAGCTATGCAATGAAGAGGTTCTGGGTAATATTGGATGAGTGTTTTGGAAGAGCAGAGACCTTCACTCACTCTCCAGCTGCTCTGGAGCCAGGCCATGGCTTTGATTCCAGTCCTGCGAAGGAGAGGGAGATGGGATTCAGATCCACAGGGAAACAGAAATTCACAGCAAACTCACAGCCTGTGCTGCCACACTGGAGGAAGTGGTCCAAAGGTGGGATCTAGGGCAGAACAGATGGATAAGGAAAGGCATTCCAGGCTGCAGGAGAACAGGCAGCACATGCAGGAGAGGATTGGCTTCTGCAGCCTCATCTCAGAGAGGGAATGCTCCGAGAATGGGGTGACTGAACAAGTCAAATAATTTATTTTTTTTTTTTAAAACAACTTTCACCTGGGAAGGCAGCGACAAGGAACCATCTGCAATCAGCCTCCCCTCACCTTTTTCTGGTGGAAGCAGAGGAAATCCTGCAGTGATATTACCTGTGCTAATGTGAACAGAGCTCAATCCACCGGAGAATAGGTGAGCAAATGTGGGTGCACACAAGTGTAAGCCCCAGTTCAAGAATGTGTCCCTGGTTGCCTGGAGGGGAAAAAAACCACTCCTGGCAAGTGGAGAATGCATTATCTGCATAATTTAGATGGGAGATACCAGAGGAAATTTCAGCATCAAATATTTGTGCACGGGTCCTATTTATTAAAAGCAAATATTGACCGTTCGGTCCTTAAATATTTTAAATAATTTATTCTAAATATTTTGATACCGGAGTAAATTAATGCTAAAGCATTTCTTTGTTTGTGCCAAATCAGTGCTTCCCAGTAGGAAGTTAGTCCATCCTTGCAAGCAAGCTTTCACTCTCAGTAGGCAGTCCATTTCTGTAGAGTGCCATTAACTTAATTTCAAAAAGAACCAGTAAAGGTATATGGAGCAGGCAGTAATAGCATGGAAAATATCCAAAATTACTAGACCCCAGCAACAGAACTTGGATGCCATTTTCATGCACTAATAATTTGTAGTTTACATATTGAAGGTAACTATAAACTGACTACTTCCTTGGTTAAATCTTGCAGGTAATTGCAAATATGTTGTTAGTGCTGTACCTTTCCCCCATCTGAGAGCAGCATCTCTTGGAAAAACAACAGCAAGCACAATTTTCACTTTATTATCCAGAAGTGTTCTGGAGTTTCCTTTGTCACCAACAATATTAAATTTACTTGTGATCAAACTACAAAAGTGTGTCAATTTTAAACTAGATTTCATAACTAGAAATTGTGATATTTTGGGTAATCTTGGCTTTAATTTAAGTCAAATCTTGTCTTAATAATTCAAATTTGATGAACATGAAGCACGCACATAGAAAATTATGTGTTCCAAATCAGAATTTTTTTTTTAGAACTCCCCTTTATTTTGGCTGAGAAATTTAATCTGTGGGAAGAACTGTATCAACACACCAACGCTGTTTACTCTTGGGTGTCATCCAAAATCATTTGTGGGAGAAGTGGGACACAGACTTTGCTGTTCCTTCAAAGGTTTTCATGAAGAATTCTGTATTTCTGCATTTCTGCTGCCCCAAGAGCTCCTGGCTGGATGGTTTTCATATGCAAAGCAGTTGTAGCAAGGAGGGTGGATTTAAAGAGGAGGTGGAACAAGGTGGGCTTTCATTACTCCAAGGTTACCAACATCCTGGCTCTGTTCAATTTGCTCATGGTGATGGGCTTGGGGACCATGTACCCAAAAGTTTTGTTCACAGGGGGGACAGAGATGCCTTGGAAAATGAAGGGAGAATCTTCCCATCTGGTTAAATCCAAAGGAAAACTCCTGCTTTCCCTTCTCTCTGTTTCAAGATCTCCATTTGAGACAGAAGTTTTCTTAGAAAAGTAACAGAGAATCCTGGGAAAGGCTTCCAGCCACTCACAGACCTCATTTATGCCAATCAGCCAGTGCTTTCCCTGCTCACAGAACCTACATTCCACAAATCAATTCATAATTTAAGAAATTTTTATATTTGAATCAGTGATTTCTTTAAACTTTGCTGTGTTGGACATTCAGGGGCTCTGGAATCACCTTGGTTTCCAATCACATTGGTTTCAAATCACTTAAAATATTTGCTGCAAAAAACCAAAAATGATTGTGCCTCCCTGAGGGACCACAGAATTTTTTTTTTCTGACAGAGAAAATCACAGCTCAAGATCAGCAATTAAATGGGTTAACTCTTCATCCATCTGGTAAACCAAAAAAAAAAAAAAAAAAAAGACCACCCTGGGACAGGGCAGTGCTTGGAATATCTGGAAAGAAAAAGTTAGATGGATTGTAAATGAGCAGTTTGCTCCCATGTAGCTGGAGCCCAGGCTCTGCTGGCCATGCCAAGAGGAGATCCTGCAGTTGGTGGAGCAGGCAGGAGGTGATGGCAGTGCCAGGCCAGCTCCCTGGGAGGAACATTGCAAACTGCATTTTGGGCCTGAGAGCACAAGCCAGCACAACAAATGAGGGAATGTGATCTGCAGGGCACAGGGCAGCACTGCTGCCCTCGAAAAGAGGCATCCAGTGAGGGGGATAATCATTGGGAAAAGAGGGTGTTAATAAAAATTCTTTTGTTCAAAAAGAGGCATCCAGTGAGGGGGATGTTCATTGGGAAAAGAGGGTGTTAATAAAAATCCTTTTGCTCAAAAACAAACATCCAGTGAGGGGGATATTCACTGGGAAAAGAGGGCATTAATAAAAATCTTTTTGCTCAAAAAGAGGCATCCAGTAAGGGGATGTTCATTGGGAAAAGAGGGTGTTAATAAAAATCCTCTTGCTCGTGGCCATCCAAAGGGGAGCTCACAGCAAAAGGCTACTTTGGGACCGATAATTTTAATTAGTAGATAAAATTGACTTACAACAGCACAAGGTTTTTAGGAAGGATCTCAAACTGAGTAATTCCCTCTGTTCACCTTCCCAGTGTCCAAGGCCAGGCTGGATGGGGCTTGGACCAACCTGCTCCAGTGGAAATTGTCCCTGCCTGTGGCAGGAGGCTGGAACTGGATAATCCTGAAGATCCTTTCCCATCTAAACCATCCCATAAATCCGTGCTGTATCAACCACAATGAATCAAGGAATCAGAGCATCTATAGGAAGATAAATCCTTCCATATCTTAGAGATATCCAGTGCCCCCAGATCCATTGTCCTGTTAAAAAAAAAAAGTTCAATTCCTTCCAAATCAGGACTTTTTGCAGCTGGATGTTGGACATGGACCCAATCCCTCCTCCGTGCAGGCAGGGGAGGATGTCCCTGGGATTTCCTGCGGCTGCCCTGACCCCCCTACCCTGCTCCTCCCCCGGGCAGGGGAGGGATGCAGAGGCTGAGAACGGGAGCACAGAGCCCCAACCCTCCCGTCGGGATGCCCTGTAGGCAGCAGAGGAAATGGAGTAAGGACAAGGCAAATTGGATTTAATAATTGCCACTAATAAAGGGGCAAGCACAGAGAGCCAGATCTACGCTGCTGGCAAAATTAATTGCTCAAGGCACATTAACAGTGTATTAGTTAACACATACACAGTGAGTAAATTGTAATTAAGCTAACTAACTAAATAATAAATACGTGGACTTTGTATGACAATTGGTCCTTGTAAAAATCCTTTCCACACCAGTGATAATTATTGACTTGCACAACTTCCACTGAAAGAATCCAAACTGATGCCCATTTATTTTAATCTTCAAAATGGCTTGGATTGGTATTTTTATTTTTCCTGTTGGTAAATGAATGAATGATGTCATACAGCAGCATTAAGTACTATTAAAAAGGCCATAACTAACATGGGGTGCATAAATTATACATAAAATGACACTTTTATGCACTTTGTGAAGAATTGCTTCATGGGTTATGCAATCTTTTCCAAAACAAGTTCCAAGGAATAACATCACCAGTTATGTTTCATAGCTACAAATTGGTAACTGAATTAGCATTCATTTATTAAGTTTACATGGAGAACTCCTCTAATTCAAACGCTTGCAGATTATAATTTATTTTTATCCGAGGTATAATTTTTCATCTCTTGTTTTTGCCAAAGTCAATACAACCTCAGCCAAAGTCTGGTTCCAGTTCTCCATTTGTACCCTCCTGTTCTTGGCTACTTACCTAGGTTAGTCTTTTCTAGCTGGGAAGGTAAATAAATGAGCTTGGATCACCAAAAAAAAAAAAAAAAAAAAAAAAAGTCATTTGTAAAATTTTGAATTTCAACTGCGCTTCCTGAGTCAATATTGACAGCTTTAGGATCCTACTCCTGCGATTTAATAAAAAAACAGAACAGAGAAACGCTTTTGCACATACGGAACTTGAACAACTGAGCGGTCGAATATGTTATTTTTTAATAATCTGTTTTATTTCTCCTATCCCAGTTTGATCTGCAAGTCAAATACAGGCACACTGTGGAATGGGATGATATGAAAAGACCTTTTCTCCATGAATAAGCTCCATGAAAGTCCCAGGAAGGACTTGTCTTCTGGGACACAGAGCTGCTGCAGCTCTGAAGAGGTTTACAGCAGCTCAGAGGGGATTAGAGGAGACTGGCATCAGAATCCCATGGAATGTCAACAAACTGGGAGAAGGAAGTGAGGAGGGAGAACGTGGACAAAGAGATGGAACAGCAACAGGGAGGATAAGGAATTTTCTGGTGGAGCTTGTGTAGACCAGAAGAATTAATTAATTATTAATTAATAGAAGGAACTAATTGTAGCCCAGAGAGGTTGTGGGTGCTCCATCCCTGGCAGTGTCCATGGTTGGATATTGGGGCTGGAGCCCCTGGCACAGTGGGAGGGGTCCCTGCCATGGCAGGGGGGCACTGGGTGGGATTTAAGGTCCTTCCAACCCAAACCAGTCTGGGGTTCTATGATTTTGCGATTCTCTAAACACTGGAGTGAGTAAGGGCCTTGCTGCAGGTGCTGGGGTCAGGTTTAGGTGGGGATTCAACAGTTTAATCTGAGAGAGAGTCCTTTCTGAGAGCAATTCCTGTGGGAACCTTTACATTCCTGGCTCAAACATCCTGCTAAAAATGTCCTCATTGAAAGGGGTCCTTACTAAACACACAGTGACACAGCAGGAGGTGACACAAACTCAAATTTGTCCCTCATAGGTTCTTAAACACTTCCTGGTAACCAGTTATAGAAAATAACTCGGATCGAGTTGATTCGTTCCAAATGAAATGGAAAGACAAATAAAGTCCCATAAATTCAGTTTTCCTGTAGCAAAAGGGGGAAAATGGGAAAATGTCAAGGCATGAACTTATCTGTACTGCAGAGAACACAGAGCAGGAGGTCACAGCCCCTACAGCCCTGGCAGGGTGCAGAGATGTAGGGATGCCCTTGGAGCAGATTAGAATGCCCCTGGGGCAGTTTGGGTTGGCTCTGAAACAGTTTGGGATGCCCTGAGGCAGTTTGGGATGTCCCTGGGGCAGTTTGAGATGCTCCTGAGGCAGTTTGGGATGCCCCTGGGGCAGTTTGGGATGCCCCTGGGGCAGTTTGAGATTCTTCTGAGGCAGTTTGGGATGCCCTGAGACAGTTTGGGATACCCCTGTGGCAGTTTGGGATGCCCTGAGGCAGTTTAGAATGTCCTTGGGGCAGTTCGAGATGCCCCTGAGGCAGTTTAGAATGCCCCTGGGGCAGTTTAGAATACCCCTGAGGCAGTTTGGGATGCCCCTGAGGCAGTTTGAGATGCTCCTGAGGTAGTTTGGGATGCTCCTGAGGCAGTTTAGAATGTCCCTGAGGCAGTTTGGGATGCCCTGAGACAGTCTGGGATGCCCTGAGGCAGTTTGGGATGCTTCTGAGGCAGTTTTCCTCATGGACTCTGATGTCCCAGGGCCCTACAAGGTTCTGATCCAAACTTATGTCTCATCAGTCACACTAAATAATCCTCCCTTTGTTGTACTGTCCATGATTCACTTGTTCCAGATCCTCCCAGGTTTTTTATTTTCCAAACTCTGAAAATCAGTCCTTTCTTAAAATTGAACAGAGAAGTTGTTGAAGAATAAATTCACCCTATCTCATTGCAAAAATATTTAACCAAATGTTTTAATTTGATAATTTAAGCATTGAAAGGGGCCACCCAGGGAAGTTTGGAGTGCCCATCTCTGGAGGTGTCCAAGGAATTCTTGGATGAGTGCTCTGGAGGGGGCAAGGCAGGGATCAATCACATTTGGACTGGATGGGCTGGGAGCGTTTTTCCAACCCAAATAAATCTGGGATTCTGGGATTCTGTGAATTGATCAGACCCTATTCCATGTGCCTGCATGCTGATGGTTAGAACAAGGCTGAGGTGAGCAGGACCAAGGTGCAGAACCAGCTCTTTGACCCGTGGCATGGAGGAGAACAGGTAACCAGGGATGATTGAACACCTTGGATCTATTAAACCTGTTAAACACGGCTGAAGTCTGAACTTGGCTGATAAATCATTCCAGAGTGTGTCTTGCATGGATTGAAGGGAGAGGGAAATGAAATATATAAAAAAAGCCATCAAGACTGAAATTATTCTTTAACCTCCACAGCCTTTAAAGTGTTTCTCAAAGCCTAATGATACCCTGTCATTTTCCTGATTTAATGCACATTCGCTCAGGTTGGCCTGGGCCAGGGGGGTCCTGTTCCTTCACAGACAATTTCCATAGTTGGGATTAGGATGTTCAACCAAATCCAAGCAGCTTCTCCTAAGCAGTGCAACAAGCATTAGGGAAAGCAGAAATTTCTAAGTTTAGAAGACTTCATCATTAAAAATCCCTAGTTTAGTCTAGAAAACAGTGGAGTTTTATACAAAAAGTTGATTTCTTGCCTTTTTTTGTGTGTGTTGATTTTACTTTGTTTCCATTGCAAAAGCACAGCTGTCACAGTAAAGATGTGTTGATGCCTTTTAATATGTTACTGGAAAAAATAATTATAAATCTGCCAAATCTCACCCAAAAAAGTTGCATTTAACTATTCTGTCTCTCTATTTCCCTAATTCTGTGTTGAATTTCAAAACCTCGCTGGTCTATTTATAGAAGGCAGTTGAGATTCTGCTCCTTCAAAAAGAAAACCAAGGATATAAAATACAATACAATATGTTGAGATGTGAAATGGAAAATTATCCTATGTATTACTCCAAAAATGAGAATTTATAAAATGCGGTTTGAGGATATTATTTTGGTTTCTCATTGTTTCTTGTAGCTGCTGTCTAATCCAATGGATTAGATCATCCAGGGCTCTAAATGAAACCCAGAAATTCCTTTCTTTGTCAGAGCTGGAGAACATTCCACGCAGGGTCCCAGCTGGATCTGTCCTGGATCCAGTGCTATTCAATATTTCATTAACAACTTGGATAACAGAAAGGAGAGCAGACTTTGGATGACACCAAAGTGGGAGAGATCGTGAGTATTGAAATTCCAAATTATTTTGGAGCAGCCTCTTAATGATGACATTTAATAAAGATGAGTGAGAGGCTCTATGTATAGGAAAACAAATCCAATCCACACAAATACAATGGTGGAAGGGGTGTTAGAAAAAGGCAAAGAACTTTTTGAGATCTCTGCAAAGCATCATTAGAGCCTTAGTGAAAATAAAGGGGCTGTTTCCTGGTGTTAGCCTTTAAAAATAAGATGAAGAAAAACTGGGGAAAAAGTGCAAAAGAAAATATTAGAAAATAATTTTCTTATTTTTTTTTTTTTTTTTTTTTTTTTTTTTGGAGAAAAGCTCTGATGAGTTTTCTTAGTCTAGAAAGAAGAAGGAGACACTCAATACTATTTTAATTTTAAATATATTTACTGCCATGCATACGAAAGCAAATACATGTAAATCTTTATTTTCAATAAGGTGACAAGCACTTTTTTCCATGTCCAAAGAGTGCTGGACAAGAAATAGCAGGTTTTTGCTTGCAGGAGAGGGAGTTTTTCTATCTGAAAGGATAATTAGGCACTGGAGCAAATTACCAGGGGAGATTGTGAAACTCACTGGCAGTTTTGAAGAACAGATTAGGCGTACATCTGCCAACACTGGTGTAATTTTAGTTGGTCCTGGTCCAGGGCACAGAAGGAAAAGGGCCCAGATCCATCCTGCCTGATGGGAGAGACACCAAACTCTGGGAACTGGCCGTCCTGGGAGCCTCAGATGGGCCATTGGAAGGGCAGAGGTGTGAAATTCTGTGTGTTCTGCAGCCAGAGGTGACTGCATTCCTCATCCACTTGCTGCAGTCAGCTGGAATCAATCTGGATATGGGCATATTCCTGCCTGGAATCCAGCTTAACGCCCCCTCCACCCCACCAGCTTCTCAAGGCTTCTCGATATATTGAATCAAATTTCCTGAATGGGAAGCAATTCCCAACCCAGAGAGGAAAACGGACATCCAGGTTATATGGATTTATTTTTGCATATAGCCTTTTATCTGAATGGATTACTTCTGCACCCAAAAACACAAGTCTCGGAACAGTGCAGTTAAAATAAAGAGTTACAGTCTAAAATTAGGGCTTAGAGTTTAAAATAAAGAGTTACAGCTTAAAATAAATAGTTGCAGTTTAAAATAAATACTTGCAGTTTAAAAATAAAGGCTTCCAAGTTCAATCTCAGCCGTTTGCCTAATATTCAGCAATCAACAAAAAGTAAGAGTGTAAAAAACCAAAAGTGGTTCTGTGCCTGAAAATAAAATGGGTTTTGTCATGGCAGCTGTACCTGGGTACCTACAGCTTCCATAGACATCCAGCAAAATCCCAGAGGGATTCCTTGGCAGGATGCTGTAAGGAAATAGAAATTTTCAAATGTTCCTGTCTTCTTCTATAATAATATATTATAATAATTCTGTGTTATTCCTTTGAAACAAAAGGAGTAACACAAAAAAAAAAAAAAATTAAAAAAAAAATAAAAAAACAAACCAAAACAAAACCTTGTGAATTCAGGGGCATACTCCCTAAATAACAGCCTGGATTTAAAATGTCTTTCCAGGAATTGTGCCCTTTGCTTCCAGACTAAATGCTCCTACACGGCCTCCTTGCTGGCCGGGCGCGTGCCCATCTGCCGGCGTGGCGCGGTGCCTGCGGCAGGTCGGCATGCCAGCTTCCCTGGGTCACCACTGCCAGCACATGACAGCACTAGATGGACAACCTGCCTCGTGCTGCCACGCTGCCCCTTCCAAAATCAGCTCTCCCAGGGCTGCCTGCGGGCAGCAGGGATCAGGGAGCCAATGGAAGGTACCTGAAGGGAGCGGGAAACATGAGATGTTTTAGGGGGGATTTGATCTTTCCAAGGAAAATCAGGCTTCTAGGAAGGATGGAAAGCTCATTTGGGAGGTAAGATATTATAAAAATATTGCCCACAGGAATGCTCTGAAAGCAAACCTTTGGCAGGGTTTCAGTAGCTGCATTAGGCAACTCGTGGGCAAAAGGATTTCTCCCAGCTCTTCCTGGCCAGGACTCCCATTTGTGTGGGAAGTGCCTCTCTTCCTCCAGACTAATTAATAAACCAACAGTATTGACAGGCTGCATCACCCGGAATGGGGTCAGAGCAGCAGGCCCACAGCATGGGGCTGAGGATGCTCAGCTCTGGCTGGCTCCAGGAGCAGCTCCTGCCCTGCCCAGGTGGGATCAGAGGAACCCGGGACCTCAGAGGGGGTTTGGACAGAGAATTGTGTCACCCCATGTCAGGGTTTGTCCACAAAGTCAAGGGAAAGCACAGGTTGGACGGGACTTGGAGCAGCCTGGGAGAGTTGAAGGTGTCCTTGCCCACAGCAGGGAGTCAGACTGATGGTCTTTTGGTTTTTAAGGTCCCTTAAAAAACCGACTCAAGCTGGGATTCCCATCTGAACTCTAAGTATCCTTGCACTTTCCCTTGGCAGTTCCAGCTCTTTTGGAGTATACCCATCTCCCACCAAAAAAAACAGAATGGCCAAGAGCAATCCTGATGAAACAGTGTGAATATCTGCTCCAGGAGGGAGTCCTGAGGCCCCATGCCAGGCGTGCACCTGGCTGAGTGCTCTCTGCTTCAGCCCCAAGGACCCCACGTGCGCTTCCTCAGCCATGTAGAAAATTATCCCTGGCAAAGCCGGGCACGCATTAAACACCACTGCTGGCTGTCCTCGGAGCCTGACAGGCAGGGAGGTGGCCACGCCGGGAGGCAGAGCGAGTGGAGATCATTACTGGAACCACAAAGGGCGCGCCTGTGAGTGATGGTGCTCTAATGGAACGGCGCGAGTGTGACAGCGGGAGCGCCGCGCCTGAGCCGCGCGCGCCACGGGCACGGCTCCTCCGAGCATCCATCATCCATCCCGCCCCTGATCCCACCCTGGTGTGCCTTGAGGTTTAGTTTGTGTGGGGTTTAGATTCTCTGCTGTTTTAGTGGGTAGTTCTGGGGTTGATATTCAGTGCTACTCAGGTGTCTTTACAGAGCGGGAGGCAAAACAATTCCTGCTCTAGTTTGGGGCCAAGGAAAACTTTCAAGCCCAAGAGCAAAACCAAGGGTGAAGCGAGAAGGAAAACCAAGGAGGATGGAGCTCCATGCCCTGGAGCTGTAATTGGACAATTAACTCCAATTTGCTAATGGACCAGAACTTATAGAAGTGTGACACCTCATGATCAGGTGTCCATTCTGTGCCCATTTTGGGGTTCACCTTGGGTGTGGCCCAGCCAGGATCTTCTGCTGCCCAGGTATGCCCAGTGATAAATAAATCCATTTTAATAAATCCCTACTTTATCCTTCTGCTCTGTCTGGTCTCTGATCCAGGTCAGCCTCCAGAAAGCATCACTGGAACCTCTGCCTACCTTCCAGGCCCACCACCTGTGACATTCCTTGAAAAATCAGGGGACAAGGTGAAAGTGTAAAGCAACAAAAAGCCACATATGCTTTGAAAAGCCCCCTCCGTGTTTCCTGTATCCATATTCACCCTCCCCTGCCTTCAGTTCCTTTTATATCACGGGTTATTATCTCTATTTCCATGACATAAGTACTCAACACTAAGATCAAAGCTCCACTGTGCCAGTCACAGGAGCTGATTGCTGCCTGACAGAATCAAAACCTGGGATTTGGGGTGAAATGTGGGCACAGGGGCAAGGTGCCTCAAGTGACATCTGTGCCTGGGCACAGGTCTGGATGGCACAGTGGCTGAGGGCATGGTAATGCTTTCCATTCTTTCCAGCCATACAAGCAAAGGAAACCATCCTGCTTTATTTTATTAAAGTCATATGTTATTCTGGAATTCTGTGTTGCTGTTATTCTGCCTGCTTAGTCTGGCAGTCTAAGTATATTTGAAAACCAATAAAATAAAATATTACCAAAAAACATAATACTCTAGAAATCCACTCCCTTCTGTAATTACAGTTTAATGTCTAACATACTTTGTGCTTCACATTCAGCAAACTTTGATACAGTACTTAGACAGAAATTATGGTGCACCAGAGTAACATACATTTGCTGGCAATGAAAATGGGAAATAATTTCTCTTTTATAATTAGGGGATGTCTGCAGGATGGAGGTGCTATTTGTTTGTCATCACAGAATATGCCTGCCTTGTGTCAGGCAATCAGTTTGACATGTGGAGTTAACTTTAGGTTATCCAGACCAGGCACAGGCATTTGTTCTCCATTTTCTCTTCTGTCTCACAGCAAGTCCAAGCGGGAGCCTTTCCTGGGCATGTTACATGGAAGGGCAGCACTTTCTTGTAAGGAATGTTTGCTGTTTTTTCAATCTCTTATTCTCAAAAATACTCTTTTAGCAAAACCACAAAGAGACATTTTCCTGAGCCACTTAAAGTAGGAGACCACAAGCTCTAACAATCAAAATAATAAAAATTGCTGCTCTATTATGATGGGAAACTTGGGGTTAGCTCTTTTGCCAGCATTTGTGGCATTTTTCTAGACATGATGTTGGTAATATAGACCGTGTGAACAAAGTTTGGAAGGCAACATCTTTTAATTGAATGGCTCCAGCAGTAATTATTATTTGGTCTCTCGTTAATTAACAATTTACAAATGGCAGACAGCACAGTATAGTTAAATTGCTTCTTCAAGATGACTTAAAACTAGAAAAGGGTTGCAATTATTTTTAATCTGAATTTTGCTTCGTTTTGTTTTACTGGAAGTTTCCCTTTGACCCTGTAAGAGAATTCAGGGATTGATGGGGAAAAAAAAAAATAAAAAGAAATTGTGTCATCTATGTCCTTCCCACAAAAGTTTCCCAGTGTGTTCACAGGCAATTTCCCACCTCCAGGAGCAGACAGTAATCACAGCTGAATAGTGTTTTAAAATCCAGTCTTCTTCACTTGTTTAGGTCCAGGAAAATAAATTTAACTCTCAGGTTTCTCTTTTTTGCACAACCAGAGCAGACAGCACATGGGTCCCTTCAATAGAGCCATTCCCAATGATTCCAGTAATGTACCAGGATCAGCAGAGCTGGACAATCCCTGGCTCTTCTCCTGCTGAATTCAGTCAATGATTCAATTATTAGTTCAGCAAATCAGAGAATTATGGAGAGGTTCAGGTTGGGAGGAACCTTAAATCCACCATCATACCCCTGCCATGGCAGGGACCCCTCCCACTGTCCCAGGGGCTTCCAGTGTCCAGCCTGGCCTTGGACACTGCCAGGGATCCAGGGGCAGCCAGAGATGCTCTGGAAGAAATTATTCCATGGGAGGGTGGGCAGACCCTGGCACAGGGTACCCACCCTCCCATGGAATAATTTCTTCCTAATATCCAACATAAACCTACTCTTCAACAGACTGAATCCATTCCCCCTCATCCTGTCACTCCAGGCTCTTAGAAATCATTTCTCCCCAGATGTTTCAGCTCTTGGCATCATTGTGAGTTTCTCAGCTCTAATGCTCTGGTGAGGCCAAGTTTTCAAAAGTGGCCTCACCAGTGGAAGAGTCTCTACAGGGACATGATGGAAGAGCCACTGCTTGGGATAGAGACAGCCCAGAGGTAATTATTGCCCAGAGAACTCTTCTTCTGGGAAGGTGAGGGCAGGGAATAGAGTAGGTCTTGTTCATCTCCAGCTGCTGTGATCATGGGGAGAACTGAGGAGGAAAAACTGGAGCTCCCTGTCTGCTAATGTATGCCAGTTGTGTCCTTTGTGCCCATATCCAACAGCAGCCCCTGCAGGAGCAGCAGGATGTGCAATTATCCAGCAGGAATGGAGAGGTGAGGAGATGAGAGCACGCACGGATTTTTAGGCAGCCTTTTAGGGGCTGCTTTGGAAACACTGGTCTTTCCACAGGTATACAAAGAGATCATACAATAATCTGGCATTTCCTTGAGATCAAGAAATGCAGTCAGGAGAACCATGCTTCATCTTTGTGATTTAGGGGGGTGATCACAACACAAATGGCATTTAACAAACACAAAATGCAGCCCGGGTTTCTGCCCCCACGCTGAGAAGCAGGAGAGCATCGCCCGGGCCCTGCTTCTCTCCCAGAGTCGTTTTAGCCTGTCAAGCTCAACACAAACTTTTATGTAGAAAAATAAAAGCTGGTTTATTTTCTGAACAATCTCATTAATTCTCCTGCAGGATTTCACCAGCGTACTGACAATTTCTTCTCGAGGAAAAGAAGGAGCTGGCAAGCAGAGGCCGCCGCTTTGGTCAGGGTGCAGCTGCAGTTCACTGCTCCTTTTTGAAAGCAAGTCCTGCAATTTTACCCATTTTTCCCCAAGGATTAAAGAAGGAAAAAACCCAACAAGATCTTACCATTGTCACAAATCCAGAAGGAAATAATTCCTGGTGGAAATGAGATGAAATGTCTTATCTTGAAGGGTGGGCCAGGTGGCAAGGACTTCCCAATGAGGAATCCAGTCCTTGATTTATTGGGACTGACCAAATTTATTCCTTTTATTATTTATTAAATTTTTATAGACATGGTGTCCTAGAAAATCAGTACAGTTAATCCTGGCAGTGGTCTCCCACATGCTGGTGACAGTGGCTTTTCCCTGGGAGCAGCACACCAGCCTGGGCTTATTTCTACTGGAAAAGAAAACTTTGGAGACTGGCAAATTTTTTGCAGATGACAGAGTTTTATTATGTGTTAGCAACAGCAATCCAAGAAACAAAGTTTAGGGCAACATCTTAAATAGCTGGCAGAGGGAGTGTGTTCATTTCAATAGTTTTAGCACCCTAAAATCAGGTTCTAACTCAATGAATTCCAGCAAAAAACAAGTGATGGACAGAGCTCTCAGTGAGGAACAGCTGAGATGAGAATACCACACTGTGCCCATGGATTTGGGGGAGAGGATTCCAAATATTGAAGGGAATCTTTGGGTGAAGTCTCCATGGGATGAAGTAGAGCCTGGATTCCCCATCCTGCCACGGAGCTTAACTCTAAATGCCAATTAAACATCTCCTCATGTTTAGGGGTGCAGATGTTGAGGCTCCCTCCCTGCCCACCACGTGAACAGCCTGGGAAAAAACATTACCCTGACAATGCTGAGGGGAGAGGTTGTCACTTTTTCTGCTGCCCAGGAGTGAAATAATGAATCAGAGTGGCACAAAGGGCGCTGGCAGGGCCCTGCTCAGGGCCAGTCCTCCCTGCTTGGGGACACTCTGAGCTCAGCCTTGGGCTGCTCCACACTGGTGGTGACAAGGGGCACAAAGAAATGCCAGCTGCCACCTGGGCTGCCATTGCATCAGGGCAACCAAGCTGGCGGGAGGGGGAGTGCCCTGCTTCTCCAGGGATACCCAGGGACCCCTGAGTGGTGGCTTGAAGCACAGCTGGAGCCACTCCCATGGGAACAGGCTGGGCACCCCTTTGGCAACATCTCCCCTCAGCCCAGTGCTCCTCAGATCCTCCAGATCAGCTCACTGGTTTGCTGCTTTGGTTTATGTTTCTTTAAAAATTTAATATTTTTTAAATACATTCCTGTTTACATTTTTTTTAAATAATTTTATTTGTTATATTTTTTACATGGATACTGATACAGCAAATATATCAGTATATTTACATGATACTGTTACACAGCCAATAGCACTCAGGATATTGCAGGAGGGATCCAGTGATGAGCCCAGGACATGTCCCATTTTCTTGTAAGATCACAAGAAAGGCATACCCTGGGTAACAGATATTATAACACACGTGTGAAATACAGACAGCAAAATTCCCAGTGCTCATCTAAAGCAAGGGACAAGGTCTCGTGGTTCAACGCGGGCTCACCAAGAGCAAATAAAAGATTTCATGGCAGAAAAGCATATTTAAATTTTTACTCTCTGGCAGAGGGTTAAATACCTGCAGTGCTGGACCCGAGCTTCTCCCCAGAGCAGTGGGCAAGCCCTGCCCCTTCCTCACCCGGCAGCGATGCTCACGGTGGTCCCTCCAGCTCATCCCTGCATCAACCCTTTAATCACACAACAAGGACAAGCCAAGGGAACCCGTCCCTCAAAGATCACTCGGGGCTGAGGAACCTGCGGGAAGAGGGGAATGCTTAGAAATTCACACTGGGGTCTCATGTTTTATTTTTCCTGAGGAAGGGGGAACCGTGGCACCGGAGGAGATCAGTGCTGGAGCCCACGCCGCGCTGGTGGGCAGCGCTCGCCTCTTCAAAGGGAGGTGAGCCCCCCAAAGGGCCCATCCCGCTGGCTGGGGGCAGCCAGGCTCCTTTCCCATGCCTCCAACACCATCCCACAGGCTGCAACTCGGGGTTTGATCACCCTTATCATTATCCGAGCTTCCAGGGCTACGTATTTTAATAAGAGACATAAAATTATCCGGTCTGCTCTGAAACCCCGCCGCAGCGTTTGCTTCAATGACCCCCCGCGGTTGTGAATTCGGCAGATTGACTATGGATTGTATGAAGAAGGATTTCCTTTTGTTTGTTCACAAAGCATTGCCCTTTAATTTAATCATATGTCCCTTTGCTCTTGTACAGTTCTCTGTACTCTGCCCATTCCCCCTCCCTCCCCCTTTTTTTTTTTTTTTTTTTTTTTTTGTACAATCTGGACATCTCCGACCATTCCAGCGCTAGCTGTAATTATTTCTCTTAATTCAGTTATTAAAAAATGTCTGCTCGTGGCAGAAGCATTGCGGATCTTTAGTCAAATTGATACAAATATTTTATTAGGATAATTAACAACCCTCAGCACGGGCTTGCTTGGGAGAGCACTGGAGAAACTGAGCGGGTCTGAAATTTGAAACAGATGCAGGACATATTCATAAATAAAACCAGACCAAGTCAAACTGTGGCCTGCATAATAAGACATCACTCACTGTGTTTGCTATATATTTGCAGACATGTTGTTAGCTGCATTTATTACAAAAGTTAGGTGCTTATTTGGAAGCTTTCACTTCTGTGAGCTTGTGATACTTTCTGTAAAACAAGAACCATAAATCATAGCGCGCCGGTTTGAAACCCGTGCACCTCCAGATAACCAGCACTTGTCAGTAGATTGTCTAAACCAGAGGATTAGCCAAAATACAGATGGAGAGGAAACACAGACTGTTTACGTTGAGTATTTTGGCCAAGAGCCCAAGGAAATTACAATCGATATGGATATAGCATTTCTGAAGAGTTATGTAGCAAAAAGTGCAAGAAAATACTCTGACAGAGAAAATAAATAAAGCTGACAGAGGCTTAATTCTCTAGATCCTGTACTGCGGATAAAAATTAGAAACATTAAGCCATTAAATCATTTCAGCAGGACTTTAAACAATAGGAGCAGACTCGCCTGTTACTGCACAAGTTTAGATCCATCTCTTTTGTGGACTGGATAAATATTCACCGTTGCAACTCTAACACTTCCCGCTCTTCCCATACACTGCATGACCTATTTTCCCAGTCCTTTTTCATGTGGGACAGGTTTTAAATAAAATAGAAATTCCTCTTGCTTCTTACAGATTGGAGTTGATTAAATATTCTACTGATAAAGGGTAAGCAAATGTCAGATTCAATATAATAAAAAGAGAAATGAGAGTTCATACAAGCAGCAAAGCAAACAATCCATTTTCATACTTTATTAGAAACATTTATTGCCATAATGACTGCATTATACTAAGCAAGCAGGTGGAAAGGTGCTCTGCGCAAGATATTCTCAAATATCTTTATTTTGAGGGTTTTATATCTCCAATATTTAGACAGATGTTTTATTCCCTATAATATAGTCAGAGTATGAAATGCTGTAATTTCAGTTACTACATAAGGATCAAAATTGTACTTGAAGATCACGGCCTGTCATTGTGATTTCGGCAATAACGGTAGACCATTAAATGCTCAATTTTTCTGCTTTGACTTTATATTCCCAACGGTGAGTGGCTTTAGCTCTGGCTGGCAGAGCTCGGCGAGCGCCGGCAAATGCTCTGCCCAAATTTGCGGAACGCATTGCGAGCGCTTCCCGCTCGCTCCGCTCCCTGCACGAGCCCAGCCGGGCCCAGGGAATGGCAAAGATGGCCAGCTCTGCCTCTTGCTATCAAACAGCTGGCACTCGTTATCTTAACAAACAGTGGGAGCTGTAATTAAGCAGATCTGTGTTCAATAAGACACCAGTGCCACCAGTGCTACCCCTGGAACAAGAATGGGCGCTTGTTCCAGAGCTTGGCTTTCTCTTAATTCACCAAATCAGGAGGCCCGGTCAGCAAATAATGTAACAAAAGATTTCATTATTATCCTTCATTTAATTTAAGAAAGAATTTAACCTATGTTCAGCGCTCAGGGCCCAGGCTTGCATTCCTCCTGCAGCCCAACTTCCTATGAGAGACAGTGGGAGCACAAGGAAAGCTGGACTTGCTTCACTCCAGGATTCTCATTATTATTTCTTTACATCCGAGGCATTTTATTCTCAAGGATTCTTCTACTTAATATGTGTCAGTTCAAGTTTAGAATAAGAAAGAGAAAAAAAAAAAAATACAAAAAAGCCTGACATGCTAACCAAGAAAATTTACTACCCAGTTTCTTCTTTTTATTAACAGAGATCATTAAGACATCAGTTTTTTCTTTTACTGGCAGCATTCCACAGCCAGAGTATTCACAATGTCTAGGACACTTTCATTTTGTAATCTGGAGGATACAGTATATTAATTTTCAGGATTTATCACAAGAAAAGTGAAGTCATACTAAGTACAGTAGGTGTAACTAACTTTCATGTCAAAAAAGCTGTAAAGAGTGCCAGAAGCTCTGCTGGGCTAATAATAAGCTAAAAGGATATAAACTTGATTAGTCTCACTTAAGAAGCAAGAAGATAAAGTAAGCTTGAAAAGGCCTTTGCTCTTCCTTCAACTTCAGTGGGTTGAAGAGAATCATGAAGCTTATCACCATGAGATACTGGCTATAATGCCAGTACAGTTATTAGTTATATGTTAATTTATGCTCTGCTGTGCCCAGCTGCTGCCACACCAGCAGAATTTGTAATTCTGCCCGAAATCTTTGCAGCATCTCAGTGCTGTCACGCCGTGTCACATTCCCTTAAGTGCACCTTGCACGGTGGTATAAAACCTCCTTATTAAAAATTTCCAGCTACTAGAGGAAAATTGTTCCCCAAATGAAGGATCAAGGATGTCCTTTCCCTGCTCTTGAAGGCTGTGGACACTCTGGGGCTCTGCATCCTCCACACTCCCCACTCCTACTCCAGGAATTTGGAGAAGGGAAAGCTCCAGAGAGGCCTCATGGTGACATTCCAGTGCTTAAAGGGGAAATAAGGAGGGAGTGAATTTTTACAATCAGAGTTAGGATAAGGGGGAATGGGTTTGGACCAAAAGACCAAGGTCAGATGTTAGGGGTAAATTCCTCCCTGGGAGGGTGGGCAGACCCAGCTGTGGCTGCCCCTGGATCCCTGGAAGTGCCCAGGACCAGGTTGGACACTGGAGCTTGGAGCAAGCTGGGAGAGTGGAAGGTTCCTTTCCAACCCAAACCATTCTGTGAGTCTGTTCTATAATTCAGAGTGTTTTTGCTGATGGAGGGGTCCAGGAGGTCCAAACCAGGACCTGGGGCTGGGACAATGCCTTGAAGTCACTGGGGCTGTGGGGTCTCTGCAGCTACCACTGTGTCCACCCCCGTCAGTAAAATCAGCCTTAGGATGAGCTGTGGGTCCAGAATTAAATTAACTACAAAGATACTTACTGTTAGAGGCCGTCTGCTAATGTGGATTTTATCTTAATTTTTTAACCATTCTGCAAATAAATGTAGCAAGTTGGGCCCAGCTGCCAGTAACATTTCTGAAGGTTAACACAAGGAGTGGAAGAGTGAGTTTGATATAGCTCACTTTTCTAAGGGGAAAATTCACCAAAATCCACATTTTTGCCATCAGATTTTAGTAAACTGCAACCAGGCACCAGTCTTGGGCTTACCCCTTGCTCTTGCAGGATACTGTTGGTGTGTCTCTTCCAAAAGTCTTTGAGTTTGAAATAGAAAATGATGTCTGGAAATACTTGAGCACCTGGCTCCGACAGTTGCTTGCATTTCCACACCATTACACAGCCATACTTTTTTTTTTAGCCCCTGAGAATTAAAACCAGTTAAGGAATAGCACATCTCAGTGTTTTATTAACTTGTGTTAATCCCACTGTGTTTTCTCCATCCTCACTTAACCTTTGCTCCCCAAACACCCACAGCTTCTTGAAGTTGGCCATGGCTGCTCCTCTGTCATGGTTCTCTCAGAACCCACGACTCTCACCCCCAGGTAAATCAGTAAATTGATTGAAAAATGGTCACTCACAATGAAAATCAGTCCTTTTTGGCATCCAAGGCAGGAGAACACAGTCTGGGGTTTGGACTCCAGGAGAAATAAGGTGGACAATGACTTTCCACCCCCAAGTGTTTCCCCAAATGAGCACGTTGTGATGGGAGCAGTCTCCTAATGAAGAAAAACAGTATTTTATCAAATGTAAATTGTAGTTAATGGTGCATCTGGTTCACATGCTGGTATTGATTATTAGGGATTAAGAAGAGTTTTGGGGTGGAATATAGCTGGAGTATGAAGTGACATGTGCAAATTGGGGTTCTCCATCTGGTGCCATGTCAGTACAGCCCCAAAAGTGCTGGGATGTGTGGGAGAGACACCAGGATGAAAATGGGAACTGGTGCAGGAAATGATTCCAGAAGGAATGGGCAGAGCAGGGTGGGAGAAGAAGGGAATGAGGCTGAGGATGGAAGGAAGGGGACAGAACAACAAATATGAGAGGTGACAGGGCAAAGGGAACAAAGAGGTGGGCAGAGAACGTGCCTGGCAGAGCTGCTCTTTCAGATGTTGCCTTCTTTATAAAGTGGAAAATATATTTAAAATCAGCAACAGTGTTATCCAGGCAGGGTACACTCCAGTGGTCTCCAGGCCTTGGGATATCCCAGGGAAGAATGAGTGGAGGGCATGAGCCTGCAACACCTGGACATACAAGTTAATAAGTTTGAGAGGGCCAAAATACTCAGTGTTGTTCAAGATTTCAGGCCCAGCTCTAAGATATTTTCTCCCCTCTCTCTATTATAACCTACAATATCACATTTTGTTCCTTTATTATATTGATATTTTTGCTAGGAAGAGATAAAGGTGATGCTGTAAATTAAGGCAAAGTCAAACATCTCAGTTTTGAGAGATATTTGATTTTATTTCCTGGGTTTGGATGGAACATAGAAGCTGTACTTGTATAATAAATTACTCACTGCATAAACCACAAAACATGAAAAAAAATTGCAAGAATAGTGGATCTTGGCAATTACCACATTAAATGAGTTCCAATAAAGCCATAGTCAGAGTGCAAAGGTTTGGGCCTTTCTCTACATGCATAAAACTGCTTAAGCAGTTCAAAATTCTTTTCCTCTTGGCACTAATTTTTATACTGATATCAGTTTCTTTCTTTTTTCCTTATTTATTGCATAAATCCAGTCTTTTTTTCCTGATAAGCTGTATGCAGCACAACTAGAAGGCCCAGAAGTTCCCTGAATTCCAAGAACCTCACCTAGCTTTTGGAGTTTTGGAATTTCTTTCAATGTGAATTCACAGAGTGATTTGAGTCACAGCCTGTGAATCCAGCCTGTCCCTGCCACAAGAGGAACTTCAAAGGGGACCCTCAAAAAGGTTCAACTTGATCCAGGCTTCAACCCACCCTGTTCTGGAATGATGAAGACAATGTAGCTCTGATTTGTCTTTGACAAGGGGAGGATAAGGTTGGTGTGTGGCCAAGATTGGAACAGGGTGTCCAAGGTGGAATTGCTGTCCCTGGAAGTGTTCAAAAAGGTGTGTGGGTGTGGCCCTTGGGGACAGGGTGGGCTTGGCAGTGCTGTGGAAACTCTTGGAGTTGGTGAGCTCAGAGTGCTTCTCCAGGCCAGCAGTTTGTCTGGTTTTAAGATTTATCTGGACAGGGTGCTGGGCCATCTTGGCTAGACCATGGTTTGCTAGGACAGGTTAGTCCAGGTGATTCTTGAGCTCTCTTCCAGCCTGGAATTCTCTGATTCCTTGATCTCCTGAAAACACCATTTTTGGAGAAGCCATTCAAGTGCCCACCAAGAGCAGCCAAGCCCAGGTGACCCTCAGCACTTTGGAAACCAAGCCATGACCTGGCCTTTGGTGACCGAGCCCCACTCCCCACCTGTCCCCAACATCTCACAATGATTTAAGCACCAAAACTCAGCCACATAATTAGCAGAAGAAACTGAGGGTTTCTGCTGTAAGGCTGTGATTAAATTAGCCATTTATGGATTTCTGAGAGAAAGGAGACTAAAATGTTTTATAGTGTAGTTAAAAGAACCAGTGAATGATTCCCTCATGTTGAACATTTCCTAATGTCAGAAGCAGGGTGGATGACACAGAAATCATAAATCCAATCGAGAAGTGTTAAAAATCACTTTAGTCTGCCAACTTACTAGAAGTTCAATAAAATGGTACGGCAGAATTTATTTGTGTAAGTGCAATGGATACGTGTGAAATTAAACCCACGGAGGTGTCAGTGTGCAACACACCCGTGACAGGGTGAGGTTGTCCATCACCCACTTATCACAAACGGGGAAAAAATGGGATTTGGGGACACTCTCCTAGACGCCTGACTGGAGGGCAGAGGGATGGCAGGGTGGGGTGTGTTTTTTTTTTTGGGACAATTCTGTGCTTGGTGGCCCCGTTGCTCCTTCACGCTGGGAACAGCCCCAGCGCTTCCAGCGAGCTGCTGTTTATTTTTGCGTGTTTATTTTTCACTCCACTCGTCCCGTTTAATGTATATTAAGTTGCATTTTGCCTGCATGGAGTGGGACTTTTAAGAGGCATGAAATGACAGAGCAGGGCTTTGTTTTCCAGCCAGATTCCCTCCGCCTGCGCTCCGCCGGTGTCTGCCTCGGCTTCCAGCTCCATCATCACATCCAACAGAGCCTGGGGCAAAGCTGGAGCAAAACACCCAGCGCATTCAATTTACAAACAGAAATAAACACCTTTTCAGCAGGTCCTACATAATCACTAAACAAAACCAGGGGAGACAAAAAAAAAAACCCACCCGCAACGCGGCGTTTTTTACGCCGTCTGCGCGCGGCGGTGACCCTTGATTTTCTCGGGGAAATAACGCTATTACGGGGAGATGTCTAGCGCTGGGATCCCGGCTGGCATCTCAATCTCCCTGTTTCCCCAGGAGCTGGTGGCGTGGCTGCTGTGTCACACCTCTGCAGATTGCCTGGCTCCCTGGCTGCTCCATCACCGTGCCCCCCAACCCAAACCACCGAGGCACCCAACTTTTACCGGGAGAATCAGATATGAAAATGTCTGAGGCAATAAATTAACACACGGCAGGGGAGTGATGGCTTAATCCCTCCTAGTCCAAACAGTACCTGACACCCATTACTGCTACAGGAGCTGGGACACCGCAGCGGTACTGGAGCGAAAATGATCATTCCCGGAGGATTTGGGGCGTTGAAATAGGTATGTAATGGATTCTGGGAGAGAACCCGTGCAGGGGTTTATGGTGTTTGTACACAGAATCCAGGTTAACCTGCTGCGGTGTCTCCTTGTTTTGATTAACCCAGAAAGTGGGGGTTTCAGTTCGAAGTTTAAGCAGAAGTTTATTATTTTAAGTCTTTGTTGAGCGTCTGATAATAATTTCTCATTATTCATGCAAAGGCCAATAACGTATAGCTAACACTCACAGAACATGGAACATTCCTGTCCTGACTGGATACATTTATTTGTAGAATGATTAAACTAAGATAAAATCAACACGAGCAGCCAGCATCTAACACTAAGTATCTTTACAGTAATTTAATATTTACTGTTACACCTATTTTAAACTCATCTACTGAAAGTTTCAAAAAGCATTTTTTAATATAACTGACGTCTCTTTCTGCAAGAATTTCTTCCAGGAAAAAAACACCCGCTCCAATTTTAGCGTTGATGGCAGATAAACAAAAATATTGTTGCCAAGGACTTTATTGCAAAATTAAATGTCCTGGGAAATGTATTTAATTTGCTGCTTTCCCTAATACTATGCCAAGCTCTGCTTTCAGGTACACCCATGTAAACCTACCCTGACTTGAGGTTTTACTGGAAGGCAGGGTTTCCTTACTTTCTGTTGCACACATATTGAAACTAAAGAAACCTATGAGCTCATGGACAAATTGAGAGAGCACTTAGATACTTCTTTCCCCCTTCTTCCCCTTCTTGGCCGAAATTCTGAAATATGAACACTGGATGAAAAGGCAGAATTCAGAATTCGAGCCCGCTTCATGCATCCCACATTTATCTGCTTGGCACAATGCTCATTTTTCCATGAAAACAGCCAGCAGCTCGTGACACCAAGATCCTCTGACTCCTTCAGATAGACAATAAATAATTAGGATATGAAATACATAGACCTATAATAAAGGCACATTCATGTTCTGTGGGTCAACTGATAGGGCTGGTCACCAAATTCATTGCAAGCAGCTGCAACCTGCCCATGGTGAGACGGGCTGGGGACAAATGGATTTGGCTCCAGTGCTCGAGCAAATACAACATAAATCCGTGGTGTGCACTGAAGTATCAGGTTTCAACTTTATTTCTGCCCAGGTATGAAATAACCATAACTATGTGAAACTCTGACCTCCTGTGCATGTGTGGTGTTGATAATTCCCAGGCTGTGCAACCCAGGATCACTCTGGAGGTATTTGGGGGCAAGAAGTGAGGGTATGGAGCCTACCAGGTGCTGGAACTGCTTCTGAAGCTCAAAGTCCAACAGCTCCCAGGGTTTTCATGGCTGGTTCTCCACCATGGAGTTCTCTTTTTGGCACGGGGTCAACTCTCCCAAGGGCTGTGGTTCTGCTAACAGTGACTCCCCACGTTCCCCTGCTTAAAAGCTGCTTAAATCAAACATTATAAAAGTGGCTTCCACCTCCCAAATTCCATGGAAAATTATGAAATGTGAATATTCTGGTGGGGAGTGCCTCTGCTCATCCAGGATGGCTGTGGAGGGGTGGGTGCTGGTGCACCATGAAAGCACCATTGATCTCCTGGTGATGGACACTTTAGAGCAGCTTTCCTCAACTGTTTAAAGTTGAAAGAGCATCCAACCCTTTTGAAGAAGACCTTGGGATCACCTTGGGAGGTGTCACCACCACTGCTTCCCTCGGTGAGCAGGGGCCAAGGCTCTGTGTGCCCCCTGCTCAGCCTCCTGTGCTCCTCAGAGCACATGGGCACACGTGGCACCCCAAACCATGGCCCAGGTCACTTCTCAACCTCACACACTCACCAGTGGCTCCAGGACCACGAGGAAATCAAAGCAGGCTGCAGTATTGAAAAACTTATACCTGTCCACATTTATCCCTAACAAAATTAGCCATAACAGATTTGATTCCTCACCTCTTTGAGGCACGTACAGAGTGGTTTGCACTTGGAAAAATCAGAACAAACTCGACATTAATGCTGCCTCTCTGACAAGGTAGTTTTATATACTCAATTACCACAGCATTATCTTTCATCTCGACTATGTGTGAAAACAGTAAGAAGCAATATATATTTCACTTAGGGTTCCTTCATTCCAAAGACTTCGCCTTTGTCTTCCTTTACCCTCTGCAGTGACAGCAAACTTCATGAATTAACTGGCTCATGGTATAACTCATGCATGGAAATCCAATATAACCTCTTGGCTATGAGCAGCAACACTTCGCTTATCGTGCACTAAAAGAATTTTTACTAGTTAATTAAGATTTGTTTGCTTAATTTTTTTCAGGCAGTTGGGGATGTTGCTCCTCTGTCATTTGGCTGGGAAAATCGTGATGTATACACTGTATAAAAGTGCCAAAATAAGAAATGTGTAGACTGCAGCGTCTCTGGTAGTAAATCTTCTTTGTAATCCTAACTTCATATTTCCATTGAATTGTTCCTCTCGAGCTGTGCAGACAGTTGAAGTATTTGAGTGTAGTCACATATGCTTTGGTGCTGCTAACAGCCCTAAAGTTGGTAATCCTGAGGCACAAACGGGGCCAGGGATGCTGGTGGCACTCCTCAGGCTGCAAAATATTACAGCACACCTTATATAGTGCTTGCTTTCGAAATTTCCTTTGCACTTTGTTTACTATATATTCCAATAGTGTAATATTAAACAAAAACAGTGTGTCCTGTGCCAGAATGATTGATTACTACACCGTGGCAAGGTCACCTCCTAGGAACAGGCTGAGTGCAGTAAGGGCTGTCTGACTCATACAGTTAACACTATATCCGCATTGTATGAATGTCACCAGCAATCCAGTGATTTATTGCTTGGAAGGCTCTGTTCAATTTTTTCTGCCTGACCAAATTGCACATTTTCTAGAAAAAGAAGCAAAAATATTTCAGCACATGGATTACCCCAAGTCCTCATTTCTCCCACTAGGTTCAACGAGTCTTTTCAAAGATGCTGATCATCAAGCCCTCGTATTTTTCACTTTTTTTCCACCCTTTTCTGCCAGATATTTGGCGAAAAATAAAAAATGATTATTGCACTAATGAAAAGGTGCAGCAGAAGATTGAGGGGTTTTTAATCAGATTTTGGTAACATCTGTGGGCCAGGAATAAGGGCAGCTGTATGCTCTGTTTCTTAATTTTAGTAAGATTTACTCTGGGTATAAAATGTTAGCCTCAGGCAAAATTTAACTGGCTTAAAAGAAAAGAAATGATAGTCTTACAGAAACTACCCAACTCAAACTGTTTGAAAACAGTGACTGAGATAAATCCCTCTCGCTCTAAGAAATTCCTACTTTCTGACAAAGAAGATATAATTATAGATTGAGAGAAATGGCTTTCAAAATTAACATTCCAGCAGACCCCATCATAATAGATACATTCATTCCTCGTGTATCTGCATGGAAATCAAAGGAGATACATCATGTTTGAATCCGGGCTTTTATTTTTAGAACACACAGCACATTTGCGGCGCGGCTCCGAGCGAGGAGGGAGAGAGGGGACAGCCCCACACCCAGCCAGGGTGCTGGGCATCTCTGCAAAAAAAGAGGATGGGTTTGGGAAGGTGTTTGGGTGCCTGGAAATTCAGGTAGGTGCAGTAGAGGTGAGTGTTGTGGCATTTTCGAAAATCACCTTTTTTTTTTTTTTTTCTCTGTAGGCATCTGTGTCTCCTCTGCGTCTTTAGGTGTTCGGTCCATACCTTTAAAAGCCATTTTGAGTTTTTCCTTCTATATCATGCCATCCTATCATCGGACCCCTCAGGATAAAAAAGCAAATCGACAGGAAATCTGGGGTTAATATAACCCTTTATCTCAAAGAACAATAAAACTGGCTGGGTGATGTATCTTAACAAATGCTACGTACTGCATCAATTAATGCTGCATTTATCAAACTGCATCTGACACAGAACTGGGATAGCTCAGCTCTCCTGAACCCCTCACAGTCACTCTGCTTTTTGCCATTAGGACAATGAGTGTGCTGTGCAATGCAACTCCCATTACCTGCCTGCCCTTCAAAGTGCTCTCTGAGCATCATCTCGGAGCCCACAATTTAGGAAGCAACAACTGGAACCATCTTGAGGTATTAAAGGCTCTTCCTCTACTCTTGTTTATACCTGTGAGCCAATTAAGCATTTTAATTTTAAACGGGAAAGAAAATTAATCTGGGGTGAAAGAGCACCAGAAGAGTGCGAGTTCAGTCTATTAAACCCCAAGGTGTTCCAGCTCGGCAAGGATGAGTTCATCGATTCGGCTCACTCGGGTGAACAAACAGAAGGAAGCGAAGGGAAACAAAGCCAAAGTCAGCGGCTCCAGCCCAGCACACCCCGAGGGTGGAGCAGGGAGCCCCGACCCGCCAGCGCTGCCAGGAGCCCGTCCCGCATCAGCTCCATCCCCCGCACCCGGCTGGGGCCATACTTCACCTTCTAATTGATACCTGCCACTGCCTCCTAACTAACGATGACTAATGGTAATCCCCAGAAAGACAAATAAAAGCTAATGCAAAGGCGGGCCGCGGTGCGGTTCCCTTTGGAAAGCTCCCGGGCCATTAGGAAGCAATTGGAAGTGGAGATTGATGTGCCCTGGGGGTTGCTCCCAGGGATGCGGCGCATCTCCAGAGCCCCGGGGCTCCGGAGGGGGCGAGCCCAGCTGTGCCAGCTGTGCCAGCCGGGGCACGGGGAGCTCGGCCGGGCTGGGGACAAGGAGCCCCGCACACCCAAGCGCCCCAGGGAGGCGGCATCTCGCTGCCGCAACCCCGATTTGCGGGGTTTTCCTCATTTATCCAGCCCTGTGCGACAGTGCGGCTGCCAGGATGCGGAATATCAGGGGATTAAATTCCCAGGCACTGCGGACAGGCAGTGCCAACAAACTCATCTCATTTTCAACAGGTAGTACCTCACACACCCAACACCAGGCTGGGTTTACAGCAATGTAAACCGGATCGAACTGGGCTTAATATTGGACACCCAATAAAACTGGATCAAACAGGCTGATCTTGCAGGAGAGTCATCCCGCAGCATTTTGGAAAAGTTATGCTCTTTTAATGACAAAGTTTATGTCACCCAGTGCAATTTTAATGTAATGAAACATTAAACTGGACCTTGTGCTTGATGTAAGTTAAAATTATTCATTGAATATTAGACCACTAGGCCACCTACTGTTCTTTTACAAATGGTTGAACTATCACGGGGTTACAGAACTTAACATGTAAATTGCAGCAGAAGTTATAATTTCTGTTGCAAATCCCAAAAGACTGTCATTTAAGTCAAATATATGAGTGAAATTTTGCTTCTGTGCCATAATAATGCAGGGAAAACGACCAAAACCTGAACACTTTTAAAGTAATTATGGACCCAATAATAATGCATTTGTAGTTATTTAATCAAGGGCCTTAAAAATTATTAATAGCAAGTTCTTCTTATACAAATGGAGTTTTAAACACTGGCATTTAATTTTAGGGATAGCAACACTTGATCTGGGCCATTAGTGAGATCTTTTGTAAAGCCAAGCAGCCTGCTCCTTTCAGAGCCATTCCTGCTCATCTCCGACTTCATTACTCTCACATAAGCGAGAGCAGCTTTGTAAAATAATCTTTCTTAAAATGAATTTAATATTTAGCCGCACACCGAAAATCTTGGGTAAGTTCACTTAGATTAAAAAAATCAGGGATTGAAATCGCTGCGTGGAGCAGATTTGCGTGGATCCCGCTCGGAAGCCCCTCCAAATCCACTGGATCGTTTCTCCTCATCCCCAAAGCCTCGGTGTATAAATAGGAGAGGGCAGTTGCAGGGAAATTATTCGCGGTGCCTGAGCTGCCTCGCAGCCACTGCCGAAGAGGAATCTGAGCAGTGACTGTGCATCACCCTGAATCTGTAATAATAGCACCTTTCCTGTCACTCTTTGTCCCTTCATTTTTAAACGCGATTGGGTCAGGAGCAGGCAATTTACATTTTTATATAATCTTTGCTCAGGTGATTCAGCCGCTCGGAGGTTTTAGCATTTTGTGTGCGGCTCCGGGTTTCACCTCCCCTCCCGGAGCATTTCCATGTGCTGGGGGTCTGCCATCCTCGCAGCTGATACAGATCTATTTAGCTTCTCCCCCTTGCCATACCTGCAGCCTGTAGCAGGTTGTCAGGGAATGAATTTTCATTTTCTCCCCGTGAGTCCATCACGTGGCTGTCACCAGAATTTGCTCTGTCTGAACTCCTCCATCCCCCTGATTTATGGCTGCTTGATGAGAGGTTGGAGGGCTCTCAGTGTAGCAATAATCTGCACCCTGGTCCAGCACCCATCTAAAGTTAGGATTTCCGATCTAAATATTTAGTCCCCGCGGTACAGCAATCATTTACGAAATTATTAAATAACTTTTCGTCGGACCCAACACCTTTGGGATATTTCTCTAGGTCAATATTCATCAGGAGACCCCGAATGTAAAGGTTAAGTGCACATTTCCTCCGCCAAATAAGAATGAATTTCAAACCTGATTGATTCTGGTCATGGAAACCGTAAATACTTACTCCAAATGGTAGATAGGTTACTAAGTCCACTCATTTCCACATCTGATATCGATAATACTCTGCTTCCCCGTATCAGCCCCTCTCATATTTCACGGGCGCGTGGGGAGCGGGCCGGGGCTGGCTGATGGCCCCTGCCTTCCTTCCCCCGCTCCATTCTTCAGTGGTCCTTGAATCTTTCACCCCTGTCACTCCTCTTTCATCATTATCTGAGGTGATCGGTCAGCCCTGTGCCACCACCTGTCTCTTCGATCCGATGCCAACAGTGCTCCGGAAAACTGTCACTCCCGAGCTCCTTCCATTTATAGTGAGTCTCATTAACACCTCTCTTCCCTCTGGCCATGTGCCACTACAATTTAAGATGACTGTTGTTACTAAACACGCACAAAAAAAAAATATATGTTGAGATAGCGTTAAGAGCCTGATTTAAATCTATTAAAGCCCGAGAATTTGGAGGTAAAACCTCCCCCAGTGTCTGCTGGCGGTTGGGGGGGGGGTGCATATATTTCGCGTGGATGTATTTATACCTGGATAAATATCTAGATATGCATGTATTCCCCCTCCCGTGGTTTCCCTGAGCCTCGGCACCGCTGCTCGTCTGGGAACAAACGCGCTGCCGGCCCCCAGACACAAAGCCCGAGTAAAGAGGATTTATGCCGGGGACATAAAGGCGGCTGCGGGGAGGCAGAGGAGCCGCGGCGGAGGCTCCCAGGTGATGCCGGGGACGGTGGGATGCAGGGCAGCCCTGCCCCGCTGGCCCTGGTCCCCCAAAGAGCCAAACCTGCCTTTCCCCGTCGGCATGGGAGCAATCCCGGTCAAGGGGACGGGATTAACCCCGAGCGCCGGGCGGCCGTCGCGTCCTTTGCCTTGAGTTTTCTGTCCACCAGCAAATGGAGATGATAATGCCTCAATAAAAACGGCAGTCCCAGAGTGCTTGCTGGGAATGAGACCACGAACTCAGCCGAGCTGCCCTGACAACAGAATGATTTTAAGCTTTTAGGCACCCAAAAACGCTTCAATGATATGAGCAGGATCAGGAGTGTGGTCAAGCAGTGCCAGGGGGGTTTAGGTTGGAGATCAGGAAAGGTTCTCCCTCAGAGGGTGCTGGCACTGCCCAGGCTCCCCAGGGGATGTGCACAGAGCTCCAGGAGTTTGGCCAAAGCTCCCAGGGGTGCCCAGGGTGGGATTCTGGGGTCTGTCCATGGCCAGGAGCTGCACTGATGATCCCTGCGGGTCCCTTCCCACTCAGGCTGTTCTGTGATTCCATGAACATCTGAGCTCTGATATTTTGCCATCCCATTTCTGTGATTTCAATCGTTTCACGAGTCACAGGGGCTTTTAAGGACCTCAGATGGTTTTAACAGACAACTGGCTTTCCTGCAATACCTTCACCCCTAGGATGAGCTGGCATTTTCTTCTCCCCAGCTCTCCAAAACCAGCCCTGGTTTAGATGGCACAAATGAGAAAAGGGACTGTAAAGAGTGAAAACAAAGGGGGGTGCTCCTTTTTGGAGGCCAGGCTAGCACAAAAGACATTTCTGAGAAACTCTACTACCAGGGACAGGTCCTTGTAAGTCATGTGTGCTTTGCCTGCTCCTTGCAGATTTCCCTCACACTTCAAGGGAAAACTTTCTTTGTGGAAAAGATTTTAAAGCATCTGAACAGGCTGCCCAGGGCAGTGGTGGAGTCCTCACCCCTGGAGGGATTTAAAAACCCTGTGGATGTGGAATTGTGGCCTTGGCAGTGGTGGGGGGATGCTTGACTCAATTTTCTGAGAGGAATTTTCCAACCTCAACCCTTCAGTGATGCTATGGCACAACCACAACTCCTCCAGGGTGACCTGCCTAAGCCTTCACAGGGGAATAAAGGACATCTCAGAGCTCACAAGTTTGTTCTGCTGAGAAAATGACATTCAGAAAGCTAAAATTCATCAGGGTGGGTAGCAGGGGCTGGGCATTGTCACCTGCTGCCAAGGACCATGTAGGCTTACACATCTGAACCATTCCAGTGCAATCACATTTTACAGGCAAAATAACACTCACACAGTTTTTGTGCTTCTCTTTGAAAATACAGCCTAAAATCCTGCGTGTTTTTTTAGGAAAATACAGTTTTAAAATCAAACAATGGGAGAATTTTATAATTTTTTAAGTCTGACCATACTAAAAAGATTAAACACGTAGAGCAGCTTCCAAATTTAAAAATGAAACATAACACTTTTAATTGGGTTGGATTCAACCCAAAACCTTAGGTGTGGCCACCTCAAACTCACAGAAAGTGCAAGAACCTGCATTTAGAGCTAAAGCTGAATTTTCCTCCTGGTTTTTCTTTTAATACTGAGCAAAGTTTTAATATTGGACATCTAAATTTCAATTAGGCTTAAACAGTGAAGAATGTTCTGCCTGTGCAGAGCTCCCTGCAAATCAGAGTCTCGGGGAGAGGACAAGGAGCACTAAAAGACAAGGAGAAAACAACCTTTTATTCCTTTTTTTTTTTTTTTTTTTTTTTTTTAATATTTTTAAACCTAGCAAACATTTCCATATAGATTGAGATCTGGCACACCAAAGCCTGAGCATGGATTGAATCATTTTTGCCAAGTTACACTGAGAAATAAACCCTTGTGACAGAAGCACTTCAAGAGCTGATGCATGCATGGGGCTGCTGGAACAGCATCCTCCAGCCAGGGCCCTGCCTTTCCCAAACTAAATTCCCAATTTCCAGCTGTTCCTTCTTTGTGCACAGCGTTTGCCTGGGTAAGGTTATCTCTAGTGAGGGTGCTGGTGATGCCTTAAGTTTTTAGGTTTTGTATTTTTCACATTCTGGGCTGTTTTTGTGGGCAGTTCTGGTTTCCCAGTCAGTGCTGCTGAGCTCTGTGCCCAGAGCAGGAGACAAAATAATTCCTGCTCCAGCCTGGCCCCAAGGACAACTTGGAGGCGCAGGAGCAAAGGCAAGGGTGCAGTGAGAAGGCAAAGCAAGGAGGCTGGAGCTGCCTGGGCTGGGGCTGGAATTGCACCAGGAACTCCAATTTGCTGCTGGACCTTATTAAAGATCTCATAAAATGTGGGACCTCGTGGTCAGTTGTCCATTCTGTGCCCATTTTGGGTTCCCCTTGGGGTGCCCAGCTGGGCTCTGGTGCTGCCCAGGGGTGCCCAGGGAGGCTTTTTAATGAATCCCTTTTAATAAATCCCTGCTTTATCCTTCTGCTCTGGCTGGTCTCTCATCCAGGGCAGCCTCTCCAGGCATCACTGGTACATCTAACACCAGCTCACTGTGGCCAGGATAAACCAGTGGATTAAATTATTTCCACAGGGCAGGTTTAATTTAAATATTGGGAAGGAATTCTTGGTTGTGAGGGTGGGGAGAAGCTAGGATAGAACTCCCAGAGCTGTCCCTGGATCCCTGGCAGTGCCCAAGGCCAGGCTGGACGTTGTTTGGAGCAGCCTGGCATGGTGGGAGGTGTCCCTGCTCTGGCACTGCCCTGCAGAAATCATTGCCTGCCATCAGTGGTGCCTCCACTCAGACCAGGTTTTGCAGAATCTCGTGTCCTGCCGATGTCAGGAATTTTATTTCTGGCCCTGAAGTTGTTGTGGAACATTATTGATCAGGAAATCTTGTTCTGTGACCTGGAACGTGTCTGTCAGCAGAGCTTCTGGGTCTCACAGCGTCCACAGTGGCAGAGGAAAGTTACTGCCATGAGCTTGGGGACAAGAACTCACTGCCAAGGTACAAACAGCACCCAAAGGCAAGCCAGAATACACGGACTTTTCTCACATTTTTCTTTTCCATGTACATAAAAACTTATTAAAACAAGAATTGCAAGGAGAAATCTTCAGCAAGGAAGGAACTGCAGCAGTATTCGAAGATGGTAATTTAAATTATGTGTTTCTGGTGCACGGACTTAATTTTTAAGCAAGTTTTCAAATTTCTTCTAATCACACAGTTCATGTTTTAGGTGTCTCTCGACCCGGAATGAGTTTGAAGTACTGCCCTTGCATACCCCAATGCAGAACCTCACCTAAAATCTGTCCTTAGAGAGGCTGTGGATTTATTTTTAAAGGAAAACCGAATCCCGATTTGCAGCGTCTGCCTGAAACATCAGCAGATGATCATCACCTGCCAAGAGCGAGCTGCTCTTAAGCACAAAGGAGCACGGGCAGGATGGCAGATCCCAGCGCTCCCAGGAGCATTCCTGCTCCCCAGTGCTGCCAGAGTAACCAGGATTTAGGGGAAGGTTCCTCCCTGCCTCACAGGTCTGAAACAAAAACCAAAGGAGAAGGTTTTGTTTGGCTGAAAATCATCTGCTGACACAGGTCAACGGGTTTGGTGTCTCTGGACATCCAGATCTGTAAGAGCCTCTGCTTTAGCTGCAGGGGTTGCTCCCTTCCATCAGAAGAATGAATCACAATTAATTCCTGTTATTAAATGGGCTATAAAGATTTTTTTCCCCCACAATTTCAGAGAAGGGAATTTTCCAGTAAGCATTTATGTGATGCTCAGTGTAATAAAGTTTTAAGTTCAACTCTACTATAAATAAACATCAGTAATAGCAGTAAATAGTAATAATAATAATAATAATAATAATAATAATAATAATAATATAATAATAATAATAATAATATATAATATTTCCAGCAAGATCTCACTTCCTTGACAAAAAATGTTTATGCTGACCACAGCTCAACTTTGGATCATGAATTTATTGGGAATTGAGGACAGGAGAGTTTCACAGACCCTGGTGCTTGAGGATGTGCAAGTCATGTCCACCACACCAAAACGAAGTCATAGGTTTTTCCTTTTTCATTTATATTTTCTTCAAATCAGATAATAAAATACATATCCAGGTCTGGATTTTTGCACCTCACCACCCATCTCAGTCCAACATTCCCGGGGTCTCCATCCAGCTGTGCCTGGATGTTCCAGGAGGTGTTTGGGGACTTCAGGATTGGGGGAAAAAAAAGAAAAGAAAATGTAGACGTGAGATTTAATTGGAAATTGAGAATACAGGAAGTCCCTAATGGCAGTGGGGCATCGCCCAGAGGTGTCTGAGGGTGTTGTGCTCACTGGGGGGTTGCAGAATGAGCAGCCTTTTATTCTTCATTTGGTCTTTCCTGCATTTTCCACCCAAATTTCTGCTCCAAACTCATTTGCTCATCCCTGCAATGAAGCCTCTGACCTGCTGATTTGTTTATTTTTGTTGTTGATTTGCCCATCTGCTGATGTTGGTTTTGTCATTTGTTTACTTCAAGTTAATGTTTCTTTGATTTTATTGTGGAGCACTATGAGGTCCTAAATGATATGGGCATGTATAAAAATAAATGATGGTTATTTATCATTATCATTATTGCACTTGGCCAGGCCTTTATCTCACTATAGATACCGCTGTCTTCAGGGGCCTCTGAGGTTTTGCTCTGAATCTTGGGGGTATTTCTAATTTCTAGGATATATCCCTAATAATGAGCTACCCAGGAAAACTGTGATCTTAATTTTCCTGAGCATCTGATGAGAAGCATTAATGGTGACAGGTAGGACCAAGCCAACCCCTAATCCCACTTTCCAACTCAGCATTGGGCCCTTTCTACCATTTTAATTATTGGTGTAAAAAGCAAAGAGCAAATACTCCTGAAATTCGTGAAATTCAAGCTGTCCCCAGCTTCAGTGGTAAATAACAGCGTGGGTTAAAGAGGAGGGAATGCAGTAAGTAAAGTATTTGCCTGGCACAGGGAAATGGGAGAAGGTTAACCAAGTTAATTTCTTTCCCCTATCCTCCCCTCCTCATAAGGCCTCCAGGCTGAACCATCATTAGGAACCATATAATTGACTCATCCACAGGATTTCCTTTTTGTGTTCTGAATTATGCCAGATTTTCCACATTCTTCTTTTTGCTTTTTTTTTTTTTTTTTTACCTTTTCCTTTCTTTTTCTTTTTCTTTTTTTAAATTTTAAACATTTGAAGCCTTTAAGCAAGAGGCATCCTTTGCTCACAGGTAAGAAATTTGTCCCATTATTGAAGAACACAGCCCCATTTCTAATTCAGGGCACCACATATTCCCCAGCACCATTAAAATCTGCTGATTAACCAATGGACCAATGGATCTCCGTGTGCTATACAGCTGTCACATCAGATGTTTGCTCTGCCACAATTGGTGTGTAATTTTGCCGGGTTTAAGTGCAGAAGAGGGGAATTTCCTTGTGATGGTACAAATAATTCATCACGGGCTATGGCTCGAGATTGTTATGAGGGAAAGAAATATCTCACAGTTATACTGTAGTTCATCCTACACCTGACAAGAGAGTGTTTGGCACATACAGTGGAAGCTTGATAAAATGTTTTAAAATCAGACACCGGGAAAGAATTGCAAAAGAAATTCTTCTTCAAAAATCATTTGCTGCTGAATTATTTCTTTTTTACTTGAAAACCCTGTTAACACACAGAAAGCGTAGCAGGGCTGCTGTTAAATGTGGGCAAAACCCCAGCATAATCCCTCAATTCCTAGCCAGACACCTTCTTTTTTTATTTTTTTCCCTTTTGTTTTGTTTTCCAAAGTGATTTTCAAACCAGAGAGAAGCGTGTCCTATAGCAAACAGTCTAAAACAAATGTTGCCAGCTCCGCTTCATTATGTGGTACATTGTAGTTTTATGCATGTACGCTGTGTGAACAAGAGGGTTAAAAGTTAAACAGTAGCCTAGGGCTAACACACTTGCAAGCTGAACAGGTACAAAATAGGCTTTTGTTGCTTTCAAACTATTACTGTATGTCTTTAGCAGAAAATAACGGAGCGGGCATCTGTGTGCAAAAATGTATTTGCTGGCGGTGGCAGGTACTGCGGAATGGGGCTGGTTTAATGGCTGGAATGCCCATATGACCTTTAATCCGGAGCTGTAAATTTGTCAGTGTCTGCAAGTGGCAGGATATCATTCCTAATGAGGCCAGTTTTTAGGACTCGGTGCGGCAGGAGCAGCGTCGGAGAGGGCTGGAAGGGAACCTCACGTGGGTTTGGGGTGGGAAGGCTGGTGAATCATTAAAGGGGAATAAAGGAGCGAGCCCGTAACAATCCCCATAAAGTAATGAAGAACCGGCAGAACACGGCGGGCTCGGGTTGTTCTGTGTTTCATAAAATGATAAATAACTCCTGGTCATGTTTATGTATAATGAATTACAACCCCGCTACGTTTACCTTAGTAACATTTTACAGGGGTTGTATTTTACTCCCAACTACCAATTATGTCATCATCCTGGCATTTACCTGGACGTAATGATACACAGCAAAGCCATTCTTGGAACATAACTCATTGCTTAAAAGTGTTTGTAAAGCCAGACTGCATCCTATATACTCATAATGACTTGGAGATTGCTATTAAATTTTACAGATTAAAGTTTACTAAATCTTAAAAGTCTTGTGCCGGTTCCAATATTTCTTATTAATCCTAAAGGGAAAGGTATTCCACTAAGGAAATGTCAAAAACTGTGCAAACCTATCTAAAAATAAATAGAAATAACCCAGGCCAGGGGCAGAGAACTTACCAAACAATGACACAAGACAATAAAACTGCCCCAACTCCAGTATTAAGATGTAGATGAATTTTAATGGTTGGTTCCACTTGCCATGGGATGTTCCTTGCACCATCATTGTTGTTTTGTTTTTTGTTTTTTTTTTTTTTTTGTGGAAAACAGGCTGGGAAGGACACAGAGTCTTCCTAGTGCAGGTTTCATTTCTGCAGGACCCCAAAACCTCAGCCAGAAATATCTACTGTAACATTATCTTACATTTATTCAATTTAATTTCAGTTTGAGGAGGATAGAATATAGATCTTTTTATAAGCTTGTAAGGTCACCAAATTTAAATTAAAGTGACCTCTTTTAAAGCACATTACTAAAAGTACTATGTGGAGGGAAATTTAATATGAATGGTTAAAATGCATGGAATTCAGATTTTACTGTCAAACAGCTCAATTAAACAAATTGAATTTTTAAGCAACAAAAGGGAATTGAATCAAATTAGAACCAGAGTGGGATCTGAAATGTGGACATTTATGAGTGATAGTCACAGGGCCCTCCAGCAGTGAGTTTTCTTTATTTGTTGCCTCAGCAGTTAGAGGGGTTGGCAGGCTGCAACACAAAAGGATAAAAATGTTCACCATTGAAACACAGTTTTTGGCTCCCAATAAATCATCTGTCACTTCATCACAGCCCAGTAGATAATGAGCAATAAAGTTTTCACACTCAGGCAATGAGGAAGCAGACACAAGAAATACAGCTAAAGCTGCTGTGTCTCTTTTCTGTAAACGCAAGGTGCTTTGTGTAATAAATGACCTCTGGATTTCTGGAAAAGAATAATTCCAGCCTCGGTAAAATAAACCATTTGATGCACTAAAAAAAGCCAAATCTAATAACATTACTTAGTTCCTTTAATGAAAGAAATAATCACATTATATATATGAGCTCCAGCCATCTATAACAGGAAGAGATTCCAGGGTATTACCTCTGAAGTTGTCTCTCTATTGCCAGCAAAGCACATTGCTGAAAATACAATAAAGCTGCACAATAATTTCAAGTGGGATTGTTTGCAGAGATTCAGGAGACATTTGTGTTTGGGGCCCGAGCCTGGGAGGTTCTCCCAGCCCTTCCTGCCTCAGGAGCAGAGATGGATGCTCAGCCCTTCCCCAGGGACCTGCAGCACCACAAAGAACCTCTGAAGGGCTCAAGGTGCAACAGCACCAGGGCAAATGAATTGCAGGCAGGTCCTGTCTTGACCCAGAAATGCAGAGTGTTAATTTTAACAGTGTTTTGCCTTACTCTGGTGCGTCCCCACTGCTGTTTTGATGGATATTTTGCATTGTTGTGGACAACCCAATGAAAAACTGCTGCTCTTTAGATCAAAAAATCACTGCTTGGTTTGTTGTTAAAACCCAAGTTTGTCTTCCTGGTGATGCTAAGGATATTCATCACTCCAATTCCTTATCAAAGCCATTCCAGCAAGGATATCTGGGATGGCTGCCTACAAAGTCAGGTTCACATGCAAAATGTATCAGTCAAAAAGTGACAATGCAGCCCATAAACCACATAAAACATACATTGATTCACGTTTTAACTTTATATCTGCATTTGAAGGGACTTGAAGCAAAATAAGATCAGATATTCTTGTCATATGCAAATGACAGCTTAATATTTGCATAATATGTCAAGGTAGAAAAATGCAAATAAACTTTGGGATAGTCTGTATTTTTGTCATTCTCTCATATAGCTAATTAGCAACTTGAAAGGCAATTGAAAGCTCCTCTTTTCTGAACTCTGTGTCAGCTAAAAAAGGCACCAGGCTCTGCTTATTTCTAGACCATGTAAGAGGAGCAATTAACATCCCCCTTTTATTGAACTGCTCTCACTGATCCACAGCCATAAATGTTGTTTATCAGCTTCCCAAGTCGGATACGGACATGCAGCCCCCTCGCAAGAGAGGTCACACGAATGTAAATGCAAAAAGCCATATTTTGATATCAAAATGGTGTAAACCCAAGCAAAATTCCCTGCAATAAATGCAACCTGGGATTCTCCCCAGAGTAGAACCAAAAAAAAGCAGCAAGGATGGACTTTCCTACTGGAAAATACGAGAAAAAAGGGTTTTTAGTAGCTCAAAATCTTAGTTCATTACTGGGTTTAATACTCTCTGTGAAGGTTTGCACTGTATTTTTTTTTTCCCTAATATTAAGGATGTATTATTTATACCCACTGTAGCCACGCCACAGAACACACGAGGAGAGTTTGTTTAGCAACAGAGTGAAAAAATATTTGCTACAGGGGCAGTCTGGCAATATTGCTTGTTAAGACATGCTATTTGTAAGCAAATTTATATGAAAAGTATGCAATGTCTAATACTAAACTACTCCAGCCCCAGACTGAAGGGTGATTTTACAAACGTCCTGCAGCACTCAATCATTCCTTCATTTTAATGTCTTTATTTTATGATTTTGTTGATGAAATACTACTTACCCAGTGCTCAAAATTCCTTTTAGGCTGCAGGCACTGGCTAGTTGACACGGCAAGCCATATTTTACAGCTATATATTTCAGCTTTCTCTGTCCAAGTTGGAGGACACAGTAGCCAAGATGGTTTTTCATAGTAGAAATATATTTTCATATTTATTTATTGATTTGACTAATGTATCTATTTTTCAATTCACATGCTTATGTTTCAATCCATTAAAGTGATTCATGGTCAAATAATATGTTATTGCAAGTACAAAGAGGAGATAAAACCACTGTACACTGGCTATAACACAAGAATAAAAATAATAAAAATCCATTGCATGATTAAATATAGTTTTTAATCCCCACTTGATCACGTGTAAACTGATGTTTTTAATTATTTTTCTTTAGAATAAGGCAGGGATTTTTTTTTTTTCTGTAAAATGCAATTACTGATTAAATAAGTACTCAGGAATGAATACACTCACCCGACCTAAGTGCTCAGTGTTAAACTCACATAAAGCATCAAATTACTGGCAAAATAATAATAATTAAAAAAACAACTCAGAAGGCTTTTAATTAGTTCAAATGAGAGCTAAATGGCAGCTGGTAAAGGAATGTTGAGCCTGTCACCTCCAGGTCAGGGCTGGAGGGAAGCTGGGCGTGGTGCTGGCTGGAATTGTGGTGGATGGAATTTTGGAGGTCATGGCTGGAATTTTGGTGGCGGATGGCTGGAATTGTGGTGGTGGATGGATGGAATTGTGGTGGTGGCTGGAATTGTGGTGGTGACTGGAATTGTGGAGGTCATGGGTGGAATTGTGGTGGTGGCTGGAATTGTGGTGGGTGGAATTGTGGTCATGGCTGGAATTGTGGTGGTGGTGGCTGGAATTTTGGAGGTCATGGCTGGAATTGTGGTGGTGGTGGCTGGAATTGTGGTGGCTGGAATTGTGGAGGTGACGGATGGAATTGTGGAGGTCATGTCTGGAATTGTGGTGGATGGATGGAACTGTGGTGGTGGTGGCTGGAATTGTGGTGGTGGATGGAATTGTTGTGGTGGTGGATGGAATTGTGGAGGTGGTGGCTGGAATCATGGTGGTTGCTCAGGGTCACCTGCAGGGTCACCTGGCCTTGTCCCAGTTTTCTGGGGACAGGCAGAGAAGTCCAGAGGAGAAGCAGCCCCGAGGAGAGCCCAGCCCTGGCTGTGACCAGTGCAGCCTCCAGGGCAGGGACAGCCTTGCCCTTGAGCTATTGAGAGACTTTCCTTGATGGTTTTTCACCCAAAACTGCCTTTTCTCCTGTCCTTCCCTTCCAAACCGAGAAATGTGATGGGGAGCAAAGCCAATGCCAGAGGAATCCTTGGGGCTGGCCAGAGGGGGAAGCCCTTCCAGCCAGGTGGGACCACCTGGTGCCAGGCACAGGAGCCAGGGTCAGCTGTGGGATCAGAGCATCACGAAATCCCACAGTGGGTTGGGCTGGAGGGGATCTGAAATCCCACCCAGTGCCCCCCATGCCATGGTGGGAAACTTCCCACTGTCCCAGGGGCTCCAAACCCTGTCCAGCCTGGCCTGGGACACTGCCAGGGATCCAGGGGCAGCCACGGCTGGGCATCAGCCACAACTGAAACATGAAAAGAAAAAGAGAAAAGAGAAAAAAAAGAGAATAAAAAAGAGGAAAAAAGAGAAAAAAAGAGGAAGGGGAAGGGGAAGGGGAAGGGAAGGGGAGGAGAAGAGAAGAGAAGAGAAGAGAAGAGAAGAGAAGAGAAGAGAAGAGAGAGAAGAGAAGAGAAGAGAAGAGAAGAGAAGAGAAGAGAAGAGAAGAGAAGAGAAGAGAAGAGAAGAGAAGAGAAGAGAAGAGAAGAGAAGGAAAAAAGAAGAGAAAAAAGAAAAAGAAAAAGAAAAAAAAAGAAAAGAAAAAAAAAGAAAAGAAAGAAAAGAAAAGAAAAGAAAAGAAAAGAAAAAGAAAAGAAAAGAAAAGAAAAGAAAAGAAAGAAAAGAAAAGAAAAGAAAAGAAAGAAAAGAAAAGAAAAGAAAGAAGAAAAGAAAAGAAAAGAAAAGAAAAGAAAAGAAAAGAAAAGAAAAGAAAAGAAAAGAAAAGAAAAGAAAAAAAGAAAAGAAAAGAAAAGAAGAAAGAAAAGAAAAGAAAAAAAAGAAAAGAAAAAAAATGAAAGAAGAGTGTTTATTTGTTTATTTCCCTTTTCTGCTTGAAAAAAAAAAAAAAAAGAAAAGCTAAAGCACATCAAGTGAGTTTTTAGGCATGTCATTTGGAGGGAGATGTGGAACAAGTGAGTTGTATTGGTGAGGAACAATAAAGAACAAAAAAACCCCCAAACCCCTAAATATATAAATAAACACCAGTGCAGATAAGCAGCCTGTGAACACGAAGGGCAGCAAGGCAGGAGCAGAGGAGGGAGCTCCGAGCCCCCAGGGCAGAAGGGGGTGAGCTCCTCACAGCCCCAACCCCTCCGTGCCCTCTGCAGGGCCCTGCTGGCTCCGGAGCTCCAGAATCCCCCCAGGCAGGAGCTGCAGGAGTGACTGGGAATGGGGTCCATCCCAGGAGTGACTGGGAATGGGGTCCATCCAAAAGGATGCAAAATTTGGGAGCTCATCCATGGGCAGCCCAGGGAACCCTCCCTGAGGCTTCCAGAGGCATCTCCTCTGTGCACCCCGACTCCAGGAAAAGGGAAGGTACTTTAAAGTCACCTTAGTGCCCCCTGGGAAGCAGGAGCACAGAAGGCTGTCAATGTGTTGAGGTAGAGCAGCTGAGAGGCTCTGGAGAGAGAGAGCTAAATGAATAGAAACTTGTTAAATGATGTGAGTTAATGAGAGCATTTTGGAATTAACCAGCTTCCATGACTTTAAATAAAACCCCAATGTCATTTTAAATTGGATTTTGTACATTTTTGAAACCATTATTTATTTTTTTTTCCATGAGGTGCCTTGGTGGGAAGCGGGAAACATTAAAGTTTAACCTCCTCGACCCACTAGTGGTGAAATATTGGTGTTTTCCCAGTGGATTCAGAAATAAGGGAACAGTGGCAAGAGCCAAGAGATTTTCCAGGAGGTGGGGAGTCCCCACTTTTATGAGGGTGAGGAGTGTGCAGCCAAGAGCAGGAACAGAGGTGGTGGTGGCACCATCCTCTGACCCTGCATGGTCACTTTGGTCACCCCAGACAGGAGGAATTCCATTCCTTCTGCCCAGTGCATGGACACAAAATGCTTTGGAAGCCTTGCTGTGTGCCCTGCCTGTCCCTGTTACTTGCCTGGCCCTGGAATGGCTGCTCCTGGATTGCTCACCACCCTCCTTGTCCTGCTTTTATGGCACTCAGGACAGGGGAAATGGCCACAACTTGGGATTTTTATTGTTATTTTTATTGTTACTTAGGCCAACTTTTATTTTTTTTTAAAGAAAGCCTCTCGTAGGCGATGTTTGGAAGATGAGGGAACATGCTTTGAAGGAAAATCAAGACAGGAAGAACCTGAGTCATTCCCAGGTGAGCCTGGCTTATAAAACAACTCAGTTCCTGTATCACACTTGTGCTGAAAGCCAGAATAATTCTGGGTACATTTTGGAAGGCAATTTTCAGCCTCAATTCTCTATTTGCAGCAGCTCTGATTTCTTCAAACCACCTCAGAAGAATGTTCCAGTGGGACAGGCACCAGCCTGGGACTGTCATGGCTAAGGTTCAAATTTCTTTATTATTTACATGCCCACGGAGAGCATCCTATTTGACACCTTCTGAAATATTCATGAAATTCCACTGCAAGATCTTCAAAATTTATTTTTTTTTTCCCTTTGCTTTATTTGTGTTGTGCTTTCTTGCAGGTACAAACTGGGGATGTTGGTGCTGAAGACCAGGGGGACGTTAAAGGCTGTGATGTCCCTGGCAACAGATTCTGTAAAAATATTTTAGTCAAATGGAATTCCAGACTGGTTTGGGTTGTAAGAGACCTTAAAGACCACCCAGTTCCAACCCCTGCCACCATCAGGGACACTTTCCACTTGACCAGGTTGCTCAGAGCCCCAGATATAATTAAATTTGCTCAGTGTGACCATTAGCTGCCCTTCTATGACACTTCACTTCTACAGAATGACTTTGTTAGGAAAGAGAACACCTGTGATGGTGGAGGGCAGGGAAAATCCCAAAGGCATTCCAAAGTCATAATTAGCTTTGTGATGCATAAACACCCACCAAAACCAGATTCCAGCTCTCCCCCAAAGAAACCATTCTGGGAAAGGATCCAGCATCTTAAATGAAGGGTCTCCAAACCCTGGGGCCAGATCTTGGGTGTTAATGTTGGACAGGACAGCCAGAAAAAGGGACTGAAAACTGTGCAGCCAGGAGTGGGGAAAGAGCCCCAAAATGGAAGGAGGAATGGGAAAGAAGGATGGAAGTGGGACGTGGGGAGTCCCAGGGCTGTCCAGGGCTCACTCCAGGCTGCCCCAACACAGAGCCACAGTAAACTTAGCACTAAGCCTCAGTTTAAAAATTCACAGAGTTTTTATATGATAATTACTGTTATTATAACTGGCCCGTGAAATAAACACCTCTCCCAATTATGCCAAAGGCACGAGGTCCTTCAGAGACAGAAATCTCACAATGAGATTTACTTCCAGCATAACGATGGAGAGGGGGAGAGGTGCAAGATGAATAACAATAATATTATGGTGCATATAACGTATGTTTTAATTAGCTAAAGGTAATCAAATGAGGTTTGTCACGATTATATTAAGGTCAGGTCTCCACATGGTTTCATCAACAACATATTAAGACAAGCGAGGTGATGCCAAATTGGGGTTTAAACCTAATCAACATAATTAAACAAAGCAAGAACATGTGTTTAGAGCTACACCTATTTTACTGATCTCTCTATTTTAATTACTCTTGCAGAGTAAATATTAGGACCAAAATAACTCCTAATTAAATTTTTTTCCACGCAAACAGAAAACACAATCTTCATTTAATTTGCTATTTTTGTCAAACCAATGTACAATATCCAGATCTTTTGCAAGAGAAACCATTTCAAAAGTGTGCTCAAATTATGCTAAACAGCCTAATACATTCCAAAGTATTGACATACTGGCTTCCAATGTGTGGGAAACGGGAAACTACGCTGGCCCAAAAAAGTCATGGGAAACCATAAAAACAAACTAAGCATAATTTAAACTGATTGGATGCTTCCTTGCAAGAAGTTCTTCATTTCTAAATACAAAATGTGGACATTGAAATGTGGTCAAGTTATGACTTAAATTAGAACAACATGTTTTCTTAGGTTTCTATCTTGCAATATTTGGCACAACTCAGACACTGGGGAAAGAGTTATGTCAGTAACATTTCCAAAAGTGTCTAAGTGGCTTTGCCTGGAGTAAGGCTGAAATGGGACTTAGGCACTCAGAAGTCCAGAGGACACGAGTTTGTAAGGGCTTACAAATGTTTAAAGCTGTCTAGGTGTCCAAAAAAACAAAACATGGGCATTTTCAAATTAATGTAAGTGCTTTTTAAATTAATGACCTGAAGGAAATGGAATCCCATCCCTGTCTAGTAGAAGATTGGACTTGATCTTAGAAGTCTTTCCTGACCTTAGTGGTTCTATGATTATATGATTCTACTCAGCATAAAAACTAGGGATATTTTTAAAAGCACCAATCTTTGGAATAAACCTAATATCCACTCAGGTGATCTGTTCAACACTTTGGATAGGATTTCTCTGAATTTACTGGCATAAGTAAAAGCAGAAGCAGGTCTGTAAACAGGAGTTGTAGGTATGGATTCCACACTGGAGGCTTGTAGGTCTTTCTGGAATGTGTGATTGGAGGAAAAACTGCTGTGTCCTGCTGTACTTGAAATGTGCTTGACAGAGACACAGAATCCCACAGCAGCTTGGGAAGGGACCTTAGAGCCATCCTGTTCCTGCCAGGGACCCCTCCCACTGTCCCAGGGGCTCCAAATCCCCTTCCAGCCTGGCCTGGGGAATTTCCAGGGATCCAGGGGCAGCCACAGCTGCTCTGGGCACCCTGTGCCAGCCCCTGCCCACCCTCCAGGGAACAATTCCTGCCCCAAATCCCATCTCAGTCTCCCCACTGTCAGCTCACAGCCATTCCCTGTGTGCTGTCCCTCCATCCCCAGTGCCTCCCCAGCTCTCCTGGAGCCCCTTTGGTCCCTGCCAGGGGCTCTGAGCTCTCCCTGGAGCTTTTCCTCTCCAGCTGAGCCCCCCAGCTCTCCCAGCCTGGATCCAGAGGGGCTCCAGCCCTGCAGCAGCTCTGTTGCCCCCTCTGGACTTGTTCCAACAGATCCATGCCCTCCCTGTGCTGGGAATCCCAGAGCTGGCTGCAGTGCTCCAGGTGAGATCCCAGGAGGGGGTCACAGAGGGGCAGAACCCCCCCAGCCCTGCTGCCAGCTCACAGGGGGTCCCAGGTCCAACCCCTCACCCACCAGCACCCCAAACCCTTCTCCCCAGGGCTGCTCCCAGTCCCTTCAGAAAGACTAAAGCTGCAAATCAAATTTTGGCTTAAGAAGAGGAGCAACCACAGCACACACCAGGCTGGGGGCTTCTCTGCCCCTGGTCTCCAGCACAGCACAGCAAGAGTTAAAAATGTGGGAGCAGAAAGTTCCCAAAGCCTCACAGAGCTCAGCCCAGAACGATTCCATCGCAGCAGCGAGCGCTGGCATGCGAGGACCCCAAATGAGTTAAGAACTCTTCCACTCCATCATGAAGAATTGTTCTCCAGAGTAACTACCAGTGGGGAAATGCTTAAAACACTTACCATATGTGGCTAAGAAGGGTCTAATTTGTCCATTTGGAAATTTTGCCTCTTTTGAAAGGATAGTTAATTCCGAGTAATTTATTTCATAGATGAAGCTTTCTTCAGAGTGGTTAATATATCACCCTTGGTTGCCTGAACAATTAGAAATTGTCACCAAAGAAAAATGTCGCAGTTCATGTAAATAACTATTTACCTAAAGGAAATGGGAATCCACAAGAGTCAGCACACTTTAATGAGCCATGACAATAGGGAAAAAAAACCCCAGCCAATGGTACAGTGATTCTGCTAAAGCTGACATTGCTTATGGTAAAAATTGGCCAAAACAACTATTATTTGTTGGGTTTTTTTTTTTTTTTTTCATGTCAGAAATAATGCAGCTTGAAATTTTCAACAGGCAACATGAGCCCAGACCATTTGTTACTTCTGATGGCCTAATTGTTCTCCTGGCAGAAATAAAAAATTAGGGCACTTATGTCATTTACCTAAATTTCTAATTAATGCAATGGTAATAGAGAAACTGGAACAGAAGAAAGTGAGGCAAAAAAAAAGTAAGTTGGGTGAAAAATGTTTCTCTTGGCCTATCTACAATTTGTCTTTGTTAACTTTCCTACGATCTTTCCCTCTCTAACAGCAGGTAGAGTGATCTCTGCAGAGATGTTCCAGAGTTTTCCAACTGGACAGAGGCATGCTGGGCATTGAAAAATATGATTTCTTCCACCTGAGCTATTGAACAGACGTGATAAAAACACCAACTGCAGCAAAATGTCCTTTATGTTGCCTTGAAGGAATGTGCCATTAAAATGATGTTAGAAATATTCTTCAAAAAAGCAGCTAAAAAATCTCCACTTGGGGCTGCAATTCCATCCTCAAGTTTTCCACTGCTCCTGTGTCCTGATGTCCAACTCACCCTGCAAAGCAGTTCCTGGCTGGTGTACGCCCTCATTAGGATGCAGGATGAGGAGAAATGCATCAAAATGCATAAACACACCTTAGAAATGCCTCTGAAAGTGTCTGGAAATCACTTTGTCCTGCAGCACTGGCAAGTGTCCACCACCTCCTCGATATTTATTGTTGGAGTGACATGGAGGAGGCTCAAGGTGATCCATTTATGCCCAATCCTCAAAGAATTTACACCCACCTCTTCGAAGGGATGCCACATCTTGATCTTGGCACCACTAATGCCATTAAAATACTGTTAAAAGGAAACGCACGAAAGCAGAAAATTGGGGAAATTTAAAAAGGAGCCCTAGAGAAAATTTATCCAATGAGAACTCAAGGAAAGGTCAGAGGGAGACGAGATCCCACTCCCAGCCAGGCTCAAATCTACCTGTGCTCATACTTTCAAATGCTGAAGAAATGAAGATTCCTATTGCTTTACAAGTATATTCAAGCACAGCTGTAATTAAACTGTGAGTAAAGTGCAAGCAAACCGAGTAAACATTGACATGTGCTAGTAAATTATTCCAATTTTTCTCTTAATGCCTGAGGTGCTTTCCTTAAGTACTAAATGGAAATAAAGAAAAGGGGAAACATGAGCAAGGTCAGAAATTCAAACCTCCACCAAATGTGAGCTCAGGGTCACAGAGAAATGGCGAAGTCTGCTGGAGGCTCATCCTTGCAGTGGGTAAAAATGCTTCTCAGTTTTTGACCACATCCTAATCTGGGGAGCCACCCCCCAAACATCCCCAGAACATTTTCCCCTGACTTTTTCTCCCTAAAAGCAGTTTTTACTCCAAAACAATGTGAATCCCTTTCTCATCCATTGCCTGAAGTATCCTGGAGCTCCAAGGAGTAACCTTAGTGCTCTCACTAGAATAAAGCCACGATATCTCAAGAGTTAACAGCAAACATTGGCCCAGGGAGCATTTCTGCTCTGCCATCCACAAACCCTGGCCACCCCCAGGTCTGAGCCTGCAGGAGGGTCACACCAGTGCCCAGGGCAGGCCTGGGAGCACCCCAGGATGGTTCCAGGGGTTCCCTCTTTCCCAGGCAGGCAGGAACACGAGCTGCCTCCCCAGTCCCACTCTCCCAGCTGGATCTTACCATTCCCTCTGCTACCTGGGAGCCACCTTGGCACGAGCCAGAGCTCACAGCAGCCCGGGGAACTGGCAGGAGCAGAACCCCAGCAAGTCCTGCTGAAATAAACACGTTACAGGCAAAGGTCATGGTGCCTGTTAATGTAAAGAGTGCGTGGTGGATAATGCATTCAAATGCCAGAGTGAGAGAGGGAGATAATATGATGCATTTGCCAGATTCCTCCTTTTAGTTGTAACACGAAGCCATTCTGGGCTGGAATGACCCAGAGATGATAATGAAGCGGATGATGATGCCATTGCCTGTGATAATGGTGTGACAGGGAGAATACCCTGGAAAACTGCACGAGCTGATAAGTGCAAAGGTATAAACAAACCCAAACAATATGGACTTACAGACATTAGCGCGGAACAAAGGAGAGGAGGAAAAGCAAAGCCAACTGATCAACATTAAAAAAATAAAAGACTTCTGCAAGGGTGACTTTTTCAGCGATTTGTTTTTTGGAATCACAGCTCCCAAAACCAAGCCCTTCCCAGCTGGAACAACAGCCAAGTGTCTCATCCTGGAGGGGAGGGGGGCACCTCTCCGTGCTTGGGAACAGTTTGTAGCAAACAGCCCGCGATATGAAAATGTATTTAATGCAATTAATAATTTAAGAAGTGAGAGCATGTGCTCTTGGAGAGTTAAATGCTTGTCAGAGTGATAGATGCACGCTTCAGCACCAATACATTTCGTACGAAGAGCAGAGGGATTTTGCAAACTTGTGTTGACCTTGGGTTGTGGTGGAGAGGAGGCAGATTGCGCAGGCAGGCCCGCGTACGGCGGGACCGCGTCAGCTCGCAATTTACAGCCCTCTCCCCAATTAAAGGACTGTAAAAACATTAAAATTAATGCAGTCTTAACTCCAGAGCAGGCTCTACTTTCTTAATTAGTGCATAATTATTCAGTTTTTGATATCCTGGAAAATTATCACATGGAAATTATTTTAGGCACAGCAACAATAGCAAAAATCTCTCTGCCCCCCCAACTCGATTAACATGTGGAAGTAATTAACACTTTATTACAGTGAAAATACTATTACTGCTAATGTTTAATGACTTTTGCCATTGCATCATAAGCAGGAAATTTAGAACACTACAGAGCAACGGTCTGCTATAAATACAGTCCAAAGATTATAAACCAGAGTCAGATGATTCGCACTAACAGCGCTTAAGACAGGGATATGACATACAATACGTTTCCAAAATGTCACAGGCAGGAAATATAATTTTCTTGATAAAGTCCACTCCATACAGCCAAGCAGGCAGTGCAATAACGCTGGATGCGTTCGGAGTAGGCAGCAGCGCTCAAGTCCTTGTAAAAGCCTGTTGTTAATCAAATTGAAACATAAAACCCCAAGCATAAAGTTATTTTCTCATAACAGTTTAATAGAAATTTCCAATCAAACAAAGGCCAAAAAGTGTTATTACAACATGAAGTTCCTTGTATAAACAACTTAAAATGAAGTAGGGGAAAGTTTCATGGGATTTATGGATTTCTTTATTTTCGTTATTCCGTGTAAATGTCTACTGTAGATCTCCTATAAATGTCTCGAGAAATTATGCACCAGCTTTAGATGATTCACACTAACAGTAATTAGGATGCTGAGTCCACGTAAGTGTCAAAGAGGCTGGTGCTCAGGAAATATCATTTCAGCTCAGCTGGTGTGGTGGAGCCAAACGTATCAGAGACAAAAGGAGACCAAAAGGGGATGGAGACAGCTCTGCCTGGAGCTGGGCTTCTCCACGGCTGTGACAAGGGGACAACAGATGGGTGGAACCAGGGCAGCGCTCAGGAAAACGTTTCTCTATCAAAATGTAAATAGAGAATTGTGTTTAATATTCAGCACAGCCTTATGGAAATTCCCAAACAAACAACGGCGTAAAGCGACTCAGTGCAAAGGATCTATAAAAAGAAAATCAAAACAAATATAGAAGGAAACAAATGGAGAACAAGGCTGACCCCGATGAACCTGCATAAAGTCACTCTTTGCTTGTTTGTTACTGTTTCTGCTGTTGGGCTGAGAATTAATGAAGCTGAGCACTAATCACGATTCAACCCATGGAATTATTTTCAATTTTAATATTCTATGTGCATAGCTCATTGGGCTTTCCCCTTTTAAATATTTTTCTTGATGCTTTCAAATGCATTCACTGATCTGGACCTGTTTCACTGGCGAGCTAATACAGTTCATAAATTAAGGAACTCTTATTTGAGAAACATCTCCTTGATCCATGGGCCATGGATACAGAGAGGGAGAATTTGGCACGAGGATGCTGAATATAAATTGCTCTTTTGGAAGGAACTCTTACCAGCCAACGTCTGGAGCCAGCAGGCAAGAAGAATTCACCTGAAGTGGACACAGCTCTTTGCTCTGGGATTAACTTGTTGCAGTTTCAAATGAATCATGAAACCAACTTTGGCAAAGCTGAGCCTGGACCCGTGCTGGAACCAAAATAATGTATGTGAAAAACCTGAACTGGATTACGAGGCCATCTGGAATGCATTGGCCGTCTGCACGAGGAGTAGCAGTTTCCTTGACAGAGGTTGTGAAATATTAGAATTCCTAATGGAAGAAATATGGCAGTGCAAAATGACACAAAAATCACACAACCTCATTCCCTGACACGGAACAGTGAAAATGCGAATCTTTCTCTCAAGGGTGCTCTATCAATCCTTTGCAAACAAGGCACTTCAGCAGGCAGAGGAGGGGCTGCCAGGGCTTAACCCTTCCCCACCACCAGGCAGGACGAGAGCCAGCTTCCCTCTTTGGGGGAGGCCAACATTAGGGAGGCTGCTCACAGCAGTGACAGAGTCACCACTCATGGAGGGAATTAAAATACATGTAGATGTGGCTTTTGGGGACATGGTGGAGCTGGCAGCATGAATTGTTGGACTCAGTACCTTAGAGGTATTTCCCAACCTAAACCAGCCCGTGATTCTATGGATAGAGGGAAGAACAGGCTGTGTGGATAATGCAGAGAACAAGGATAACTGCCCAGAGCTCCACCTCAGTGCTTCAGAAATGGTCCCACACCATCTCCTGGGCTGCAAAGCACAGCCCCAAGCCCTGCTTTGAAATAAAAAACCTTTCATGTGGTTGCCTTCTGCTGACCTAACTGTGTCCAACACCCAGCCTGGCTGGATTACTTCCACCAGCTAAACCAGCAGAGCAATTCCTTTGGCTCACCAGGAGAATGTGTGGCAATCGTAAATCCACATGGGAAATTCCTTCCAAAGGGGAGGTGTCTCCAGCACAGGCATTCCAAGGAGCTGGATACCCCAGGGATAGGCTCCTGCCTCTCTCACCCTCCTCTGGGTGATGTTCTGATGCCTCCAAGGCCTCTCCCTTAGCAAATCTATCTGTGGGTGATGCCAAAGGCAGGGAGGAGCCAATGGCCCAATGGACAGCAGCAACGAAAGAACTGGGAGATCTGTAACTAACAGCAGCAATCATGGCAATGTGCCCTCAAAATAGCTTGTTTTTAACGTTTGTGATGGAAGGCCTGACCCACAATAACCGTTTGTTGCACTAACATTTATGCCCCCTCGGTATTTTGCATTCAAATGATGAACGTTTTCCTGGTCATAATGATTTAGCAGTAAAAATTCTAAGGCTGGGACCCTCCTAAAATGTGTATTTGCACGGTTGGTGACATCTGCCTGGGAATGGCTCTGTATTCTTCATGTTTTACTCTTAAAATCACACTTTGTCCCCAGGTCTGCCATCCTACACCACAGTGCTGAATGTCTCCAGGGGTTTGGAAATGACAGAAATCTTGTGGCACACCTGATGGAATTGAATATGTTCTTTAGTCATTGTTTAATAACAAAATTTGCTAATTTACACTGAGGAGCACAAAAGGCGCCGCGGGTTATCAGATTTTCTGAGTCAATGATAGGAAATGGTACAACAGAACAATAAACAATGAAAATAATCACAGATAATACCCTGAACAAAGTCATTTGGCCACCTGACTCACCATCATTTACTTTAAACCAGGAGCTTATTCTAGCTGCAGAGAGGGAAAATTGGATCAATCCAAAGCTGCCATTTTCATTATCCAACATTAAATGACCCTCACGACCACAGAGGAAAGGTTGGAGGGGATGGGATGTCCTGGCTGCCAGGACCTTACAGCAGTGCTCACCCTCCACATGGATTCACTGGAGTCATCTGGGATAAAATCCATCTTTAGGAGGGCCTCCCAGATTGAGGAGCCCCCAACATTTTGGGTTTCAAGTGCTTTTTGAAATCCCAGCCCTTGTCTCCTTCATTGTCATTTATAAGGCACACAAAGCTACTGTTTATTGCTACTTCCCTGCAGAAAAGGGAATAACTCCAAGATAGATTTTCTGTTTAGGAAATAGATCTGGGTTGAATTATTCAAAAAGGCTAACAACATCCAGCCCCAGAAAACTAAGGAAAGGCGTAGAAGACTCCAGAGCTAAGGGGTTTTTATACAGCAGCCAATTGTTATGACTCCTTTTAATTAAATACAAATGAATTAATTGATATGAAGTACTGCTAGGCAATTATTTTGCTGACATTTTGCCTCTTTTGAGACACACTTGTTTACTGCATCTCTCATCTGCCAAAACTTATCACCATTCTGCACTATTTTGAACGTATGTTTAAAGAGTTAAAGCCAAGTTTGTACTGCCAGAAACTTTTACATTAATTTCATATTTGTGTTAATGGTACTCACATTAGGCCCAATAGTATTTACATTTTTTAATCCATCTCCCGTCCCTAGGCCATCATTGTATATGAGATACTGCATCTTAATGAATTTTTCTGGTTAAAGATTTTTTAAATAAATGAATAAATAAATAAGTAATGAAAAGCTGATTTTTATCTCACTGTACACAAGTTCACTGGTTTTGTTGGCTGTTTTCTTTTTTCTTTTTCTTTCTGGTTTGCTCTGAAATATTTTCATCATTTTCTACAGATATGCATGAAAGTACAAAAAATGATGGCTGGTTTTGGAACAAACCTCCAGCAGCAGCAGCAGAAGCCAGCAGTATATTAGCCTTTACCTAGGAGGTAAAACTGAAGGGTTATCCGGAAAACCATAACTGGCCCAAACAATTTTATACCCTCTGATTATTTGTGGGGATTGCTAGGCTGGAGTTTCTGTCTGACACAATCCCCTGCACGTGTGTGACCCAATTTTTGTCACAGATGTGTCCCCCAGTGGCTCAAACATGCAGGATGAGATCATGAGTGACTTGGACCCTTTAGACAGAAGCAAGATGCATTTCAGGAAAACATCCACAGGACTTTTCCTCTGCTTTTGGTGTGGGATGTTTGGAACCCTGGACACAGAGAATTCCAGGCTTTCTGTGCAAGGAGAAAATGATCCACAAAGACACACTGCATTTAACCTGAGGCCTTGAGAAAGGCTTCCAAAACTGAGTAATAACACTGAGTCTGTGAGTGTGTAGTTAAATAAAAGTGTGTTATATCACACAGTGAAAAATTTAAAATAGCTAGTTAAAATTACATATATATATATATATATATAAACAAAACAGAGGGTTTAGGATGTAGTCTTCTTCTCGTTCTTCTTGTTCTTCATGTTCTTCTTCTTCTTTTTCTTGATGTTGTTGCTGTTGTTGTCCTTCTTCTTCTTCTTCTTCTTCTTCTTTTCTTCTTCTTCTCTTCTTCTTCTTCTTCTTCTTCTTCTTCTTCTTCTTCTTCTTCTTCTTCTTCTCCTGCACAAGTTTGGGTGTTTTTGTGTGATTAGGTTGGAAAGTCCACAGTGTGAGACATAGGTGACTAGCTATTAGGTTAAAAGTTAAAATAAATTTGTTGGCATCTCGTAATTGAGTAGTCTAAGCTTAAAAAGACCTTAAAACTTCTCTCTGTACTCCATTTTCACCTTGTTAACTTCATATATAAAAGCACTCACAGTCAGTGAAACTGTAACTGAGATAAGGATAAACATGGAAATCCAAACATGAATTCTGCCTCTCATACTTTTAATCCTGACCCTGAAAAAATAAAACTAAATAGAACAAAAGAGTTCAGCACAGGATGGGCTCAGCTGTGTGGTCAGCAGCTCCTGGAAGCAGCAAGTCCTGGGGGAGCTGCTGGCTGGGAAGTTGTGGGCACACAGGACACCCAGAAGTTGAGCCCTCTCTGTCAGGTCAGCAATCCTGTCAGCTGGCAAGCTGCAGATCTGCCCATCTATGTGATCCTTCTCTCTTCTGCACACGAAAATAAATAGCAGGCTGGAGAGTGATTAATTTGCCATTGGTGAGCTAAATTAGCCCAGAGGAGCACAGGGAGCCTTCAGAGACAGGTAACCTGAACCTGCCCACACACATTTAGTGAGCAAAGTGCTCAAAAATGCCAAGGCAATGTGAGTATTGAGATATCAGTTGTCTTCAAGTATGTATGTGCTGAACTCTGGGCTGGGTGCAGAGCAAGTGCTTCCATTAATGCAATTCTATTCCCAAAAAAAAAGGTCCAGGCAGACAGATGGGTTCTTCAACCCCAAGGTGGTCTCCTACCCCCAACATAACACCATTAAAATCAGCAGGATATGCTGAAGACCTCCATATATAATACCAAAAATTAGCTTTTACAGCAAAAAAAAACCCCACATATTTTACTGAATTTTTTTGCTCACAGCTACTATGGAATTCCCGTCTCTCACCATTAAAAAGTCACTTTAAAAGGATTCAATTCCCTAATTTGTGTCATTGCAGGAGATGTGAAGGTACCTGCTTTGTACTGAACAATCTGTTGCAGAATGAGTCACATCTTTCAGCCTCTTCAGCCTCCAAATGTGGAGTTTTACTTTCTCTAAGAGGGGAGTTCTGGATTTTTCTAAAAATCCAGATTTGGGATCCCACTGTCAGATTTGGGGCTCTGCTATCCCCTGAGTGTGCCTGGTTTCTCTCAGGCAGTGGCTTGGGCTATCAGCAGCTCCTATAACTTTTCCCCCTGATCAAAGCCCATGGCTGCGGCACAGTACCTCTGTTTTCCCTATTTACCTATCGCCCCACCAGACATTTCTGCACATTAATCATACTTAGAGGACTTAGCAAAAGGCATCAGTCACTTCACAAACTGTCCCAGATTTATCTGGGGGTACCAGCTGACTGCTGACTATCTGGGTCTGCTAGCCAGGGCTCCTGATGAAAGGCAGAGTGTGGCCAAAGTCACACACACGGCGAGCGGGGCTCGGCACTGCCTTCGGCAGCCCCTGAAACAAAGGTACAGGAAGAGATGGGGAAATGGAAACCACACAGATATTCCCCCTCCTCTGCATCTCCCCAGGGCCTTCTAACAATGATCAGCCCTTTGGAAACTTCAGGCACTGGTGATTCCTGCCACTGCCTGGAATGGGTTGCTGGAGCGTGTCCAGGGAAGGGAATGGGGCTGGGAAGGGGCTGCAGAACTGAGGGAGCTTGGGAAAGGGCTCAGCCTGGGGAAAAGGAGGCTCAGGGGGGCCCTTCTGCATCTGCACAGCTCCTGACAGGAGGGAACAGCCAGGGGGGTTCGGGCTCTGCTCTCAGGGATGAGAGGAAACTGCCTTAAGTTGCACCAGAGGAGGTTTAGGTTGAAGATTAGAAAAATTCCGTTCTGGAAAGCATTGCCCAGCCCTGGCGCAGGCTGCCCACAGCAGTGACAGAGTCACCATTCATGGAGGGAATTAAAATACATGTAGATGTGGCTTTTGAGGACATGGTGGAGCTGGCAGTATGGGGTGAATTGTTGGACTCAGTACCTTAGAGGTATTTCCCAACCTAAACCAGCCCGTGATTCTATGGATAGAGGGAAGAACAGGCTGTGTGGATAATGCAGAGAACAAGGATAACTGCCCAGAGCTCCACCTCAGTGCTTCAGAAATGGTCCCACACCATCTCCTGGGCTGCAAAGCACAGCCCCAAGCCCTGCTTTGAAATAAAAAACCTTTCATGTGGTTGCCTTCTGCTGACCTAACTGTGTCCAACACCCAGCCTGGCTGGATTACTTCCACCAGCTAAACCAGCAGAGCAATTCCTTTGGCTCACCAGGAGGAAAAAAAAAAAAAAAGCTGGTGTTTCTGAAGCTGAAATTTCATCGTGAGTCTCCTGAGATGCCACGCATGAATAATGAAATAATTGTGTGTCCTCACTGGCTGCTCCAGCGTGTTCCATCCCTGCCAGCGCCGTTCCCGTTTCCACGGCGCAGGATCCGCGGGCTGGGGCTGAGGGATGAACCCAGCCCTGGCAAGGGAAGCCCTGTAATCATAACTGACAAGGGGGATGAAGTTTATCTCCCAGCGAGACATCAGGAAGGCATTTCAGCCATTTCCCCCCTTTTTTTTTTTTTAATTTAGCTCACCCTGTCCCACTTACGTTTCTTAAACCTTCTTGGCAAGAACAAGAGCAGCCCCATTTAACGCAAGCATGGGCAGGAATCACAAATTTCTCTGCATGGATTCACAAATGAACTCCACAGGTTCACAGAATTCTCTAGGACAGTGGGGCAGCACTGGAATTTTCTTCCCAGACACCCCCATGGTCCCCAGTGCACATTGTTGTCACACCCAAGAGCAAGAGGGTCCCGTTAATCAATCCTACCTTGGCACTGCAGCTTTATGTGTGTGTTTCAGGCCTTTACAATACAATAAAATTTACAGCTCGTATAATTAAGAATATGCCAGATTAAACAAATTAAAGCTCAGCCCTAAAAGCGAAAGCTCTATCAGATCAAGACATTAATGCAGGAAAGAAATTTCAAATTTAAATCAACAACGTCTGAAGGCTCGGAACACAAAAGCTGTACAGGAGTGGCTGAGAACTACTCTGAGACCTATTTCATAACATTAAGGTACAATTCATGGCATGGGGCACCAGCAGGTCACAAAGAATAATTGAGTGCAAGGGTTAGTTGGAGATTTGTGGGGAAGCCAAGCTGTTCCAGCAATTTTTTAATTTTTTTTTTTTTTTATTATTCCATGAGAATAAAAAATAATAACTTGTCCTGAAATTTGCATTCATGAAAGGCTCTTTGTCCTTCTGGTGTATTCCTGAGAATGAGAGCATGGAGCAGAGGAGGGGGAAGCCCAAACACCCAGAGGTAGCCCATGGAAAGAGCCCTCAGGTGGATTTTGGAGAGTTTCCCCACCCAGGATTCCTTCTCTGCTTGCCTCTGTCTGATATTTGACTCCAGAAGCACTCCCAAAACTTTATTGAAGCATTTCCCAGTAGATTCATTTTGGGATGAGGGACAGTGCTCCAGCTGGGGGAGAGCAAAGCGGGGCTGGAGTGTTCATCCTGTCTTCCACACCCTCATCATCCTCAGGCCTCCTCTGAGCTCCTCCACCAGCTCCTCTCTGCAGGGATCCAGGTGGAGCCTCATGAGAGCAGAGGAGAGGAGAAGAATCCCCCCTCTGATTCTGCTGCATCCAAGGCTGTGCTTGGCTCTTTGCAAGATCATGCTATTGGGCCACGTTGAATTTCTCCTATTGTGTATCCCATCATATCTGACAGTAATAAAAAGATTCTTGCTTCATAAAACTGGACACCAATGACAAAAATAAAGGGCTGGAAACAGCACAACCCTGGCTCTGTGCAGGATCTGTTCCCCCTTCCTGCTCACCATCATTCTTTGCACACAAAGTTCAATGAACAAAAAGTTTTGCACTGCTGCAAAATGGCTCTACTATAGATTTTACAATCATCTGAGACTCTTATTTTAGAAAAGCTCCAAGGTCAGCAGTAATCTCCATTTTCTATTTCCCCAAAAGCTGTGCATGATATTGGCAATAGATATATATATTACTGAGTATCTATAAATATAAAAAAATATTTGCTTCTGTTTTGAAATCGTGTTTCATATGCAGTTTGTGCTCGATTTCAATAAGCATCTAATTAAGATAGATTTTTTTTTTATCCAGTGCTCCTGCAAATTCTATTTGTTTAGCTGCTTCACGTACCACAGGCTGTCAAGACTGCAAGTTCAGCAGAAAGAAATTTTCAGGCAAAAGGGGTGAAAGGGGGACCAAGACAAATGATACATTTGGGTTCAAATAAAGCAAGAATTCTGATGGCATTCAAAGATGCACATTGCATTTTTAGGTGTTTGGCATTTGGGGCTATGGTGATGGTGAATGTGGAGGTGCTGGTTGAAGGTTGATATCTTGGAGGTCTTTCCCAACCATAATGATTTTTTTTTTGTGATTCTTTGATCACATTCCCACCTTTCATCCGTCACTCCATCAGCCCAGTGTTAAATTGCTTCTGGGTATCCCACCAAAGGGTTTCAAAACAAAACCATTCCTTATTTCCACCCTGATTCACTCATTTAGACCCTGGCTGGACTTTTCCCTCACTGCCCACTGGAAGGTGTGAGGGAGAAACAGCAAAACCAATAATGTGGACAACAGGATTTACAAGTCCCTAAGAGGCTTGGCTAAAAAAAACCCCAAGAGCTGAATCTTGGATTTATTATGTTCTGGAATTGGCTTTTCTATTTTAGTTTGGGAATAGAGTTAGGGAGACTTTGTGCTTGAACCACTGAATATTTACATATGGCAATTGTGAGTCAGAAAAAGCAAAAATTCATTGATATTCAGCACATTGTTGTCCTTGTGCACAAAACTAGAAATTCCACTAAGTGTAGCTAAAATTTTCAGAACTTCCAAACCTTCTGAACTAATGATATTTCTGCAGTTTTATAACAGCCAGTCTATTTTTCCCATCATTTAAACATAGAAAGAAAATGTCTTACTTCCTTATTTAGCAGACTTGGAAAACCATTATCAATCATCAAAAATATGTATTAGACACATTTATTCCCTGACAAATTTATGCCAGAAAACTGATAGACTTATTATAGAACCTCTTCCCACAACAACAAAAAAATAATCCATAGTTTCATGTGATTCACTCTCAGTCTTACAATTTGGGAAACAAAATCTTTATCCAACAGCACAGCCCTTGGAGCCAATATCCGAGAAAAAAATCTTTTCTCTGCTAAGTTCCCATATTGAAAATATCATAAAGGTATTATCATCCACTATGACTATCTGAAACTCTAAAAAAGCAACTGTATTAAATGGATTTTTTTAATCCCCGTATGTTCCAGTAATCAGTAAAGCAGATTTAAATCTGCTATTTTTCAATCACTATTAGGAGAGAAGAAGAGCCATAAGACCCATATTTTAAGGATGTAATTTATTACAAAAGTTTCACTGCGGTTTTGTTCTTGAGGGTTTTTTTTTTCCCCCCATCTCTGCTGATCAGGATTTGTAATAACACATTTATTGCAGCTGATGTTGGGAATCCATCCTTTGTAATACTTCTTGACATAATTGCAGCTTTTGACACACTCAATCGTGGGATCCTTCTAAACCATCTTGAAAAATATGTTGGTCTTTCAGGTTCGGTTATTCAGCAGTTCAAATCTTATTATAACCATCGACTACAGTTTGTTAATATAATTTCTCCCCATTCCTGCTCTTACATTGTCATCTGGAGTCATCTGTTACGATGTCATCTGCAGTCCCACGGGGAGATGCTCCTGCTTCCCTCTGTTCCTTAATCCACCTGCAGCCTTTAGGAGCTGCAAACTCCAGCTACAGGGACCAGGGCTCCCCTATCACACTTCAATTTTAAATTTATTTGATGCTTTGCCCTCCTGCTCAGCTACTCAGATGAGCCCCAGTTAAGAAAAAAAAATAAAATTAAATTAAATAAATAAGAATGTTTTTTAAACATTTTGAAATTTTACCCCAGACAGAGAGAGGCAAAACAAGTTTGTGATTATGTACCTTTTCCATAGCCAGGTGATTCATATTATTGTGCTTTTCAATTCCAGAATTGCTTTATTTATTTATAAATTTCCACATATTTGAGCATGTAAAAATGCCCGACAATACCATAAAACCTCAACTGGAAGCTATAAAAAAGGCATGAAGTAGAAAAGAGGAGCAAAGCAGAGCAAAAGGAAAATTCACTTTGGAGCTGCATCCAAATTCCAGCAGCCAGATTTCTATTTATGACACCACCTCTGTACCATGGCACCAGAATGAATTGTATTTTGCCACACATTTCCCATAAAAACCAACCAGGAGCAGCTTTTCCAGAAACACCAGGGACCTGCAGCTCCCACAGACCTGGAGCTTCAAAAACCCAACTCTTGTTAACATAGATACCTCTCCTTCCTCCTGTTTGGCAGTCAGAGGTTAGCTGGAAAAAGAAATATCCTAAGAAAGAGGAGTAGCTGTCTCTTTTCCCATTTTTCCCATTTCTGCAAATGGGCCGTTTCTGATTTTCCGGAAGGAATATTGTGGGAATGGAGCACAGAGTCCTTTTTCTGTTCTCCCACATTTTTCTGGAGTTCTCAAATTGCCCTGGTTGTGACTCTCCCAGTCTGGAGAAAACAGCTGGCTGGAATGGCAGCATCAGATGTCTTCTTCTTGAATAGATCTTTTTCTACTTCCAAATCTCTGGAAAATAAAAACAAAATATGACAAAGCAAAGCAAAGCAAAGCAACCAAACCAAACCAAACTAAACCAAACTAAACCAAACCAACCAAACCAAACTAAACCAAACCAAACTAAAGCAAACCAAAACAAACCAACCAAACCAAACCAAACCAAACTAAAGCAAACCAACCAAACCAAACTAAACCAACCCAACCCAACCAGACCAAACCAACCAAACCAAACCAAACCAACCAAACCAACCAAACCAAACCAAACAAACCAACCAAACCAAACCAAACCAAACCAAACCAAACCAAACCAAACCAAACCAAACCAAACCAACAAACAAACTAAACCAAACTAAACTAAACCAAACCAAACTAAATCAAACCAACCAAACCAAACCAACCTATACTAAACCAAACTAAACCATAACAAAGCAAAGCAAAGCAAAGCAAAACAAAACAAAACAAAGCAAGCCTAAACAAATTTTAGCCATTTCCTTAGACACCTGCTGTGCATGTCTTTTCTTTTCCACCAATTTTTTGAGAGACATTTGACCACATGTGTCCTTTTAACCCCCTCAGAATCATAACCTGAGTTACTTAACTTGTCCATTACCATTTTCCCCCAGCAGCTGTGGCTGCCCCTGGATCCTGGCAGTGCCCAGGGCCAGGATGGACACTGGGAGCCCCTGGCACAGTGGGAGGGGTCCCTGCCAGGGCACTGGGATGGTCCTCAAGGTCCCTTCCAACCCAAACCATTCCATGATCCATCCTCACTCTGTGGAAGAAATTCTTCTAAACCCTGACAAATTTTTAAAACCTGTTTTGCTGAAATTAGTCTTCTGTCAGTTTTATTTTGTTGTTACAAATATTTCCATTTTTCACACTTTAATGATTCCATTTCATTCCTGCTCTCCTCTGCCGTGCACAAATTCAGTGGCACTCCTGGGAAGAAAGGTACAAAGAGAAAAACTTCTGGATTTGGGTTTTCATATGAATGTTTATAAATCAAGCAGTTTAAAGGCAATATCTAAATAAAAAAAGGGATCATACACTCATGGAATGGTTTGGGTTGGAAGGGGCATAAAACCCATCCAGTTCCACCCCCTGCCATGGCAGGGACATCTTCCACTATCCCAGGCTGCTCCAAGCCCTGTCCAACCTGAAAATAAACACTGGGGCAGGAGAGAAGGGAAAGGAAGAAAAAAGCTGTATTATTTTGAAGTTATTTCCTTTTATACCACCAAATCCTCTCTTGATTTCAAACTCCCCAATTATTACCAGGTTTTGAAAGTTTCTTGACAGAGCAAGACCTCTAATTATATGCAAGATTTTTGCATTCCATGTGGGTAAAATCCTGATATGTGTAATTATTTTGCTTGACCGTATCATAGTAAGGGAGGTTAAAAAATCAACATAGCCACACACAACCTTCTCCAAACTGCATTTTAATATTTTCCTGTTGATAGTGATGGTTCTGTCACAAGTCAACCCTAAAGCAAATTAAAAAATTAATGGATCAGGCATGAGAATAATTATTGTGGAAAAGGCCTGAACTGTGTCTTTTCCAAATAGACCAAAAAAGATTGATACAGAAATGACCCAAGTGGGCCCTACAAGCTTATTCAATAAGGGTCCACTCAAATTCCATCTGTGAACATTTGGTCGGCCCTTTTATGGCGATGAGGCCATTCCTCCAAGTCCATATTAATTTTTGTGCACATCTGTACACTCACCTAATCCCTACCCACAGGCCACTCCAATTACAATTAAAAGAACAAGTTGAAAATCGGGCAGATTTTAATCACAACGAGTTCTGTCGGGTTATTAAAAAAAAAAAAAAAAAAAAAATCTATGGCTCCTGTTAATTTTATTTTTTTTATTTCTGCTTCGTTTCAAGAAGAAACTGGTCAGACTGGTGAACCTCCAGTGCTGCCCTCATGGTTCTGATTTTTACTTGGATGTAAAACAATGGGAAGAAGCATCACTGGGCTTCTGGAGCTGCCTGAGTTCAGCATTCCAGCGCTGGAAGTATTCCATCGCACAAACCTGGAGTTTACCCTGAGATCAACAAGTAAATTACAGTTTTCAGGCTCTCATTCCCATCCCTGAATGCATACCATCAGCATCATTATTTTAAGCAAACAATTGCAAGAGCTTTAAATAAAAAATGCCGTGTGCACAGCATTTACATTTTAAGCACAGCATATTAATAGGAAGGGAGAAGAGAAAGATGACAACGAGAAATGTCAGCTGGTTTAATCATACTTAATATGAAAAGACTGCTATAACTTTAAGAATGCAGCTTAGCTGACTTTGGAGCTTAGGTTTTTATTTTTCTGCTTTATAGCATGCTTCAAAACTACTTGGACAAATACAAAACAAGAATTACAGTGCACCATAAGTTATTTTAATATCCTGTAGTGGTGTATACTTCCAGTGAAATCCCAAGACTATTATTAAGGTTCTGTGTTTGTGTGAAAATGTCAAGTTGTTTCGAGTGACTACATACTCTAAATTATATATAACTGTTACTTTATAGCTAATAGGCACTAAAATTACTTTAAAACAGAAATGTAAAGTTATATTTTCATCCTTTTTGGCAGATAATAAAGCTTATTTATGAGATACATTTTCTCAAGTATTAAAATATATAATGTTTACAAAAACATTAAAAATACCAATACTTGATATTTAAGCAAGAAACAGAGCCATCATGAAGATATTCTCCTGGATGTATCCAGCATGAAGCCAAAGAGACGAGAACACAATAATTCCACTCCTGAATGCCGTTTGTTAAACCAGCAAAAAATAAAATTTAAAAAAAAAAAAAAAAGAAGAAAGCAGCGTCTCAAAATGAGATTGAGATGCTTTTCCCTCTGCCTGCCCGTCATTAAACCGCAGGAATGAAATCCTTGGGTGCGTCCTGGAGACGGAGCGACCCCTCCCAGCCTTTCTCTCCAAGCCCAGCCACAGAGCCACCTGCTTTAATTGCTTTGTTGTCGTGGCCCTGCCCGAGGAGGGGAAAAGAAGTTCCTCCTTTTTACAAGCGCCACGGAAAGGGACCCGAGCACCGGAGTGATTTCTGCCCCTGTAAACTCCAGTTAGGATGCTGAATTTATGGAAGGGAAGATTGCTGCCGGCGTGATGCACACTTAAGTGCACACACCACTGCTAACCCGCCAATTACTCAAGGGCTCAAATAAAAAGGCTTCATATGCAAATTATCCTTGTTTATTCCTCCAGAGCACTTAGTAAATAAAAACATATAAACGCTGGGATGCGTCTGGTGTGCGAGAGGTGTGAGGGATGTCGGGGACGCTCGTCCTGGGATGAAGGCAGCGTTCCCAGAAGGTTGGGAGCTAATTGCCAGCCCTCTGCTGTGCTTAGGATTGCCTCTTCTGCTGAGGGGCTGCGCCTAAATTTATGCTCCGTAGTTCTGCCGCTCTGCTCGGCGATATTATGCCAAAGCATGAACAAAAGAAAATTACCCTGAAGCAATGGAGTGCCACAACGCATTGTCGCTATTAATCTTTTAGTAATGGCAATGCTAATTTGACATGATGCATAGTAATTTATTAATAGAAGTATTTGAAGTCCCTAACTTGAAATATTCTGCATGGGGAAGGAGGGCTCTGGAAGAGGGTAGGGGGTGCAGAGGATTCCAGCTCCAAAGCACTGCCTGGGCTTCGAGCCCCTTCAGCAGCTGCTGAAGGGGTGTCCTGGTGGTCTCGGAGTGTTTTGGCTCCAGCAGCTCAGGGGTTTCTGACCCAAACGGGCCCGGAGCCTCCTGCGGGGCATCAGCCTTGGCCGACCGAGCCCCACCATCCCAGGGGCAGGAGAGCACGGAGGGATGGGTGGGGATGAGGGGTGGATGAGGAGGGGTGGAGGATGTGGGTGGATGATGTGGGGTGGATGAGGAGGGATGGATGATGAGATGGATGAGGAGGGATGGATGATGATGTGGGGTGGATGATTTGGGGTGGATGGTTTGGGGTGGATGAGGAGGGGATGGATCATGAGGGGTGGATGATGAGGGGGATGGATGAGGAGGGATGGGTGGTGATGGATGAGGAGGGGTGAATGATCAGGGTTTGATGATGTGGGGTGGATGTGGAGGGGATGGATCATGGGTGGATGATGAGGGGATGGATGATGAGGGGATGGATGAGGAGGGATGGGTGGTGATGAGGGGTGGATGAGGAGGGGTGAATGATCAGGGTTTGATGATGTGGGGTGGATGAGGAGGGGTGGATGAGGAGGGATGGATGAGGAAGGATGGATGATGAGGGGATGGATGAGGAGGGATGGGTGATGATGAGGGGGGGATGAGGAGGGGTGGATGATGAGGGGATGGATGAGGAGGGGATGGATGAGGAGGGATGGGTGATGATGAGGGGTGCATGATGAGGGTGGATGATCAAGGATGGATGAGGAGGGGTGGATGATCAGGGTTGGATGAGGAGGGATGGATGATGTGGGGTGGATGATGTGGGGTGGATGAGGAGGGGTGAATGATCAGGGGGTGGATGATCAGGGGGTGGATGATCAGGGGGTGGATGAGGAGGGATGGGTGATGATGAGGGGTGGGCGATGCCTTGGCAGAGGCGGTGGTTGCCAGGCGCTGGTCGGCAGGGGATGCTCCTGCATCAACCAGCTGGTTGTTTTCTGGCAGAGGGGGGCAGCTGGGGCGCTGAGAGAGCCCCGGGCCCCCCGCGCCGAGCCCGCTGCCCAGCCTTGGTCTCGGCAGGAGGGCACAGCAGGCTGCTCCCGGGCACCGGCGCTCCTACAAACTGTTTGGCCGTGGTTATAAAAGGGCTAATCCGTGTTCACATCGCACGGGCTTTGTTCCTTCTCCCGAGCCATCATTAACTATTAATCGGGGGTGGGTTTCTTCAAAGGTCTGCTCCATTTGTTGTTTGCTCTTGGAAAGCGGGAGCGCGTTTAGGATTCGGGAGAGCGCTGGGAAGGCAGGGATGTTTGTAAACATTGTGAGGATCGTGTTAAAGAGTAAATGTGATTAAAAATAAGAAAAAAAACCACAAAAAACAACCAAGGAATAAGGGGAAAAGGAAGATGTGGTTGATTTCTTTTGTTTTTTTTTTTACATTAGCTGGCCAGAAAACTGCAGAAGAACCCCATGATTTGTCAGGAGAGAGGCACTGGGAAAACTGGGGAAGCCTTAAATTCCACCTGTCTGATTAATGTCAAGGTTATGTTCGATCTACATTGGTAGCACACATGAATTTCATGTCCCTAGACCTTCAGAGGAGTCGATGGAACAAGAGCCATTATTTATTGGCAGTAATGGCCACCAGCCAGGCTAGAACCTGGGACAATCCATTAATAGCAGCGTGATGCCTTGGGAAAAGGAGCCCATTAGTGCAGGTCACCTGCACTGCAGAGTGGAGACTGGATCAGGTGGAAGCCATCAAAACCTTCTCAAACTGGAAACAAGCAGAATTCAAACCTTGCTGCATCAATTAAGAGAAAAAAAAATAAATTCTTGTTGGTGTTCTCTGGCCTGCCATTCCCAGCACCCTCCCAGGGTCTTTTCATTTTGACCACGCTTGCATTTGGTTGCTCAAGTTTCTTTTCAGACCTTACACATAATGGTAATCCTTAGTTTGGCTTGTTTGGGACTGGGAGATGTTTTAGTGCATTTTTAAAGTAAGTTCTTCTGGCAATGTATTGCTTCTTTCTGAAGCTCACAATTCTCTTTCACTGTAAACAACACTATCAAAGTGCATTACTTTAGAATATTAATGGTACATCTCCAGACCCAAGACCAGGATCTTACCCAGCAGATCCAAAGCAACTGCTGAAAATTCATTTCCGTGTAGAAACCATAACTCCTGATACCCTCAGGAACGGAGCATCGCCCACAACCCCAGCAGGGCTGCTCTGTGCATTAGCATCACACGATGCCTATTCCCACAGCTAAAGCCAGGGAAGAATTCCCATTTGTGTTCTGTCAATTCTCCACATCCAAAGGGTGGGAGAGGCTTCTGCACTCCAATCAGCACCACGTTAGCACCACCCTGTTGGGCGATTTATTTGTTTTTTAAGAAGTGTGAAGTGCCTGTGGATACTTCTTAACTTCAGGCACTGGAAGACTTCATTTATAACCCGATACCTTATTACTTGACTTTCCTAAACTCTCTTTTCCTTTTGTTGTTTCAATTTATCTCATATCACCACTCAGGCTCGACAATGATAAAAAATAAAGGTGTTTTCTTTTGTCATGTAGAAAATGTGATTCATTCGTTGTCTTTAACAGGCCTTCAGACCACCAGACATATGTTCAATGTTTGGCAGCAATAAAAAAACCCCAACAACAGCAGCTAAACAAATATATATATTTGTAAGGATTATAAATCAGCACAAGTTATTCTGGCACTACTTTATATAAGACATTAGTGGGAGTATATTTGAAATATCGTGTGCAATTCTGGTCACTATATTACAGGCAGGACATTGCCGAGATTGAAAAGGTGCAGTGGAGGGCAACCAAAATGATTCAGGATTTGGGAGAGGTGAGTGATGAAGACAAATTAGCTGGATCCAGGCTGTGTTGCTTAAGGACTCAGTTCTGGGGGGGTCCTGCTGGGGCAGCCCTCTGAGGATGCTTGCCCAGCCCTGCAAGCCCCCCAGGACAGTGGGAGCTTCTCAAGTGGACTCGCAGCCACAAGTTGTGGGGGTAGTAAATAATTCAGAGGCCTGAAAAAACTGACAGGGAGGAAATTATCCATCCATTCATGCACTGAATTTAAGATTAGAGGAGCTAAAAAAATGCTGCGCATAAAGCAGTGCTAAAAGCAAAATATTGCCTTTCAGAAAGGAAAGCGAATTTGTTCCAACTTTTTCCCTAAGATGGGGAAAATGAAAGGCTCCTTTTTGCACCTGCAGGAAAAGGAAAAAAAAAAAAAAACAAACAAACAAAAAGAGACTTCTGCTGGGGAAAAATAAAAAAAATAAGTAAGCTGGATACAAGAGTGGAGGGGGATGTGAAGGTGAAAGGGTAAATTCTGTTCATTGCAAGACATGCTGCTGACCTGGAGGTTGTCAGTACAACCACGCCACAGGGACACCGTGCCAGGGCTGCACGGGTGACCCAGCAAGGAAAACTTCTCCGGGAGAGAAAAACAGTCAGAAGCAATCCCTCGTTCTCAGCTAACTGAAGGAAAGGCAGTAAATCCCAGAATTAGATGCACTCCATGTACCTTTTCCCTTGCTTTTGTTTCGGAGCTCGGATAGATGTCCTAGCAGCGAGGAGAGCTCAGTGTGATTCAAAGGGAGAAGGAAGGGAAAATGGTAACACAGAGATATCTGTGGGTTTTGTTATTTACAAGAGAAAAACGTCCCTCACTTCATTCTAAGTACAGTTTATTCACACCACCTGCTCGGGCATAAGGGCCTGAGGATGGAACAGTTTAATGGAACGTGACAGGTGGTTGAAATTCTTCTAAAATATCTTTATTCCATTTTTATTTGAAGAAAAAATAACAAAGGCATGAAAAATAGGCATGAATGTTTGTTTATGGAATCACAAAATCCTAGAATGGTCTGGCATTGAAGAGACCTTAAAAATCACCCAGTGCCACCCCCCTGCCATGGCAGGGACACTTTCCACCATCCCAGGGTGCTTCAAGCTCCATTCAACCTGGCCTTGGGCACTGCCAGGGATGGAACAGCCACAGGTGCTCTGGGCACCCTGTGCCAGCCCCTGCCCACCCTCCAGGGAACAATCCCTGCCCAAAATCCCATCTAAAATGAACCTCTTCCAGCTCAAAGCCATTCCCTGTGTGCTGTCCCTCCATCCCCAGTCCCTCCCCAGCTCTCCTGGAGCCCCTTTGGTCCCCACCAGGGGCTCTGAGCTCTCCCTGGAGCCTCCTCCTCTCCAGCTGAGCCCCCCAGCTCTCCCAGCCTGGCTCCAGAGGGGCTCCAGCCCTGCAGCAGCTCCGTGGCCCCCCAGGATGGGTTCCAGCAGCTCCAGGTCCCTGCTGTGCTGGTAGCCCAGGCTGGGGGCAGTGCCCAGGCTGGGGGCACACAGTCCCCTCTCCTGCTGGGCTCTGCTCTCCCTGTCTCTGTCTGGACCTGCACCCGTGGCTGTGAAGCTGCTCCTGCCTGTGGAGGGTCTCATCCCACCCCCCTGGCTGCAGCAGACCCCTCTGTAGTGTCACCTGTCCCTTCTGCTCTGCCAGCAACTCTCAGCCTGCGAAAGCACTCAAGGCTCTCGTTAATTAAGCACATTTCTATGCAGTTTCTGACACCTGGCAGAGTACAAAGCGTTCCAATCTCCCCTACACGGGGCAATCTCGGCTGCCTACTCGTGGAGTCAGATATCACTGAGGCTAAATCAATCCTGGGACTGACGTGCAGCAGAGGCTTAAGACATTTAAGTATAATATCTGACTTCCGAGGGGATAAATATTCCACGTCTCGCTCCTGTGCACTGCTCAAAATGCAGAAAAGAGAGCTCTGTGTGCTGGGAGATGGGAGGCAGGAGCCTGAGAAAAGAAAATGACTTTAAGGAGACGAGAGTGTGACCTCGGTGTTGGCCAGTTCAGGTAATTTTCACCCTCCAGCAGGACTGTGCCATGTCAGAGGCCAAATTGCAACCCATCTGGTCAGTGAGACTTGAAGCTCAGGAGATTTTGTGAAGAACAGAAAGCTCCAAGAGCTCTATATATCTGTCAAGGGCTAAATTACGTTATGGATGAGAATGGACTTCAGTTTGGGACAGTTCAGAGACCTTTAAGTGAAATTTTCCTACCTAGGCAGCACCTGCTCAGCTCCAATCCTTTGGAGAAAACTACAGCTACAATTTTGAAGGCAAACAAATCCCATTTTTAAATACCACTTTATTTCCTACCTGGTTTTTTTTTTTTTGGTTTTCATGTCAAAGAAGCTAAATCCATCATCTCAGCCACAGCCACTTTAAAACTTTGCATGTAAGACATCATTTATTTTCTTTATGGGGAATTTTTCAGGAAGATGGATAAGAAATATTCAAACCAATATTAACAGGAGCCAATCCCTTAAAACACAGGCAGAAAACTGCATGGCTGGGCCCAGAAACTCCTGTAGTATTTAACAGACTCCAGGGATGGATGATCCTACTAGGATGAAAATGTTTCCTTCTCAAAAACTGAGCCATTCTTAGCAAGAAGCTGCATGGGATTTTGTTTTCCTCCAAGATCTTTCACCCAAAGGCTCAGGTGCCTCCACAACTGTAAGAAACACAAGGAAAGTGTCCATGGCACAGTAAATGACCACCTGAGGAACATTCCAGCCTGGCTGGAAGCCCATTTAGGAGAAACAAAATGTTCCTACACCAGCTGTCCCAGGCTTTGCCAGTTGTACAACTTGGAGCTTTCACCAGGAAGCTCATCTGACTTTGATTTCCCCTTCCAGACCAGAATTCCATAGGCAGAATTACTATGTATGCCATGGGTGAGACCTTGGAATAGCTTAAACAAACCCAGCACGATGTAAAAGCAAATCAGTAATCTCATGTGATATTTAAAAGCTAAACTGTATTTAGGTAATGCTATTTAACTCATGTAATATGACAAATATATTTGAAGAGTATATTTATACTGTAATCCATTGATTTCCACAACAGGGATGAATTAGCCTTGCCTCTCTTAAGCAAATAAAATAAACATTGTACTCAATCTTTAACTTTCAAGCTAAGCATGTTCCAGCTCCAACATTCCTGTTGCCTGCACAGCCAAATAGATTTATTCTCTGATGTCATTTTTCTCGTGTCATTTTGGAATTTGATTGCAGCATATTTAAAATGTTGGTTGCAATCATAACAAAGTGCAGCATTTAAAATGCATTCAACACACACATTGTCCTTGTGGGGAACGGTTATTTGTCTCTGTCCTCTGAGGAGGAACATGGTATGATGAGCAAAACCTGGTGTAATAAAGAAGAATGATGTGGAAAACCCCACAGAAAGAATGGCTCTTTATTTCTTAAATTAAATATGTTTGGGGGTGTTAAATATCTTATCGGATACAGTTGGAACAAAACTGTTAGACAAATAAAGTCGTGCTTGCTATTCCATCCAACATACTGAACAAATACAGGAAAACCTTCCCATATGAATAATTGATAAAGGATTAAAACTGTTAAAAGCATATATTTTCCATGCACCAAGGGTACTTGTCTAATAGGTTTCCACTGTGATAAGCAAAGTACATCTCCTGCTTCATAATTTCAAGATAGTTTTTGATATTAAGTGAAGATTTTTTTTTTTTTTTTTTTTTTTTTTTTTTTTTTGCCGTTCTTTGCAACATGAGTCATCCTGGTTCACTCTGCTCGGAGTAAAAGCAGAGGGAGGAATCAGCCATGGCCCTGGGAAAGGTGGCAAAGACAGGAAGGGAAAGACTCTGAGGGAGCACAGGCACACTGCAATTACCCAACACAGCTTCTTGAATATTGTTCTTTGATAGAGTCAGAAAGTTGTACATCTTATCCTAGAGCAGTCACGAATTTAATCCAATTTCATAGAAAGCAAATAAGTTTGTGAAGAAAACACAGAGAATGACAGAATGGTTGAGGTTGGAGCACCGCCTCTAACCCCACCAGGTCCAAACATTCCCCAGCACTCCCAAGGCCACCCTCACCCATATCCCAAAATTCCACTGTTACACCCCTCCAGGGGTGGCCACTCTGTTATTCCCCTGGGTTGCCAGGGCTGGACAACCCTTTCCATGAGGAAATTGTCCAAATATCCAACTCCAGCCTCCTGAGGTGCTGAAGTCAGGAGAGAGCTGGCTGCTCCTCACAGCAGAACATGCCTGCCTGCAGCTCCACTTCCTCACTGGAATCACATGTAGGAAATGCTCCCCTGGCCCCACACTCCACTGGATTTTATTCCACTCTATCCAAAATTACTATCTTTGTAGTAAAGCTTGGTTTTATTCTTTTGGTACCAAAACGGAAGTGGCTGTGCTGGTCTCATAAGGCAAAAATAGATATTTTCCCATAACCAGGCTTGGATACTGCTTTAAAACAGAAAAGCAGAAAATCCTGGAGTGCCTGCTGTGATTAGCAAGATACTGCTCCGAATTTTGGGTTCACAGTTAACAGTAAAGGGGGTCACAATGATGCTGTTGCTTATTTCGTGGGTCCCACCAGTGAGAGCTGAGTTTGGGTGATTTGACAATGAGAGGAGAGCCAAAGGTCACAGCTGGACCCCAGGGATTTCACTGGGCAGCCCTTCAGCTGTCCCAGTGCTTAAACAACTTCTGGGGTCACCATTCCGGGGGCCATGGCTTTATCTACAACCACTTTACTTTTCAAATAAGCCTGGAGCACCCAGGTAAAGCCTGCACAGATTTGTTTCAAGAGCCCACAGAAACAATTTTTTTTCCCCCAGACTGCCATCAATCCCATAAAAGAAGAATTCAGATGAACTGAAAATGTGCAGGGTGTTTTGAAGAGCAAATAAACAAAAATGTTTGGGGATCCTTCAGCTTATGCTGCTTAGGAAAACTTTCAAACTCATAGAGAAATTCACTTGTGAGTCAACAGTTTATGCTCCTCCCTATAGAAAGGGGTTAGTGAAATTTTTTGTGATTTTAGCTGATTTTACCTGCACTGCCAAACCCCACATGGGAAAGCCTGTGGAAAGCCAGCTTCAAAACAGAGGTCGGGATACAGGCAATTGAGGCTGCACCTGATGACCCTGGAGATCTATTCCAACCTCAGTGATTCCCTAAGGATTCTAATTCTGCAAAGCATTTGGGGTCAGCTTTGCTGATTTTCCTCCAAGCCCCTTCTCCCCCCCACCAAGGGAAGCTCAGCCAGGACTCTCACACAGGAGCTCCAGCACCCCACAACTGCTGGAAGCACCTCCAGACTTAGGGAATAAATAAAACGTGCAGCGCCCCTTTAAAAATCCTAACTTGCCTTCCAACACACACACACAAAAAATAATAAAAAAAAAAGGTAACACAGGAGCCTTCAACTCCGAGCCTGTTTGTCTTGCACGAGTCATCCCACACTCCGAAAAGAGATAATTTTTTTAGCATCCTTTGCTTTCAAAGCAACCAACTAAATGCAGAAAAGTGGGGCCTCCCCAAGGGGCTGCCTGCTCCCTGTGATGCACATCGCCTGCAGCTAACATGCAAGTAGGACAGACACAGAACTTGAAAATCCTCCACCCTGCAGACGACTCCAGCAAAGACAAAGAGGACTGCTTGTTTGGCATGCAAAATCCTCCTCGTGCCCCGCACCTCTGCCTCAGCGCCAACAGCAAATAATTTGTAAATACAGCTCGGAAGAGCCTGCCAGGGCACGGGTGGGGATGGAGCAAAAAAGTGCATGGCCTTAAGCGCTGGAGATTTGAAATGCCAAGGGAAAGTGAGGTGCTGGAGGTGACTCAGCGTGAGGGGTTCTGCTGGGCTTTCTGTTGGCCTCTCACCCGAATTTATCCAATTTATTTGGGGCAGGGTGTATCTGTCCACGTCGCTTCTTTCCCATTTCCTCCCCAGCTTTGCATTACATAACCACTTGCTACAAGGAAGGCTTTTAAAAAGGCAGGGGGGAAGAGGAAAGGGGAATAAAAGAAAGAAAATAAAAAGCCCTGGTACGAAATATATGCAGAATTTGTTTTCCAATGAAGGTCTAATAGGGCTACCTCTTAAGTCTGGATATGTAAAAAATTGCCCTTTTCACAGCTGATAAAATACAAATTAATCCTTAGAGGATTTAATATGTGCCTATTTATTACTTTCAAGTATGAAAGTACTGCTGCAATTAATACAGCCAGCACTCCTGTATGTGCTGCTCCGTGGCATTGTCTTTGAAACAAGAAATATATGCAAAGCTTTTATATACAGACGTGTACAGAAACACACACTCACAAAATGAATATATTTGCCCTTAAAATCTGCAAAAGCAAGTGTTGATGCTGTGCTTTTTCAAAGGCTAAACATCCAGCGTGCCTCTGTTGTTCCACTGCTGCTCCTGGAGTCCATGTGAACTCCAAAGCTTTAAATTAAGGTGTCTTTTGGGTTTATTCTGAGAAGCGTAAACATTTTAAAAATAAAGAAACATTTTTTCCCTGTCTTCACAGATTAATGTTTGTTTAACCTCCAATCTTTTATTTTTTAATTGTTTTTACTTTTTTTTTTTTTTCCTAAGTACTGTTCCATTTATTTCCTTGTCTTCCCAAAATTAACTCTTGGCATGCCAACCCCAAATTCCCAGTCAAACCACTTGTGCCTGTCTTCAGACAGCAGAGTTGTCATTTTAGAAATTTCTGACTCAATTCACAGAAAAAAAAAAAATATTCTTTACTTGCCAACTCCTATGCACATATATTTATTTTTTCCATCTATTTAGCATATATTGGCCAGGAGACAAGTTTCTGGTACTTTGCACACTTTAAACGTCACTGACTTTGAAGTGAAAGTGAAAGGGATCCATATTATAATGATTATTTTTGAGGGCAATATTCAAAAATTGTTATTACTCGTGCAGATACATAAGCTATGTATGCGTGTGCATGCTTGTCACTCTCATATATATATAAATATATATGTGTGTGTGGGTACATATATGGATTTAAATAATAATAATAATAATCACAATAACCTTCAGGTCATTTCTTTATATGCCACGGCTTCAAAATTTTTTTTGGTGGAAAGGGAGAAATGAAAATGATTCCATTTTTATCCTTCAGTAATGAATCCCCCAAATTACCATAAGCCTTGTTCTTTAAGTTCAGGCTAATGAGTCCCATTTTATTCATATTTTTTGAACGGTCGACTTTGTGTTTGATAGCCTCCCTTTGTTTATTCATCACCAAAGTCTATATAATTTCCTGCGTTGTCCCACGTTTATTTACAATCTCCCCAGCAATATTTATTTAGGGTAAAAGACCACCTTGGCAGGAGAGGAGGAGAGCAGCTCTCCTGCATTCTGCTGCCTCTCCTGTCCCATCTCAGCCCATGGAGCTCTTTTGACAGACAGCATGAAAAAAAATCTGCATAAGGAAAAGTAACTGACAGCTGGGGTCAGACTCTCTCTGTTTAATGACACTGCCAGTTACACATTTTGAATTGTTTAAATATGAGTCTACAGCTTCAACGATCATCATCTCACTGGTTCCACTTTTCATACCCAACAGCCAGGAAAGTGACACGTAATTACACACTTACTGATGGTATCGCCGGGGCCGATAATTAAAACTGCCACGGGAGGATTGCTATTGCGAGGCTACAGCTGGGATGTTGTCAAGAGGTAGAAACTCCAGCAGCTCTCAACGCTATCTCCTTACAGGTGGACCACGGTGAAGGAACAGAAAGGCCTCAGCACATCATTCACAATGTCTCGCACAAATGAAGAAAATCTATTAACAATCCAATAAGTGAAATACAAACACGCTGACCCAAGGGTTAAACTGCCTGCGTGGACGCTGCCGTGCCTCAGTGTTCTTTTTTTTTTTTTTTTAAATTCCCCCCTTTTCGGATGTGTTTACAGGGAGAAAAAAAAAAAGAACAAAAAACAACTCACCAAAACCCAAAGCCTGCTTGGAGTGTTTTGCCACCTTTGGAAGCACAAAGGGCTGTTGGGTGGGCAGCATAGGAACGAGCCCTGTTCGTTTCTGATGTGCTCGGGGAGTAACTGAGCTCAGGGACAAGGCACCAACGAGCTGCCAAAGAGAATGGCAGGACAAAACACGGGAAGAGCTCGTTTTGCACCGTGGATTCTGTGAAATAGAGGTTTGTACCCTGCCCTGGCAAAAACAGAGCAGAGGGATGATGGGCTGGCAAGGCAAAGCTGGAGAAATCAGCACAAGGAAATGGAGACTCCATGGACAGCCCAGCTGTGGGCAAGGTTTGCCATTGGTTTAATGTTTCTCTCTTGACAAACCACCCCTCATTGTCCTCTGTTTCTCCTGTGATGGATAGAGATTAAAACATGAGGGAAATTAGATTAAATTAAGAGGGAATTACCCTCTGCACGGTACCTGGTGGTGGCTTCTTTTCAGATTTTCCCAGCGTGCTCACCAAGCTTCATGGGCACATCAGAGGAGGAAGGCAGGTGACAGCCTGACCTTGCAGGGCTGGGAGCCACTGCCAGCACCAGCTCCACGGGCACTCTGCTCATGGCAGGGCCCTCACACCAAGTCATGGACAGCTGGGATCCACTGGGAGCCCAGCTCTGAGTCATCCTGGGATAGGTGCAGCATTTTGGGACTTCAGCTCCGAGCCATCCTGGATTAGGTGCAGCATTTTGGACAGCTGGGATTCACTGGGAGCTCAGCTCTGAGCCATCCTGGGATAGGTGCAGTATTTTGGGACCTCAGTTCTGAGCCATCCTGGATTAGGTGCAGCATTTTGGACAGCTGGGATTCACTGGAGCTCAGCTCTGAGCCATCCTGGGATAGGTGCAGTATTTTGGGACCTCAGTTCTGAGCCATCCTGGATTAAGTGCAGCATTTTGGACCTGGGCTCTGAGCCATCCTGGGATAGGTGCAGCATTTTAGGAGCTCAGCTCTGAACCATCCTGGGTCAAGGTGCAGCATTTTGGACAGTTGGGATTCATTGGGATCTCAGCTCTGAACCATCCTGGGTTAGGTGCAGTGTTTTGGGATCTCAGTTCTGAGCCATCCTGGATTAAGTGCAGCATTTTGAACAGTTGGGATTCACTGGGAGATTGGCTCTGAGCCATTCTGGGTTAGGTCCATCATTTTAAGAGCTCAGCTCTGAGCCATCCTGGGTTGAGATGCAGCATTTTGGACAGTTGGGATTCACTGGGAGCCCAGCTCTGTGGAGGTGTAGCATTTTGGGACCTCAGCTCTGAGCCATCCTGGATTAAGTGCAGCATTTTGGACAGTTGGGATTCAATGGGAGCTCAGCTCTGACCCATCCCGGGTGGAGGTGCAGCATTTTGGATGCCCAGCTCTGGTCCATCCTGGGTTAGGTGCAGCATTTTGGATGCCCAGCTCTGGTCCATCCTGGGTGGAGGTGCAGCATTTTGGATGCCGAGCTCTGACCCATCCTGGGTTGATGTGCAGCATTTTGGATGCTCAGCTCTGGTCCATCCTGGGTGGAGGTGCAGCATTTTGGATGCCCAGCTCTGGTCCATCCTGGGTTAGGTGCAGCATTTTGGATGCTCAGCTCTGGTCCATCCTGGGTTAGGTGCAGCATTTTGGATGCTCAGCTCTGGTCCATCCTGGGTGGAGGTGCAGCATTTTGGATGCTCAGCTCTGGTCCATCCTGGGTGGAGGTGCAGCATTTTGGATGCCCAGCTCTGGTCCATCCTGGGTGGAGGTGCAGCATTTTGGATGCTCAGCTCTGGTCCATCCTGGGTGGAGGTGCAGCATTTTGGATGCCCAGCTCTGGTCCATCCTGGGTGGAGGTGCAGCATTTTGGATGCCCAGCTCTGGTCCATCCTGGGTGGAGGTGCAGCATTTTGGATGCTCAGCTCTGGTCCATCCTGGGTGGAGGTGCAGCACTCTGGCACAGGAGCAGCTCCACGTTGGCAGGTTTGACCCCCAGCTGCTGAGCTCAGCCATCTCCTGGGCTTCAGCTGGGCTGGGGGCAAGGCAGCCTCCCTTCCAGGCTTCCCCCTCTGGCTCCAGGGAGAGGTGTGCTACCAGCTGCCATGCACAGGCAGCTCCTTCGTGCTCCCACAGGAGCTCTCCTGGCACTCTGCACCTCCAGGATTCCCCTTTGTGCCCTCGTGAAATGTCCCCAGAAACCTCAGAAGCAGCACCAAGGACATGCATCCCCAGGCAGCCCTAGCAAGCCTCTCCCAGCTTCTCCCAGCCTCTCCCAGCTGGCCTTGGTGGATTTGTAGATGCAGAGAGAGCCTGGAAGAGGAGGCAGAGAGCCAAAAGGGTGAATCCTCAAACGCCAGAGGAGTCAGGCAGGTGAGAATCCCAGAATCACTGGGGTTGGAAAAGACCTTTGAGATGGTCAAGCCCAAGCTGTGCCACATCCTCACCCTGTTCCCAGCACTCAGGGACTCCTGGAGGAATTCCAGGAATTCCCTCCAGGGATGGGCACTCCAAGCCTGCCTGGGCAGCCCCTCCAAAGCCAGACAGTCCTTCCACGATGGAATTCTTCCTGATGTCCAGCCTCAAGCCCCTGGTGCAGCCTGAGGCCATCTCCTCTCCTCCTGTTGGTTCCTTCTTTCCCTCTCTGCAAACATTTCTGCACAGAAATTCCACTGCTCCTACATGTTGCATAATAGAAAGAAGCAAAACCCAAACAACTCCTGCTTCTGAATTGCTGCTAAATAATCACTTTTTTTCCCTTCTTTTTATGCCAATCCTGAAGGTCTTCTCCTCATCCCAATGTGCCACAATTATTGCCTGCACCTAAATGCTGTTTCTTGAGCTTGCTGTGCTCAAGACTGTTTGCCTAAAATCTGGGTGTCCTTTGCCACTGAATTACCCAATTCTGAAGTAAAGTACACAATCTTTCTAAGACTTTGGAAATTAAGATCTTGAAAATACCCATTTAATTTCCCCAAGCTGATTTATTTTTTAAGCATCAGCCTTGTATATTTAATTTTGGGAACTTATAAAATATTTCTACTGAAATGTTTGCTGGGAATTTCTAAGTTTCAGGCCACTTTGGGTATTTTGGAAAATTAGATCAGTAAAGAACCTTGAACAATTTAAGTGCTATAAAACATATTTAACCAGAAATTATGACAGAACGAAGCCCAGTTCTCTGTGATTTGAGTATTTGCCAGTGAAACAGACACACAAGTCCAGCTGTTATTTATGTTGAGTGCTGCAAAGTACTGAAATCAATGTTAATATTTTTTTTCTAGATATTGTCCCTCTGTTTCTGAATTTTAGTTTCTTCCTTAATGCTCAGTAAACTATTACTATAAAGTATTAAAATAATTTAAATGAATATATATTAACTTCCTTCATTGAAAGCTTGTATCTATGATAAATAAAAATATAATTACAAATATTATCTATTAAGGTTTTTTTCAATGCCATGGACAAAGCAATACCCTAAAACCACCAGACAAGCAGCAGTCTAACAACCTGTATTTGAAGATATTTTTATTTACTTACAACACTTCTTTTTTCTTGGAAATTCAGCACCTGAAACTCAATCCTGTTGGGATGAAAGGATGATTTACAACCACCTTAAGCAGCAGCATCATTTCACCCTGCAACACCTTTCCTAACACAACAAAGTTGCACTTTCCTGCTACAGAAGTCCTCAGGTTTGGGGTTTTTTTTATTATTTCAGACAAATATTTGATAACCAACCTGTGTTGGCTGCAGATAAATGTTATTCTGCAAGGTAAATGTTATTTTCTGGGATAAACCAGGCAGAGCTCCCACTCTGCAAACCAGGGAGGCTCCTGGATGTTTCACACGTGCGGGTAACAGGGAATGGTGAAATGTTGGGACAAAGGGAATGTGGCTCCTGGACAGATCCAGGATCACTGAAACTTGCATAGCCCCACCAAGAGTCTTGGCATCCTCACCTGGTCCAAGAGAAACCATCAAACCTTGGGTTTACAGGATCAAGGAATACAGGAATTACGGTTTGGGTTGCAAGTATTGGGTGGTTTGGGTTGGAAGGACTTTGAACCCCACCCCATTTCACTCCCCCTCATTCCACTGGACCAAGCTGCTCCAAGCCTTGTCCAACCTGCCCTGAGGAGGCAGCCCCAGCTTCAGAGGGAAGAATTTCCCCCAGTATCCCATCCCTGGCAGCTTGAAGCCATTCCCCCTTGTCCTGGCATTCCATGCCCAAAACCACCCAGAACTTTCCAAGGAGCAGGATTTCATCTACAGAAATGCCAGGAAATGCACTGCCCATGGGAAAAAATGCCATCAGCTGGGATCTTCCTGTGCTGGAAGAGTGTGAGAATAAGGAGGGGGTTGCTCTGGATGGCACCAGAGCTCTCCTAGAAGGGGTAGAATTGAACAGCATCAACCCTGGTCTTCATCACTGCCACTTCACAGGCTGTACCTAAAAAATGACAGCGGGGAAATAGCTCAGATTGAGTCTCCCAGTCTGGAATGCACCTAATTCACACCAGAATGAGCAGTGACAGTGGTGACTCATTTTGTGTAAGGTACCAGAGCATCTGGAGAGGTGGCACCGTGCAAACACGACAAGGGACAGGCACAGGCACTCCAGCATCAGTGCCTGTGCTGCCACAGCAAAGTCTGGAAAGAGCCTAAATCACTGCAGGAAGGAGAGAGACGAGGGAAGGGAGGGGAGAAAAGCAGGGAAGAAAAAGTACTAATCAGCTGTGGGTAGAGCTGTGATAATTAATGATTAACTCTGATAAACAAGATTTGAAAAAATACTATTAAGGTTTTTAATTGCAAATTTTAAGATAGTGTAAGCAAAACTATTCCAAACGGATATTTTGCAGCACTCCTGAGCAGTGGAATGTGAAAAACTGATGGAAATGCAGTTGTTGGAAATGAAATAGAGCAAAGATGCATGAGGAAAAAAAATAATTTTGGAGGAATGAGAAATATGTGGGGAAAGGGGCTGCTCTGTATGGACAGAGATCTCATGGGAAGGTCAGGCCTCCACCAGTGCCAGTTTAGAGATCCTCAGGATCTCAGCCTAAACTTCACTCGTGTTTGAGTCCTGAACCTTACAAATTCAACAATCTCCACAATTTCTGGATGAAGTAGGCACACAGCACCAATAAATATCCAACTTTTCTTGCAGTTTGGTTTAACTGGCAGCAGTCCAGGTGTGGATAGCAGAGCAGGAGCAGAGCCAGGGCTGTGGAAGCATTGCTGGGTGAACTTCCCCCCAGCTGGCAGCATCCAGAGCTGCATCCCAGCCTTTGGAGCAGCACTGGAGCCAGGGAAGCTCCCATGGAAGCAAGGCAGGGACACTAAAAGGTCCCAAACCCAATTCCACCTGTGAACTGAGGCTCAGCTCTGCAGGAGTGAAGGGTGACCCAGAGCCACCTCCCACTGACCCTGTCCTGCTCACTGCACGAGCCTGGCACTGAGCTGGGACTCAGCCAGAGGAGCTGCATCCCATCCTGACGTGGAAACCAGGACATCTCTGCCATTCCTGGTGATCCCAGCTCCAGCCAGGGGCTCCAAACCCTGCCAGGGAGGGCACAGACCCTGGCAGCAGCCAGGGACTCCTGGGGCTTTGGGTTTGACCCCTGGAACAAATTAAACCTTTGAATGAAGAATTAAAGGGCACAAAAGTTTAGCTAGCATGATAGCAGGAGTTGTAGAGTGAAAAGGGAAATTCTGGGGATTTTTACCCTGGGGGCTCAGGGGGTGAGATGGAGGCACTTGGGCATTGTCCTGTGCTCCTTCCTTCTTCTTCCCAACCCCATCTCCTTGGGGACGGTGGCACTGGGGATGGGATTGGAGCAGAATGGAACTGTGTGACACAGGTGAGGGGCATTGGATCATCCCTGTCAATAACTGCCAGGGAATTTGGAGTATAAAATCAGTGCCTGCCCCAGGGCAGGGCAGAGAGTGTGCCTGGGGCTGCCCTGCTGAACAGACCTGGGCACCCAGACAGAAAATATCTGAGAGAAGAGACAATAAAGCAACCTGGAGAGCAGCAGCTGAAACTTCTGACTCATTCTTCAACAGCTGGGCTGGGAATCAGAGACTTTTTACACATCTGGGGGTCATCCTGACCAGAGGAGACCCCAAGACTGACACAGCTCAGCACTTCCCAAAACCCCACAGAGCCCTCAGGGGCTGCTGCAAATCCACCCTAGAATCCCCACCTGTGTTTGGTGGATGCCCACCCAAGACCAGCCTCTGGAAACTCAGGTTTAGAGGCACAACCCAGCACGGACCTGTCTAAATACATTGATCCCAGGGCAAGTTGGAGAGTCTTAGATGGGTGGCTCAAGGATTAGGGAGCATCAGCACATTTTGGGGTTTATTGCTGGCCCTGTGAAAGTTCTTAAAACTCAACATATTTTCTGCTTTCTCAAAATAATAATATTCTCCAGATTGCCCATGGAGCTCAGAGGGTGAGCAATAATAAACACATGCTCACCCTTCAGCCCATAAAAATTGGCTCCTTCCCAACCCCTGGCTTAGAGGTGGACCTCAGAAAGAGCAGGTAATTCTGCTCTGCAGTCAGCTGTGTCATACCCACCATGTGCCAAACCTTGCAGCAGCACAAGAGGATATTTTATTAGCTGATAAGCTGGACTGATATTCGCTGAGGAAGAAGATTATCAAACAAATTACACTGAGAACCAATAATAGGGGAAAGGTTAATGATTTCTGTAAGCCACCGAATTCACCCGCCCCTGTAGTTTACTAAGAAAATTAGGGTTTCCTCATGCTGAGCTTATGGGAACACTTTACCCATATTTCAACCCTTCTTTCCTCTGAGATCTTTGACATCACTGCTTTCTTGCTGGAGAATTTACATTAAGGACAATTATAAAACAAAATATACCACCATTCAGGAAAATATACAACTTCTTATCAGAGGGATGTGGATGTTCTTCTTGCCAGTCTACAGACATGGAGATTAAATTTCAGAGAGAGATTTATTTTGTGCTATTGTCCTGTTATTCACCAGAGGATTGTGCAATGCAAGTAATCTGATCAGAATAATGCATAGGGACATATTTCAGAAAACCAATAATTGTGGTAACGTTGAGCTCTGCTAGGTGCCAAAATAAAGTCCAAAATCACTCTCCCTCTTTTCCACAATTCCTTAATCATGGCATCATAATGTGCTGCTCTGTTGTCCATTAAAGCCACAAGCTTGAAGTAATCAATGCTGGACATTTGGAGATTTATTGTAATTTTAGATCTACAGCACTTTTGCTGGCTGAAAAGGAAAATTATAGTTTATAGGTGTGCCATATCTTACATCTTACAGCTTTTACTTCTTTGAGCCAGCTTGGTGTGGGTTTTTCTTCTTGGCTTGAGGTTTTTTTTTCTTTCCTTTCCACCTGAGTGCTGCAGGCTTTTTTATGATGTTAGGAAGCAGTTAAGGCAAACAACAGAAAAAATTACTAAAACTGACTGTATTTAAATTCTGTTTACTTCCTTAACCTTTTGACTTACCTATACAAAAAGTAATCTTTCATAAACAAGTCCCAAACAAAATCATTGCCTATTTTACTTTCCTTAAACCCTTGTGGAATAAGCAGAAATTGTAACAAGATCCTTTTGCCCGTTTTTTATTCCGCTCATATTTGCAATGATTTTATAACTGATGCTTGCTTTGCCTCTCCACATTATCACAATCAGTGCATCCTGGGATTAAAAACCATTTAGGGCCCAACTCTTAAAGAAACTCCCCACACAGCAGTATAATGAACACTGTTCCTTTTTATTGTTGCTGGCTTTATTGATATGCCAAAGGCGCCTCTAAGCTCAGCTCTCCCTCTAAAAACAAAGGACTGACCCATTTCCCTCCATGGCTCTGGTACAGAGACAGCACAAAAGCTTTGGGGAAGGCAACCCTGAGACCCCACACGGCCAACGTGGGGCTGGGTGAAACGTTCCACCTGTCTCAAGACAAATGTTCCAGAGCTTTCTTTCATTTTTTAAGAACGTTGTCAGCACAAATTATCAGGAAATCATAAAAGGCTTGGGTTGGAAGGGACCTTTGGAGGTCTTCCAGCCCAACCCCTCTGTGATGAGCAGGGACATCCTCCACCAGCCCAGCTTGCTTGGGTGGTTTGAATGAATTCATCATTCCCTGATCAGTAGTTTGAGGGGTAGAGGGGCAATGCAATTAACACCATCCTTGGGAATCCATCCACATCCTGATTCCAGGACAGCTGCTGGCATTCCCCTGCAGGTGAGAGCCTCCAACTCACCACCAAGAAACCACCCAAGGCCAGGGGATTGCTTCACTGTGTTCTGAACTTCAAGTGATAACAAAACCCTGCTAAAGGATATTCCAGATAATAATGGTTTCACCAGGGGCTTGCACAGAATGAGCTTAGTCCTGTCCTGGATGTTCCTGTGACCTGGAGACCAAAATGGGGCTCGTGTGGGTGGATCCCCCAGAACTCAGGTTCATGGTCATGCCAAGATCTGCTCAGCATGCAGCACGGCAAAAATCATCCCAATATTTCAGTTAATATTGTGTGACCATGCAGCCCCTCACCTCTTACAGCACCTTTCAGCCCAGTGCAGCTCAAACCCATATGAATGAGGATTCTCTAATCACTGCTAAAACATTAGAATTCCTGAGGAATACAGCACTGCTGGCATAGAAAAATAAATATGTGAGTCCCTGTTAGGAAACAGTGTGCAGAAAATGAGCTTGATTAATGTATTTTAGACAGGTGAATTATAGCTTAGCCCCGCTGAAATGTGACCAGACACTTTGAAACTCTCTCTGGATCCTGTTTGAGAGCACAAATGGTGGCGTTTTACATTTCCTGGGAAAGGCAGGCACCCCAACAGCAAAGTTACTGGGAAAATCTGTTAGCCACTGACCTACAAATGCCATTCCCTGCAGCAACTCCTGTTTCTGGGGAAGGCCCCACTTCCATACCCCCCCCCCTTGCACAGTGCCAGCTGGTTTTCATGGCAGGAGAAGGTCTCAGCTCAAGTAACAGATCTCCCAAGCCAATGGGAACAGAACAGAACTAGAAACTCTGTAATTGGAGAACCTAGAAAGAGAAATTCCTAAGTAATTGCCTGTGCAAGCACTGAAATGGGAATGTTGTGTGTCAGGAGACAAGGATATCACAAGATCCCAGGGTCCTTGAGGCTGGAAAATGCCCCCAGTATCTTGGAGTCCAACCTGTGACTGCTCCCCAGCCCAGAGCACTGAGCCCAGTCATTCCATGGACACCTGCAGGGATGGGGACTCCACCACCTCCCTGGGCAGCCCTTTCCAATTCCTGACCACCCTTTCCATGAAGGAATTCTTCCTGATGTCCAACCTGAACCTCCCTGGTGCTGTTTGAAGCCTTTTCCTCTCGTCCTGCTCCTTGTTCCCTGGGAGAGGAGGCCGATCCCCACCTTCCTGCCATCTCCCATCAGGTGGAATCCATCCAGCTGGAAGCCAGTTGTCACAGAAGGGATGCAAAACCAAAGCCATGAGGTCTTTTTTTATTCCCAGGGCGACCCACAGGCTCTGATCTCCCACTCCTGCAGGGAGGGGAATGTGGCCATTGATTTCAAGGAGTGCAGGATCAAGACCGTAATGCTCGTAGCAGCCATCCACATCAGTGTAAACCTATTTGTAACAGAACCTGAGGGCACATTTCATGCATGGCTGGGAGGAAAACCCACTCACAATGGAGGGCAGGAGTGTTCATGGAGAATTTATACTACAAAAGAAAAAGGAAAAACTTTCCTCTATGCCTCTATGTGAATTCATCAATTTAACTTACACTTAAATGGAAAATCGCTATACAGAGACCATAAAAACGTATTATGTTACCAATTGAATGGTTTACACTGCTGGCAAGCTCAGGGAAAACGTACCTTTTCACTATCCCCAGCCTGAGTGAAGCACATTATGAAGGATCCCATATATATCCTTAACTTTTGTACATGGCAATTCTCCTCGCATGTGCTCTCCTTACCCTAAATCAAGTGAGTGATGAGAAGAAGGATGAGCGTGGGTAGAGAAAGGAAGGAGATGTAAAGAAAAAGAGAAGTGGAGAAGGAAAATAAAGAGAAAATAAAGTTAGGGATGAGGAAGAGACAGAAATGGAAAATAGAGCAAGAAAAGGGCAAGGTGTTTCTCAGGAGTCCAGGGTAACAAATGCATCTCAATAAAGGCAGGCTGCTCTAAAAGGAAAACAATTCACACATCTCCCTGCCTCACGTATATTCTAGTTGCACATGCCAGGAGGCAGGAGGGCTGGAAAAGACCAGAAAACAGGGAAAAGAAGACATGCAGCTGGGCAGTACCTTGGCTTAGCCAGCTGTTTTCTGCAATAAATCCATTGCTCAGTGCTAAAAGAGAGTGTTTTATACCCATCTCACTCTCTGACTGCCACAGACAACAGATGATGGTGCTGGGGGCTCCTCTGGACCAGAGCTCAGTAAATGCTGTGAGAAGGGACATTCCAAAGTCCTCTTGTCCTGCTGCTTGCCCGTGTTTTTGCAGGGAGGCACACGAGGAGCTGTCACAGCGTGGCTGTGTATCTTCAGAGGTCAATGCATGGCAATGCAGCTGCAGCAGCACCTGGCTGACCCAACAGTCTACAGACAAATTTTGCACTCCCAAAACTGCAGGTAGAAATGGATATAGAGCATTTCTGGGTGGAGAGGCCCTGGCACAGGGCCCCTGGGTCCCTGGAAGTGTCCAAGGCCAGGTTGGACAGGGCTTGGAGCACCTTGGCACAGTGGATTGTGCATGAGCTTTAATTTCCCTTCCCACCCAAACCCCTCAACAATTCTATGGTTTTTTGCATGGACATACTTCTGGGCAGGCGGTTGTGAAAATGGAAGTTTCTCAAACTACTCTGACATATTTAACTATTTTTACCAGCCAGTGTGCCACAACCCGAAGTCCAGCAGTGGGGAACAAGTCCTGATCCATTCCTCTGGCACTCCCTGCTCAGTGGGAGCTGGTACAAACAGCACTCTTTGGATGTTCCACGAACTCGGATTCCTGCCAGACCCCCTCACAATTAAAGTGCTGGTGGCACATGGGGTCCCCACTAGACCCCACACTCAGGCAGAGCAAACCTTGGCACAAAGGAGATTTCCCCATCCCTGCCCCCTGGCTCAGCAGTCAGGGGTCTGACCTCTCCAAAGTGTCGGATTTCAGCCCCCTCTGAAATTTTTTACAGCTCAGAAGTGGAAAGGGAGCAATGAAACTCTCACCTTTTAATGCTGAGCTCCCCAACGGGGCTGCTGATCAGGGCAGGGGCTCCTTAGGAGGTTCTTTCCTTCGTGGTCCCCCTCCCTCCTCTTCCTCCCTCATTCCCATGTAAATATCCACTAATGCAAAGAACAAACATTCCACCCAGCACAAGCACAGGAAAAAAAAATTAAGCGCAGGAGATTTGGAAAGTGTTGTTGTTTTTTTTTTGTTCTAAATCCTTTGTGCAAAGTCTGATTGGTCTTTACTCATGAACAACTCAAAAATTACTTTACTTTTATTTCTCTCCTCGCTTCCTTCCCCCCATAGAGTAGTTTGGTGAGTGTTGAACAGCTCTGTCACAAGGATTACTGATGCTAATCAGGACCACACAGCCACATTGCACAGAAGTTTTTGTGGGGACTATCCTAAGGAATATAAATTAACAGTGGAGATTGTTCTGGACTGCTGACTGCAGTGTTGGTTACTTTGTGTTAAGAAAACTGCACTGTGCAAATCCCAGGAGCTCCGAGAATGATGACAGGAATGATCAAAGGAAGGCTGGAAATCTATTTATTAATGAAATATAAAGAGATTGGTAGACAACAATTATACCTTAGAAGGAAACTCATAAGAGAAGATGTGATGCAGTATAAAAAATCCTGATCAGCACAGATGAGGCAGATCAAGAGCTTCAGACTCAAAGCACACAATCAATTAAACGCTCGCAAACTCAAAGCAGATGAAAAGAAATTTCGTGTTGCCCAACCTGAAACTCAGACAAATGAACATTGCTGGGATCTGCACGGCAGCAATATTCCAGATATTTATGTCCTGTAAAGGAGCAGCATCACTCCTTACAAACTCTGGGAAGGGCATTAAGCAGCAAAGCCCCTCGCCCACACTGCAACCAGACTTTAAAGGGAAGACAATTCCCCAAATCCAGTGTTTTTTATGGCAGTGGTGGCCACGGCAGGACAGGGGGCAGGGGTGAGGTGAGCCAGGTGAGGAGCAGCAGAGCTGATGAAGCATCTCAGACACGTTTACAGCACGGCCACAGCCACGCATTTTATGAAACTCTGGCTGTCCCACAACGACGTGCTAAAATCACTTGGAAAAAAAAAAACCCTATTAATTGTGTTGGGAGCCCGTGCTCATAATTATGACCCAGCTGGTGTGGTTGACCCCAGGAGCAAGGCTGGCGGTAAAAGGACGCGCTGGAAGCGCCGGGTGCTGCTCAACTCCAGCCTCCTGAAGAAGAGCCACATAAAAACGCTGTTAAAATAAACTTTGGTAGACAGAGACCTGGCGTAAACCAAGTGTAAACTCTGAGTGGATTTTTACTACACGCCCATAAACCTCGGAAAATAAAAGTTTGTGGGGGAAACTGAGAGAGACATCGATCACGGGGACACCGGGTGCTCCCAGGGTTTGCAGGCTCTGCCCTGCAAATCTCACCTTCTTTCCCTAAGCTGTGCCTGCAAATGGCAGCCCTGAAACTTCCTTACAGCCTCCTCTGTCACCAAATTATTTCAGAGCTGGCACACTTCCAGTCCAGCCAGGCAATTCCTTTCCTCCCCTTCTTTTTCTCATGTCCCTCAGGAAAAACCTTCACGGAAAAGGCACAGCCTTTGTTGGTTGTGGCACATCAGGATCCCAAAATTGCTCCTAATTGTTACATTTGTAATTACTTCTAGCTTTTAATTTTTATAATGACTCTTCATGGCTCTGTTGACCAGAGGGAAAATTTTAATCCCAAATGTGCCCAACTGTCAAAATTGCCATTACACTTCAGGTAAAAAAAAAAAAAAAAAAAAGGCTTTTAAGAAGTCATAAAGTTTACTTATTGAAAATTAGAAATGAATATTTATTGTCAGGTTTCCATCGGAGATTGAAACCTTTTATTCAGCACTGGCTGGAAGTGTAAATTATTCAAATGTTTACATTTGAATGCTGCTGGATTCTAATGATTCCATTTTCTGCAGTGTGGTGGTGGTAAGATAATGAAAAGCTTCATCAGAGGGTTAAGCAAACATCCAGCTGCAACTTTTCATGGCAACGGAAAAGGTTCAATTCAGGCAGCCCTGTGCTCCTGCAGAAATCCTTGCAGCCTTCCAGTACCTGAAAGGAGCCCCAGGGAAGCTGGAGAGAAATTTTACAAGGGCCAGGAAAAGGGGGAATGGCTCCCCTCTGGCACAGGGCAGGCTCAGATGGGATCTGGGGAGGAATTCTGAGGTGAGGGAGGGGAGGCCCTGGCACAGCTTGGCCAGGAAAGGTTGATGCAGCCATAAAGGCAAGAAGCACACATGGAGTTTGGTTATTTGAGAGGTTTTTTAAGGACATGAAGGAGTTGAACAGCGAGAACAGTGATCTTTGGATCTTTTTTGGTTTAATTTTGGGGGGGGGTTCATTTTTACCTCATTTTATTTGCGAAGTAACAGAGAAAGTGACTCACCACTGCCCTTCTCCAGGCAAGCTCAGCCTCCCTGCTGCAGAAATGCCTGCTCAGACCCCAGCCAGCAGAGCAGGATGCAAAGGCAGCCCCAAACCCCAGGGAAGGCTGGGGCACCAAGTCCCTTCTCCAGCTGCCTGCCCCATCCCACCCTGGGAGATGCCCCAGCTCCAGCTCAGCTCAGAGAGGACGAGCTGGGCTGCCTTGGGACACAGGTAATAAATATTTTCTGCCTTAGCTGAGGTTTTTCTGAACTCCAGCCACGGCATGACGTCGTCAATGTTTCCCCCTCTCCAGGGTTTTCATGGGATATCCTGTTCATGCACCCAGAGCCTCCTGCACAGGTGATGGGGGTTTCTTGTATTTAAAGAAAAAACACACACACACTCTCAAGGCGAAAAATGCTTTTTAACCAGTTAAGACAATTTTTTCTGCCTCATAAAGAACCAACAAGAGGCAAAAGCCCAATTTTCCCACCATTCCAACCTCAGCTCCAGCCCTCACCTGTGTCACTCCCGTTAGGCACAGTCCAAAGCTCTGCAGCTGCCCCTGTATTTTCTGCCAGTATAATTTTTTTAAATACACAAATATTATACTCCAGGGCATGTTTTGCTGGGCCAACAATACATGCCTCACTTTTATTGTGAGGCACAAGCCCTTCGGTTTCATGTCTTTTGACCTCCCAAGAAATGTATTAATGACCCTATAAAGCTCTCTCTGGCACGTATTCATATTAATACAATATACTCCTTTGTTTTTTTATATTACATAATAAAAGGGGGGAGAGAGGGGGGGAGGGAAGAAAAGACAGTTGTTTCAATATCCTTCCACCACAGAGCACAAGTTCAGTGGGAAAATAAACCCAACCCAGTGATCTGAAGAGGGGGCGCTGACATTGAGCCCGGTTTTAGGCTTATTTCTATTCCCACTTATTTCTCTTGCTTCCAGTGGTGGCTCTGCTCAATCCAAAACCCAGCTGCTGCTTTTGGATTCCTGCTGCCTGCTGGAGGAACCAGCTCCAGGGGCAGCCACGGGGATGGGGATGAGGAGCAGATTTAGGGAATGACTCCCCCTCCCTGCCCTTGGGTCTCTCTCCCAGTTCTTTCAAGCTGGAGTTGGGGAATGGCTCTGAAGGATTAAGGGTGGGGCAGAGGAACACGTCTGAGCCCTCAAGGAGCACAGGTTTGGTGCCTCAAAAAACAAGCAAATTGCTAAAATAATTGTGGAAGTGACTTGTGCCGCCGCTTCCTCGAGTTATTTTTTATTCCCGGAGAAGTTGACATGAATTTTCTGGAGGTTTCGTTCAATTCTTGGGCTGCTCTCTGGTCCTGTGAGTGAGTTTGGCCCTGACTGGTTCATTTTGCTGGACCTGGGTTCTGTACCCACACACAGAGCTCTGTCTCCAGGGGTCCCCCCGGGGCTCCCCTCCTGCTTTGTGACAGTGGCTGAGTGAAAATCCCCACCCAAACCTCACCTCTGGCACTGCCATGCCAGGATCTGTCCCTCATTAATCCAAACTCTTGAAAAAAAAGCAAATTGCAAACTCGAAGTGAGCACGCCAAAGGCTGTCCCAGACTTCTGAAGCAGATCACAGGGCTCCAAAACCACAAAAACAAGCAGAATTATGATTTTTTTATTGTTTAAAAGACAAATCAACCTCAATTTGGACTTCAGTGTCCTCAGGACTGCTACAACATGGGAAAGAAGGGCAAATCTGGCCTTGCTCCTGCTTAACTCTGGGAATTTTTCCTCCTGCTTTGAAAGGAAAAACATCACAGTTCATAAAATGTGGCCTTTTTGTTAACACAGAACTACTTTTTTCCTTCTAACACTTCCAAAAAAACACTTCAAAAGTTAATAGAAACGATTTAACCAACAGCTCTTTTGAAAGGAAGTCTCCGAGCTGAACTCCAAATTTTGATAAAGTGGAGAAAGTGTCACCCACAAAATAATAAGAAACACTCCACAAACCTCAAGAACTCTAAGAGAGCATTTTTCCAACATTTTTAACTTCCTAGCAGCATCTTAGCTTTTGTTTATCTTTGATATTTAAGGCAAAATAGATGGGAATATTCATAATTAATAATGAGTAAACCAAGAGTTTAGTCTTTTTATTAATTTTTAAATTTAGAAAATTATTAAAAAACATGAAGCTGGAGTTATTTGGCAGGCGCCTTGCAATGCACATAAATAAATCTCTTTCAGCAAGTCCCCAAGGGTTTTAGGCAAAACTTTGTGAACGCCAAAAAGGAAATCTAAAAACAATTTCTGGCCTGGTAGTTGAGCCAAAAAATGGACATCAGGTCCAAAATACAGTATGAAATATTAGTTTTTGTGCTCAAGAATGAAGTGAGGGATGTTTTCAGCTCAGGACTGTCCAAGGAGCTTTCCAGTGAACCAGAGTAACAAAGATTTTAACCATTTAACCATCAGCAAGAGCCCTGCTTCAGGGATTGGATTGCAGTTCTTTGGAGGGAATCACGGACAACAAGGGGCACTGGGTTTGGTTTTTTTTTTTTTGTTTTGGTGAGCAAAACATTTTGTCAGATCTTCCCCAGCCATTTTTAATTCAGGTCAATGCTCAGAGAGGCATCAGTGGTCTGGAGAGGATTCTCCAGCAGCCTGGGTTGTGTTGCCTTCCCCACAGAGGATACCCAGCTCATTCCACTGGGATCCCAGGGACTTCTTTAAATTCCTTCTCCAGCATGAGCGAGTCAAATCTCAGGGCGAGCTGGGGGAGCAGATAGGAAACAGCTCTGTGCTGGATATCCCGCAGAGCGTTTGGAAATGGGGCGAGTGCGGTGACAGCCAGGCTTTAGAAATGGAAATCTAAAAAAATCTAAATGGAAATCTAAATTTAGAAATGGAAATGAGCCACCTGGGGTGGGGCAGGTGACCCTGCCCGGGGCAGGGCTGGAACTGGGTGAGGTTTGAGGTGCCAACCCAAACCAGTCTGTGGTTCTGTGTCTCACGTGATTCCTGATGCTCCAAACAAAGGCTGGAGTTGGGAAGCCCTGCCGTGGCTGATCTGTTCTTTTACCTCACCCAGGGAACACATCAAGGACACACGGACAGAAACCTCCCCCAGGCTCCTCAGTTTACAAACTTATCAACATTTTGCAGAAGGCCAAACTCCGCATGCAGGGTTACAACACGCTTGTTCCAGCAGAGAAAACCTTTGTGGGGCTTACAGCAAATGCGGCACCAAAGGTTGTTGGAAAATCCGTGCGAGAGAAAATCCTCCATAAAAGGTTTTCAACCACTGCATTCATTGTAGAAGAGGTTATCAAGCCCTGGAATCGGCTTCCCAAGGAAGTGGTGGAGTGGCCACCGCTGTAAATGTTCAGAATGTGCAGATGTTAGTGGGGACTGAGGTGCTGCTGCTGGCTGAGGGCTGTGCCTGCCCATCTCAAAGGGCTTTCCCAACCTCAGTGATTCCACAATCATCGTCCTTAGTGAACACTTGCTGCTTTGTCTCAGCTGATGGCACCCTTTAGTGACAAATGTCGCCTTTTACTGTTCTTTCTAACCTTCTGATTACTTACAGATTTGCGAGTCAGTTTATCATGAATTTTCTATAAACAATGTTAACGTTGACATTCCTTCCAGTTAGGAGGGACAATTGATGGACATTTTCTAAGACCAGTGGAATTGAAGAGGTTGAAGCTCTATCTTCCAATGTGGTCCCTTTCTGTGAAAGGTATATAAAGTAAAGTGAGAAAAAGTAAATCTCTCTTTCTCCTCTCACTCCGACTTTGTCATCTCTGTTGCATCTCTCCGTGACGTCTCAGCGTCAGACAAATAAAGCACAATTGGTTCTCTTAACTGCTGCCACTTGAATTTCCACTCTGCTCCCACCAGTGCCTCCCCTGCAGCCCCGTTATCCCAGCAGGGGCGCACAGGGGAGCCAGGTGGGAAGCAGAAAGAATACGAGGCAGGGGGATTGCCAGAGTTCTAACAATCATCTTCTACATAATTTTCACAGATATCTGATCCAGAAAGCATCCACTGAGTGAGCACAAAACCAGCGAATACCTTATGGAATGTCTGCACTTGTGCTGCCATTTCCCCTGGTGCAGAAGAGCAGCGGTTTCCTGCACACAAATATGAAAACTAATATATTTTACAGAGCTCTCCTCATTCTCCTTGCACAATAAACTATGGTTATGGAGGGACAGACTTGCAGGAATCACACACAGACTCCAGCTCTCTGTGAGTATTGGCTGTCTGCAGCATCTGCCCCCGCGAGGAAATTTGCATCTTCAAACAAAACATCAGCAGAACTGACAGATTCTTGTTTAAATAAGGTTTGTTCCAGCTTTGAGATTTCTAACTATTGTTATCAACAATACAAATGAGGGTTTATGGAAAGAGGATATATTAATTCCTTCCTTCCCCTGATTAGGAACATCGTACGGCTCGCTGCAGATTGGAGAGTTGTGATTTTGAAATTCCTGTAGACACCAGCTCCCAGCACGCTGCTCTTTTATGCATCACGTCACTTCCCGGCTGCCTTTTGCTGAAAATGAATATAACTAAATCAAATATACCACCTAAAAATTCCACTGGAAATATTCCTTCATCAGAGCTGGTTTGCAAGAGAGTCATTCTCTGGGAGAAGCTCGGTGTGTTTTTGCAAAGGGCTCACGTTTGCATTGCCCAGCTTGGATTAAAAATCCTCACAGGGGTTTCTCTGGTGGCAGTGTAAAGTTAAAAACATTTCCTGAGCATCTGAAATGGGAACTTCCCAGTCTTGCTCTCATCTTCCCACCCCTGCAGCTAATCCCAAAGTTTAATCTTTCAGCATCAGTGATTCTGATTTGTTGTTTGCTGGGATGGGTCAAACTGATGGGAACATCACAGGAGGGTCCAGGAGACAGAAATGAGCCCACGTGAGATCTCTGCACAGGAAAGTTGTCTGATGAGAAAAAGGAGCCACTAATGGGGTTTCTTTTGGGTAACGAACAAAATTCAATCAGTCATTGAAGCTGTTATGAAGAGTCTGTTTATCTGTAGAAACAAAGAATCACAGGATGGTTTGGGTTGGAAAGACCTTAAATCTCAGTTTGTTCCAACACCTTCCACTGGGCCAGGCTGCTCAATTTCCCATCCAGCACTTCCAGGGATGGAGCATCCACAACCTCTCTGTGCAACATAATTTACCCAACTAAAAACAGGAGTGTCTCACACTGACCTACAGAAAATTTTGGCTCCTTGAGCTCTCTACTAAAAACTTACTAAAGATTGAAAATGTTACTTCATGTTCTTCTTGTCCTGTAGGGTTCCAAAAATATTTGAATTGCAAGAGACTTTTCTTTCTTTCTTTCTTTCTTTCTTTCTTTCTTTTTCTTTCTTTCTTCTCTTTCTTTTCTTCTTTCTTTCTTCTTCTTCTTTCTTTCTTTCTTTCTTCTTTCTTTCTTTCTT
>CM063287.1:33972358-34114858 GCA_032173965.1 Sitta carolinensis
TTCCTGGGACATCGAGGGTGGAAGGACCAACCTCTGCACAAGGCTGGCTCAGCTCTGCTCAGGGATGAAGATCCTCAGAACTGTGCCAGCAAGGTCTGACTGCAACCAAGGGTTAATTGCACGACAGTTTTCCTCCAGGAAATTCCCCTACCATTACACAGATCCACTTTTAAAAAACCCAGACAACAGCAATCACATCATAAAATAAGAAAATAAAGCTTTTTAAATTACTTTGCCCATGCTTTTAATATATGTTAGCGCTCTGAAGCATTTGTGTTTTGCTCGTACTGAACTTTGCACTTCTTTCTCAAGAATTTCCGTGTTGCAATAAAGGCAAAGCTGCAAAAGTTCATCTTTTTGCAGCATCCTCGGGATGTGTTTGCTAAGAATCCAGCCTGGGAAGTTTTGCCCTGTAAGTGGGGTGGAGTTTACCCCTCAAATCCCTCCTGAAGTGCAGGGAGGGGAAGGGAGCAGAGCTGGGTCAACCCCAGGAGGGTCCCAGGAGGGACCACAACGGGCCCTGGCACTGACACCAAACCCAAGGCACGGCTGGATGCTCATCCTGGAGAGCTTTTCCAACCTTAACCGTCCCAGGGAGGAGGGAACAAGAATAAAAACCTATTTAAATGCATTTCCATCCAGCACAGAGCTGCTTCCCACAGATCCAGGGGCATCCCAGCTGCATTGATCCTTTTACCAAATTCCCTCACGGATTTGTGAGGGTTAATTTTGACACACCTGTTGGAAAAAAGAAATCTGAGCTTTTAGCTGAGGTTTTTCAGCTGCTGTGCAGTACAAGAGAGCTGTTTAAAGTCTGGAGAGAATGGAGTTTTCTGGTGTTGTTCAATCTTGTGTCCAAGGATGCCTGAACAGGTTTCTCTCTCCCCCTCCAACTTCAAAAAGTGAAGCTTGGGAGTAAAAGCTCTTCTTTATGCAAAATGTGTGTGTATATAAAAGTCTTAGGTACAGTATTAACATATTTAAATTATCATAAAAATAAATGGTGCACCAAAACCTTCCCTGTTTTTTTTTATTTTTTTCCCTCCCTTTAAAAAATAGTTATGGAGATTATTCTCAGAGAAACGTGTGGGCATGCTAAGAATTCTGATTTCATTGCACAGCAGAGAATATGTGAGTTTTATGTGTGATTCACAAAGAAAATTAGGTGTGAAAGTGGGATAAGTACTGGGATGTACAGTAGATTGCTACCTCCAAGGCAAGATTTACATACAGATATTTGTGTTGTGTTATGGAACCTACTTATTGTAACCATAAAAATTATTTGTACATCGATTTCCGTGGAGTCAAATTTTAAATACGTAAAAGGTAGTTAATTCTTCCAAATGAGTTTGTAAAAAAATGCCAGGGGGACAAGATGCAGCAGAGACCATAGAAACAGCCTCGTCACATGATGCAGCAAATGGGAACCAGAAATTTGCAGCAAATGGGAACCAGAAATTTACAGCAAATGGGAGCCAGAAATCCCCATTAAGAGCCCTACATTGTGTAGAATCAATGTAATCAGCCATCACTGCCTGCAAAAAAATGTATTTTACATATTGCTATCCAATTTCTCGAAATGATTTTGCTGTAAGAAAAAGGAGAAAGCCCAGAATAACAAAACGAGATGAAATGCTCAGAGCTCAATTGTTGCACATTTTTATCCACGTCTTTTAACAGGGCGAGAAATCTGGTGGAAATTATTCAGCTTCAGACACGTGGCAGAGAAATGGGATCTGCAAAATAATAGCTGTAATAGCATTCAATATAAATACGATTTTAATGAAATAAAGGTTTCTGTCTTACTGGCCCACCTTCTCCCAGGGTTTCCCATATTGATAATTATCAGCAAACACCCCGGGTTCTCCTGCCCAGCCCGACACCCTGGGACAGCAAATCATTTTTAATGGGGAGCAAAAGAGGGAAACTGAGGGCTGGCTGGATTAACTATTTTGCCCAAGGTCACAGGCAGGTCGATTTATGGGTAGGGAGAGAAATGAAACTGGGGCTCCATCACTTGAACTGCGCTGTCAAACAGCAGCAGATGTGTCACACAGCTGGGGTGCACCCCAAAACCCTGCCAGCACCCCTGACCCCAATGGGGCTGCCATGGGGGGCTCCCCAGGGATTGCAGGCAGCAGGGAGAGCTGGTTTAGAGCCCAGCCTGTGACCACACACTCTCCTCACCAAGGGCCACCCCACCACTCCAGCTCTTATTCAGATTATTGCTCCTTTTTCAGACCAGAGCAATTTTTAAAGTCAGGCCTCCTCCAGGCTGGAACACCTGGGTTTGGATTTGGCCGGTGCAGGGATGAGCTAAAACAGCATCTTAGCCCCAGCCTGACACGTCCCAAAAGATCCCAGCTGAGAGATGGCAGAAATCTGAAATCCCCTCTGAGCAGCAAGCAGGATTCGTCCTTAAACCCAGCTCAGAATCCTGCCTCACCTGAGCACTGAGCATCCTCAGCCTCCCACAGCCTGTCAGCGCTGGGAATTTGCCCTCTGATGGGCACAGGTGGCTCAGGGCCACCCTGCCTGCTGCCAGTGACCAAAACCAGGTGATTTTTTTTTCCCTCAGATCTTCCTCACCTCACTGATTTCTTCCCTTATTGCCCAGCTCAGCCATGGACCTGCTCCAGCAGGGGAAGATGCCACAGGAGCTGAGGCTCTTATCTGGCCATCACCCATGCCAGGACCGACAATTCCCCCCTTTTTAAGGTACATTTGAGGAGAAAGCAGCAAGGTTTGTACAAATGATGGGTATTGTTGTCGTTACAGTCCGAGTGTTCTCTCATTCCCACCCAGTGCTACAGATTAACAAAATAATTCAGGCACCGCCTTTCAATTTCTGGAAGTTTTGCACCCATAATAACTATTACCCCAAAATGAAGTATCTGATTGCTCAAGTTTGTAAAAAAATACTCACAAATATTAGCAGAACACTCTGCTAGCTGCTCCCTCCCAGGAATTCTTACCTATTGACATCACCACTGTTCTCTATGTTGGTTTGATTTGGCTTTTTTCTTTTTTTTTTTTAAAGTGCAACAAATACATTTACCTTTTTAGGCATGATTTTCTCCGAAAACCTAATAAAAAGGCAGTAAAGAAACAAAGTTAGCTATTAGATACCAGTTCTTGCTGCCAAAAGCCATAATCTGACACAGATTGAGCCTGGTACAGTAGTCAATTAATGGCTCAGTGCTCATACAATAATGACCTACTAACCTGACGGTGTGTTGCTCTCACATTTTGCTGTCCCCTGGGATGCCACTGTCACTGTGTTATCTATTGCCTGCTTCCCTATCAAAGAAAATAAGCAGAGCTGAAATGTATGTACGCATCAAGCTCTGTAGTTCATTGCACACCAACCCCAGCAACTGGAGGAACAATAGATTTATAAGTTTATCCTACATTAAACCAAACATGCCTGACTGCACTGTAAATTACTAAATAATAAACCAGGTGGTGTAAGATCCTGACTTGGACAGAATATAAAAATCTATCAACCTGTAAAATACAATAACCATAAACGTGCTATGTAGCTGATGGCTCAGGTAAACCATCCACCTCCAGCAGCAGAGGTTTTGCCGGAGTAAATTGTAACAAAAGGTTTACTAAATTTAGGTCTGGAGCACTTTTTCATTTTAGGCAACACCATCAATAGGAGAAATATAATTGAGCTAAAACCAGTGGCAAATGTGTTTGTTTTGTTTACATTTCTTTGTCTCTAATGGAGCTATTTCATGGTAATGTGCTGTGTTTCCCAGCATATTGCCACGGGCATTTAGTCTGATCTCTAAAGAGAAGATGAACTACTGCAGAAGGGCATCTTTCTTCAGGATTCAAACTTCACATTCAAATTAGCTTGAAGTAGTAGAGGAGGTGCGAAATGCAGAACGCTGAGAGGTCAGGGCACTCGAATCCTTTGAATGGACTAAATCTCAATTTAAAAGAAACCCCCAGCAGTTGTGTTAGTGCAATAAAATATTTTGCACGCTGTCGTGCACACCATTAGTCCCACCCCGAATGATATCCCAGATTCTTAATAAGTCCTACCTTTGCTTCCCAAATTAATTGCCAGGAACCACAGAAAACCTTAGATCAAGACGTCCGAGAAATGATTCAATAAATCACAACTCCAAAATCCACAATAATAATTAATTCCCTTTTCGGAGCTTTTCAAGAAGCCAAGCAGGTTAAATTTATATGATTTACAAACAGTGTTTACATTCATAGAGAGACAACTAATTGCTGCACGGCTTGACATCATTACAGGGAAATGCTGGGGGATGCAGACAGTTTAATTAGGGGTGGCTTTAAGTTCACAACACGACTGGTACCACAGTGCTTTACTAATGTGCTTATATAGGATGATCATACACACCACGGCTTTTATTCCTTCTGTACTCTTTGTCTTTACAGCAGAAAATAAAGTATTTTTTCCCACACAGGCAAGCTGACACAGTGTATATTTACCCTCGATTTTATTCACTTGCTTTGCAGAGCATAAAGAAATGTTTCTTAACCTAACAAAGTGCATATTCAATTGCAGATGCGTGTGCCTTGCTGATCCATGAGCAAACACACACAAATCCTGGGCTCAGCCTCTCCCAAATTCCCCCAGTCGAGGCAAACTCACACGGAAATTAATGGGGACTCAGCACCCCACCATCATTTCCCTGGATTGAGCCCCGTGTGAACCCACACAGTGCAAGTGGGGTTCAAAGCTGCTCCCCCACTGTTTTTTGGGGAGGAAAAATGGGAAGTGCCTTGCAGGGAGCACTTGAACTTCGAAAAAGAAATGGGCCCAGTGTGCACATGCCAAGGGGCAGATAAAGGGGGCTCTTACAACCTGTTTTCATCACAGAATCAATAGTTCTTCTCTTGGCAGGGTGAGGACAGATCCCCTAAGCACCCTACTCATTTCTTTTTAAGCAAACCAGGCTGAAATACACTTACCCTGTTTTCACGAACCTCCATCACTTGTTTTCCACAGTGGCTCCTGCGTGGTTGGACAGAGGAACACAGCTCTGCTGTCCTGGAACATGAGGGTCCTTTGCTGCTCCTCCCACTGTCCAGACAGAGACCTTCAGAGAACAAATTCTCCTGTTCTGGTCTCAGAATGGATGCTCCAGTCCTAGTTTTAGTTTTACTTCTAGTTCCTGCTCTCAGCAGCTGTTCATCCCTGTGCAATGGAGCCTTTTCACTCACCACAAAATGAAAACCCTTGGGACACTTAAAAGGCCAGAATTATTTCTTAAAAAACAGCTTGAGATATGTAAAAAAATAAAATAATTACTACATCCAATTAAAAATGCAGAAGTAACTTAGATAAGAAGGACACGAGTGTGAGTGCAAGGGCGCAGGAGACAGGAGTCACCAGCTGTTGTGTTTTTTGGTACTTGGTTTCGGAACCACACCCCAGCTCCAGCTGACATCGCTCCCAATCCATGCGGCAACAGCATCTCTCCAGGCGGGAGCATCTCCTGGTCTCGTGTCAGCAGCTGATGCAGAGAGAAGAGGTGGCCTTGACTCACCACACCTACACTCACAGGTTCTGATTTCACCAACAGAATCACTGGGAAAGTTACAGAACGAGACTGAAAACTCTGAATTCCCCTTTAGCTGCATGAATTTTAGCCTTGGACGTGTGGAAAAAGGTTAGCACTGAGCTCTGTTTGCCAGTCACGGTGTCCATGGAAAGTTTTCCTGCACTAGTTGGAAATTCAAGTGATTTTCTGGTGCTGCGTTTTTGATACGTAACTCCGTGTTACAACAACTGGCAATGGTGAAGTTGTTACGGTCTGTTTATCTGTATTTAATTATTTTTATGCACCCATCACTGTAGCATCTGGATCAAATGTAATAATGCATTAAATTAAACTGTCTAGAGTGGAAAACACAAACTGTTACCGTCCCCACAACGCCCCAGCCAGTCCAAGAGCAGCAGGGACAACAAAGACAAGATCTCTGGAAGAGCAGGACTGCAGCGGCCGGAGACAGGACAAAGCCGAGTGTGAAATGCTCTGTTTTGCATAAGAGAACCTCACAATGGCCTGGGTTGAAAGGGACTTTAAAAATACCCAGTTCCACCCTTGCCATGGCAGGGACCCCTCCCGCTGTCCCAGAGGGACAATTGTTCCTCCAGGGAAAAATTCCTGCCCAAAATCCCATCTAAAATTAACCTCTTCCAGCTAAAAGCCATTCCCAGTCCCTCCATCCCTTGCCCCAGTCCCTCTCCAGTTCTCCCTGGAGCTTTTCCTCTCCAGCTGAGCCCCCCCAGCTCTCCAACCCTGCTCCAGAGGGGCTCCAGCCCTGGAGCAGCTCCGGGGTCTCCTCTGCATTTGCCGCAGGAGATTCTCATCCCAGGATCCAGGCTGGGTGTCATGAGAGGGGAGTACAGGGACGGAGTCAGGCACCAAATAAGTGTCTGAGGTAGGAAGGAGCTCCCTCCACATCTGCATTTTCCCTTGGTCTGAGAAGCTTTAGAAATGCTGAATGAATGAATGAGTGAATGAAGAGATCCAGCTGAGATATTCAGAAAAGCAGGACTATAAATATTTGCACCTCTCAGTAACCTGGAGTGCTGGACAACCCAACAATGGTTAAAAGAGGTAAATTTTGCTCCTCTTTGTACACAACCCTATTGATTTCACATTCTACACTTTAAGAAAGTGCTAAGATCATTATGTGTCTTTTAATAGATTTTGACTCCGGAGACAAACATGTTGAGAGCTTCATCACCAAGATGCCTGCTGTCATTGTGCCATCTTCTTAACCTAACGTAAGGAAATTCATATTTAGTGAACGAGGAAATTACTTTGGGTATGTATCATTCAAATCCTTAAGGATTATTGGCTAATTAGGAGCACAGTAATGTAAATTTGCCTTGTGTCAGGTTTTCAGGAACAGTAAAATAACATAATTAAGCAGTGAGCAAAGTAGATCATTTAAGCTACTCTTCACTGACAAATGTATATGATGTCTAAATATACCACGGGCTTCTAAACTAGTAACTAATGAGAACTGACTGGAAAGTCTAAAACAATGGTTTAAAAGAGAAATCGAGTATGTTAATGCAGAGTAAATAGCTCTAACTCACACTTGGTGGCATTAAGGAGAGGAGGAGGATGTTTTCAGCCTCTCTGGCTGCCTGCCTGTGTCCCTGGCTGGTGCCAGAGGTGCGCTTTGAGCAGCAGAGGCAGCCCAGACCCCTTCCCTCTGCCTTTCTCAAGAATCCAGTGAATCTGTGCAGCTGCAGCAAAGGAAAAAAAAAAAAAATCTGCTCATGGAAATTCAGCACGAAGCCAAACAAGGTCTTTGCATATGCGATTGCATGCGTGATTTGGGTTTTTATACCCGATTCCTCTTTTGTCCTGCTTTGGTTGGCTGGGTGGTGACACAGGCGACCAGAGCCCTGTGTGATCTGGGACACGAGCCTGGCTTTGCTTCTTGTTCCAGCAGCCCTGGCTGAAAACAACCCCTGCGAGGGTCTCAGTTACACGAGGACAGCGGCACGGAGTGCCACGAGCGGGTGGCCCAGAGCAGCCACCTGCAGAGCATCCTCACCTGCAGAGCATCCTCACCTCAGAGCATCCCACTGCAGCATCCTCGCCTGCAGACACTCGCCAGAGCATCCTCGCCTGCAGAGCATCCTCACCTGCCCAGCAGCGCCCGGCGCTCCCAGAGCCGCGCAGAATTGTTCACACAAACCTGCGCGGCCAAATCCTCCCCAGCCCCTCCTTGGAGACGCTGAGGGTTTGAAGGGCAGAGGTTTTGGTTTAATATCTGGCCCTCAGCACTGCAGCAGAGGCTGGGTGGGTACCCCGAGCAGGAGTGGGAACATTTCCAGTGCTCCACCAGAGGCACGTACTGGTTTCTGTTTCCGAGATGCTGCAGCCGAGCAGCTCTCAGACCAGGCAGAGGCAGAGGATCTCCTCTGGAGCCCCCCCGACAAGGACTGCTTTCTGCTCACTCTCCATAATATTCTCTATTGTCCCCGGGTGTGGCAGTGCTCCCAGCCAGGGCTGATGCCATCACCAGCATCTCCCAGACTGGAGCTCATCCCTCCCTGCTCAGCGTTTTTGGGTGGCTGCCACCTGCCAGGCATCGCCCTGTGGTGAGGAGCTCATGGAAAAACCCCTCTGGGGTTTGTTCCCCTTGTGACAGCAGCTCACAGGTTTGGCACTTCAGAATTCCAGGCTTTCCTGGTTTCCCCTCTCACAGCTCCCTGCCCGTTCACTCTCACCCTTCCCTTCCCTCCCATACCAACCTGAATATTCCTGCAAACAACTGGCATTATCAGATCCAGCTGCACCTGGGGCATGAAGCAATCATCTCCCCGAACTCCTAGTGAAGGCTTTCACAGTTCCAGAGCTGGGAATGCATCCCTGGTGCAGGAGGATGCTGCTGGCAGAGCTGCAGCTCAGGCTGAGGCACAAGGAGGGGCAGAGACCCCCGGCACAGCTTGCCTGGAGTGCCCATCCCTGGAAATCTGTGCAGGTGGCACCTGGGCACTCAGGTGGGCTGGCCCTGCTCCTAAACCAGTAACTAATGAGAACTGGAAAGTCTCAAGCAATGGTTTAAAAGAGAAATCGAGTATGGATGAATGGTTGGGGTCCGTGAGGGCTTTTCCTGTCAGGTTTTTATAATATATAAAAATATATTTTTGTTTTCTTCTCTTGTTGTGTTTTCTTGGGGCTTTCCTGGGGTTTCTGTGAGCTTCTATGAGCTTGGCTTCCTCCTGACTTAACTTGTCTCTGTCTCTGTGAAGGTTTTTTGTTTTCCCCCAGCCCTGGGTCTGAAGAAGAGGTCAAGACCGTCGTGTTCTCATGTTCAGGAATTTGTTTATTCTTTGCTTATCTCATATTTGTTCCCTGGCCTGCCACAATCTTCTCTCTGCAGGCCAGGCTGTGCTCTCTCCCCAAGCTGTGCTCTCTCTTCCCATCCTTGGGATGGTGCTATCTTTTATACTGAAAATTACGTGTGCTTTATTTATAACAATTCTCCAAGATCTATCCACTCTGTTGTACAGTGTCCTTTTGTTCTAGCCCAACCCAAATGTGCCACACCACCACAGGAGATGGAGAACAAGAGGATGAAGAAGCAGCTCAGGGACACACCCCATTGCCTCCATCTTTGTCCCCTGATCTCACATTCCAAAAATCCCAAAATTCTACTTTTTCACCCTGTGACATGCTAATTATCATTCTATCTAAATTCTTGTGACTTATAAATCTTCCCAGGACAGTCAGAAGGATGTCCTGGTTCCCACATTTTCCAACCTCAAGGATTTGTTGATTCCATGATTTTCTCCAGGCTTGGAAATACTTCGGAAGATGGGGCACTGCTGTAGCAGGCAGCAGGAGAAGTGCTGGCATTTCCTCTGGCACAATTTCCAAATTCCAGCCTGATGGGCACCAACACTCAAACACCCATGGAGAGCCCGAACCCTGAACACTGAACCTCTGCTAAGCTCAAAAAAATGCTGCAATTAAAAGTGTTCAAACTCACCCTGACTGCAAACACAAATAATTTACTTTGGGTTCCATGCCAGAGTTTGCAATTACATTGAATAAGTCATTTACAACTGTCTGCTAATCAAAGAGATAATATGTAGAAGAAGTGTTTCACAGCAATTAAATCTTTTTTTCTCCCATTAACTAAAAAAGGGTTATTTTGCAGCCTCTTTGTGCTGAAATGTAACAGCACAAATACGGTGCTTTGTTATCAGTTTAAAAATTGAAACCTCTGTGCATCTTATTTTTTTTTTTTTTTTTTTTTTCTTCTGGATTCCAGTTAAGTAAAATTGCCTTTCATGAGAAATGCTTGCAAATTATCAAAGACTTCCTTTTAAACAAGCTCAGAGAGTACGGAGCAAATGCCTTCCTTCCAAAGTAATTGGAATTTCTATCTAAATTATTCTTGGACAAATTAAAAGTGCCAAATATAAGTCAATTTTTATTGGGGAGAATTCTATTATAGTTTGCAATAAAGGAAAACTAAAAAACATGCTGCAGCATCCTTGGAAAAGTGGAAAGTATTTTAGGAAGATCGAGAGCTCTCAGCCTCCTATGATGCTTATTAAAAACTACTTTCAATGAGGTGATTAGGGAGAAAATTGTCAAGTAAGCAGAGAAAAAAATTACTTCTCAGCCTAATCAGTGTATCACAGAATTAGTCCTTTCCTCTTTGTGAGATAGCATCCAGCTGATGGGCTTGTCACCGTGGATAAAGGCTATTTTGATTTCATACAGGCCAGCTTTTAAATATTAATTTTCATGAAAAGGAAAATAATTTCATAGCTAAACCTCCCTTCTCCTTCCTGGCTCCTCATTCCAGCCCAGCAAAGGGCAGTTGTCACCCCAAAATGAAGTCATTTTTAGCCCTCTGTGTCTAATCGTGGAGAGAGCCAGTAAAATAAATCAGCCAGGAGTAAAAGTAAAATTTGCAATAACCTGATACTACTGCCTCATCCTCCCACATCTCAGGACATAAAACTTACTGTCAGAAGAACTCACAGCACGAGAATTAATCAAGGAACTCTTAAAATACTCCAAGCACCTTCCTTCTGATGACTAATTTGCCTTTCCTATTGCGAACCACTAATTTTTTATCTCAATCGATATGTACAAATATACCTTCCCATCAATCACCCGGGGCAAGGCCAAACTTCCACTCTTTATGTAAGACTGACTACAAGATGAAACAAAAATTGACTCCAGCTAAACCTGGGCTGCTGTGACAGCCCCGGAGGGAGGGAGGGAAGGGAAGCAGGGATGGGAGCAGGGGAATGAGCACCTTGGGCAGGAACGAGGGGCTCCAGGGAGGGAAAATCTTCTCCAGGCAAGGCAGAGGTGCAGGAAAAATCAGGGGTGGCAGAGCAACGGGAAGAGCCCTGAAGAATCTCTCAGAAATGCCCAGGAGTCCCAGAGGAAGAAGTTCCGAGCGAGCAGGAAAAAGGGAACAATAGAAAAATGGCTGAGATGTAAGAAAAGTGCCCAGAATTGCTCTGTGGAGAGAGGAGAGGCCAGGAGAAATACAGAAATAACAGATTGGATTGGAGTGACCCCAGCAGAACCCAGAAGGACTCGGGGATGTATCAATCAGGGAGATTTTCTCTAGCCAGCTGAACAGTCAAGGAGGGTTGAGGAGGAAATCCACGGCTCCAGACCTGAAATGTGGGATTACAAACTGCATGGGAGCACTGCTGCACACACACACACACACACACCCAGGGTTCTTAACCAGCCTGTGCCACCTCAGGGATGGAGAAACTCCGCTCAGGTGTGAACTCTGGGGGTGCTGGATGCTGAAGGGCTGCAGAGGGGAGCAGCAGGAAGGGGCAGAAGTGGTCACTGTGTCTCTGCTCCCTTGACACACTCCACTAAGGAAGAGTTTTCACTGGGAAAACAGAGGCAGTAAACAGGTAAAAGGGTTTAAAGGGGTTTCTAAGAAAGATGGGGCAGAGTTTACAGTAGGGCCTGCAGTGACAGGACAAGGGCAATGGTTTAAACTAATAGAGGAGAGGGTCAGACTAGATGTAAGGATGATTTTATGATGAGAGTGTAAAAAGGTGTTTTTACACAGAGCAGCCTGGATCCCTGGCAGTGCCCAAGGCCAGGCTGGATGTGGCTTGGAGAAACCTGGGACAGTGGAAGGTGTCCTGCCATGGCAGGGGTGGCTCTGGATGGGATTTCAGATCCCTTCCCACCCAACCATTTAACAAATCCCTCCAGGAGCACCAGGTTCTTCCACTTTCCTCCCAGGAAATTCCCTCTGCTTGGGCTGAGCTTTCCCTGGAGTTGTGCCACCTCTTCCTTCCAAAAAGCAGGATCCCAGCAGCCCTGGAGCCCAATATCCCAGAAGAAGCCAGCTGAGAGAGGAATCAGAGAGAAAACAGCAGGACAAAGCTCTGCCAACACAACTTGAGAATTCCCAAGCACTGACTCGGGAACTCCAGGGTGCTGGAGCTTGGGTCTGCTATTTTCCATGGGCAGAATGCATATTTCACTGGTAAAAATGGCTTAACCACCAATCTAAAGGCACTTTGGGCATAAAGTGAACACTGCCCACCCCAAACCACACACACAGGGCTGCTCAGGGCAGAGGGCAGGACAGGACTGACAACAGCCAGGAATAAATAAATAATAAAATAAAAATAAAGGGATTTTTCCCATCAGGAAAAACAGGCAGGAAGGATCTCCTGGAGCAAAGAAATTTGGAGGTGCTCAGCTTGGAAGACAAAGTTAGGCTGAGGGACTTCAGCAGGACTGCACCTGTGAGAAAGTCACATTATTAAGGTTATAGATGTGCCTAATTACCTTGATGAAATATGGACCAATTTGTTAATTTAAGTGAGCAAAGTAGTAAATCATGTTAAATACCGTGGCACTGTGGTGCTGCTTCTGACAAAACTGGATTTTGTGTAGAGTGAAAAATTTCAGGTCATAATTTCTCCATTCAAGGGCCACTTGCACACATCTTTCTCCCCTACAGAAAGCGTAATACAAAAGGTATTTTAAAGATAATCTTTAAAAATACCTTTAAAATCTGTTTAATAATAAGCATTGACCTCTGTGAGACAAGCAAATATATATATATACATATATTTACACATTTTAAACCAAGAAAATATATTTCTCTAATCCTTGTGATGTTAATCAATTCAGCTCATTAAACCCTGACTAAGAGTTTTAAACCAAAGGCAAGTTTTTAGATATTATGGAAACCAAATGATCAAAACAATAACACAGAAACCAAACCCACAGAAGCAGGAAAACCCTGCCCACTGCATTTCTTTTCCTCTCTGTCACAAAAAGGCCCCAGAGACTGTAAATTTGACTCTTGGTACCACTAGTCAGATCAGTTTTATTAATTAAGACAAGGAACTTATTGGAATTTACCTTGAAAGACCACACAAGGTACATTATTAGAATAATCTCTTTATAAAGAATAGAAACAAAGAAAAAAAAGGAACATTTTAATTGAAATTCTTGCTATATTGGTGTCAGAATAGCTTACTGCACCCACACTGTTACCTCACCCCACCCCTCCAGAAAGCAGAGCAGAGTCTTCTCAATTTAAGGAATTTATTAAATGGAACAAAGAAAATAAATGTCAATCCTCTAAAATGATAACAAGAAAAGCAATAATAGAGTCATGGAATGGTTTGGGGTGCAAGGGACCTTGAAGACCACCTTGTTCCAACCACCTTGCACTAGACCAGGCTTTCCAAAACCCCAATAGTTCCAAGTTTAAATTATGTCAATGATTCTCCCTCCTTGCAGAGCGTTTGGACACACTCAGAGCAAACCAGAGAAGCAGTTTTATTACAGAATGACTGATGTCAGGCTTAAAAAAGAGTTTTGAATTAATTTACATTCACAGGACATCTTTGAAATGCTCCCTTTCTTGATCTGAAGGGTGCCCACAACATTCACAAGAGTTTGTGAGGAAGAGTGTGGCAGTTCTTTACTCCCACGTCTCTCCCTGTAGGGGAGGTTTTTGCAGAAGTCCTTATTAAGAAAAGGCAGACTGGACTCTTGCTTGTTCTCCTTCTCCTGTTGTTCATTGTTTCCTTATCAGCAATCTCAGGCTTTACCCCAGCTCAGTGTGAGGGAGAAAAGGCACCAAAAACCCCAAACACACAGGATCAAGGTTTTCTTAAAGATAATTCATCCAATTATCACCAAGAACGTTCATTATTTCTGCTTTTCCACCAACTAAACTTCTATTCACCTAACTCTGCACTGTGGCAAATTGTGCCCAATGGTCCTGTGCCCCAAACCCTGCAGGACAGGGAGGGGATGGAGGAGGAGAAGGAAACCTAAAACCCACAAGGATCCTCTGCCTTGTCTTCATCCACTTACCATCCTAAGAAACCCCAAAATCTAAATTTCTCACCCTGTGATAAATGACATACTATACTACTATATAATTTTCATCTGCTTATCATCCTAACAAACCCCAAAATCTGAATTTCTCACCCTGTGATAAATCACATATTATGCTGCTACCTCATTTACATTCTTGACAATTCTGTTCCATCCCAGAGCCTGGGCACCCCTTTCCATGGACCAAGGTTCAAAGCAGTGTTTGTCAGGGGGGTTGGACCCTTCAGAACCTGCAGGGAAATATTCCCTGCACTCTGCACTCCAACAGAAGAGGAGAAAACAGGAGGTGATGCCTTGAGCTCACACAACTCCTGTCCCCCAGGTTTGGAGCCTGTCCAGCCCCCAGCCCTGTGTGCCTGCTCATCCTGGCTGGGGGGCTCTGGGAGCAGGAGCAGAGGGCAGGGAGGGGATTGCTGCCTCTGGAGGGATTGCCCAGGACAGCTCAGGGTTGGATCTGCTGGGAGCTCCCACCGTGCTGAGCTCTGGGTGCTGCAGCAGCTCCATCCCCTCCCAGCCAGGCTCGAAGTGTCAAATTCAGTCTGAGAAAGAGAGGAAAGCCACGCTGAGGGAGCCTGAGCCTCGGGAAGGTTGATAATCCCAACCCCTGCCTGCTCGTCTCCCACCCCAGCCAGGACTGGGTCCACACTGAAAGGCTCAGGAGGCAGGAGGGGAATTTCCCCAGGAATTTTCTCCTTTGGAGAGCAGCCCCTGTGCCGTGCTGAGCGTGCCCTGCTCCAGTGGCACACGCAGCATCAGCCAGCATTGTGTCTCAAGATTATCAGGCTACACTGAATATTAATTCAGCCCTGTGCTTACAGAGTGACAAACTCAATCAGCGCATTTATTGGAGACATATTTAAGAAGGGGTATTTATGGATTAGGCACAGATTTTAGAAATGAAATGGGAGACAATCTAACAAATCTATCAGGAATAAGATCAACAACTTAAAGTTTAAACCAATCATCTTGAGTATATATTTGAACTTGGATATGCAGATGTGGTGCACAAGTCCCAATGGTTCAGCAATACACTCAAAGGATCAACAGCCCTATAGACAGCTAAATTACTCGGAAAGCCAGGGAATTTATCAAACATGAATTTCAAAGTGGATTCTAGCCTGCAGGAAAAAATGGAAGTGCCCATTAATGTACATACAAAATAAATGTTGTCTGCAAGCTCATTCAACTATTTATTTTTGACACAGAACTGGCTAAAGATTTTTTAATTTACATAAAAAGGTACAAAGACTGCAACCCCTTTGATGGAAGAGATGGGAATAAATATCCTGCAAAAGAGGGTTTGTTTGTTTTTTAAAGAAGCACTAACAACCTCGCAGGTACCACACAAAGGAATCATTTACGCTCTTTCACATCTATTAGTGCATTATTTATAACTAACTCCAATTTGAGAACGTTGGCATTAAGTCTGTTTCTCACGTGTGGAGGAAATTCTTACAAACTGATCATATATTATGGATGAAAATTGTAACAGCTACACTGAAATTGGTTAAAGCAGACACGGCTGAATTCCACGAGCACCGGAGGAGGATGGAGCCCTCCCTAACTTAGGCACTGCCCAACTATTTATTTATTTTACTCAGCAAGCCAAAAAGAAAAAAAAGAAAGAAGTTAAATTTGTGCATTGCTGACAGAACATTTAATTTTAAAAAAATCTGGTTTAAGATTGAAAAAGAAATAAAACCCACTGAATCATCCACAGGCCTTTCCAAACCAAGACCCTGCTTTGATTGTGTGAGGAGAGGGGCTGAGCATCATTAAATCAGAACAAACTACACATAAATTATATGGGATAAACTTATGGTTACATATCTTAAAATAAAATTCATATTTCACACCTAAATGAAATCATGTTAAATCCACCTAACACTTTTAAGATGTGGCCTACTGCCCAACACAAACTTGCCAAAACTGGCATTCAGAGGAACATTTTTTTTTCAGGAGAAACTCATTAACTGTGTTGTAATTTATGGGATTTATACCTTTGGTCTCGTGGCTTGGGGAGGATTTTTAAAGCCTCAGACACTTGAATAAAGTTGCTGTGCTGGTCTCTCAGCTTTCACTGAGGTTTAGGCTAAGTCTCAACTCTTCTCTGAATCAAACCCTACATCAAGAGTGTTGGGCATTCTTAATATCAGATTTCACATTAATTGTTAAAGCTTTGGGGCTGACAGCACTGTGCTGCACAAAAAAATTGAATGGTAAATAAGTTTTTTTATTCACATCCAAAATGCTCCTCCCATTCCAAACAGGATCCTCTGGCAAAGATCTGCTGGAAAGAATGAGACAAAACTTCCCCAAACTGCATTTCAGCTGTTGAAATTCTTCATTATTTGAATATTTTGGCCATGCTACCAATGGGGTTGGACTTTAAATTAGCCTGATTCTTCAACTGCACTGAAACAGAGTAAAAGCAGAAGGAGGGGATGAATTAAAGCAAAAAACCTCAATCTGCACATCAAACCCAGGCAGGGGTGCAGAACACTTTGCAGGACACTGCAACCTCCTCTAGGTAAGAGGGATTAAACCTGAATTTAAAAAAAAAAATACTCACACAGGAGACTGTCATGATTTATTTGTTGTCCTCACAACCAGAGGATGTTTGCTTACACGTTAAAGTCCTCACCATAGTGGAAGGTGTTTGTATATAGGACATGAGATGGAGAAAAAAAATGCTTTATTGCTTTATAATACATCAGACATAATAAATATTTGTTCAACAAAGCCTGCCTGAACTTCCTGCATTAATCAAAATTGAACGTGGCAGGACTTGTATGATTAACTCAAAAGCCATATTCCAAATGATAAATAAACTAATATTAACCTTGTGTGTTCATTAATAATGCAAGTTCTCCATAGTTCACAAACACAACTGATACAGTTAATTGAAGGTTCACATTTGTAAAATATTCATAATTACAGTTTCAATGTTCTGTTCACTCAGGATCCAACCTAATAAAAATCACATTCCATGTTGCTCTTCAAATTTAAACCCATCACTCCTCTTCATTAGGCTCTTGATGTGATGTAACAGGGAAATAAACATCATTACCTGCTCCTAGGGGAGCAGTTCTTGAAGTCAGAAGTTCTGTCTCAGCAGAGATTTCACCTTTGGTCCCCTATTTCTGAGACACTCACTCTGCTAGTCCAGAGCTTTAGAAACTTTATGAGAGCAGCAGCAGGGCACCCTGTGCCAGGGCCTGCCCAGGGAACAATTCCAGCCCCAAATCCCATTTAAATCCCCCCACTGTCAGCTCACAGCCATTCCCTGTGTGCTGTCCCTCCATCCCCAGTGCCTCCCCAGCTCTCCTGGAGCCCCTTTGGTCCCTGCCAGGGGCTCTGAGCTCTCCCTGGAGCTTTTCTTCTCCAGCTGAGCCCCCCCAGCTCTCCCAGCCTGGATCCAGAGGGGCTCCAGGCCTGGAACAGCTCTTCTGCACTTGCTCCAGCAGGTAAACATAACATAAATGTAAATGTAGATATAATAAATGTAAATGTAAATTTGTAAATCTAAATCTAAATATAAATGTAAATGTAAGTGTAAATCTAAATCTAAATCCAAATCTAAATCTAAATCCGAATCTAAATCTAAATCCAAATCTAAATCCGAATCTAAATCTAAATCTAAATCTAAATCTAAATGTAAAAGCATCCTTTTAAAAGCCCCACAAAATCCTAAACCCCAAACCACAATTAAATAAAAAAAAAAACCCAACCAAACAGAAAACCGCTGCAAAAAAAATACCCCCCAAAAAAACCAAAACAGCCTAAAACCAAAAGTCGAGCTCAAAATCCTACAGAATAACCCACCCAGATTCTCCTCTCTTGCTCACAAGTTTTGGGGAGCAGGAGCAGTGGGGTTTTCACCCCCCAAAGGGTCAGAACACAGCCCTCAAAATCAGCTCTGCTGCTCCTCCCAAAGGACAGCACGGGCAGAACTCCTGGCTTTATTTGGGGTTTTTTTAGGGTAGGATTAAAAGCACAAGAGAGAAATTTTTGTTTGGACTCGGATATTTATTTATTTTTTTAATCTCAGTTACAGCTTTACTGACTGTGAGTGTTTCTGCATGTTAAGTTAACAAGGCAAAAACGGGGTGCAGAGTAAAGTTTTTAAGGGTTTTTTTTTTTCAAGTTTAAGCTACTTAATTATGAGATGCCAACTAATTTATTTTGACTTTTAATTTAATAACTAGCTACTTGTGGTTTGTACTGAGGATTTTTAAAATTAATTACACAAAAGTACTTAAATTTGTGAAGAAGAAGGAGATTATGCTTTAAACTCATTATTTTGTTATATATATAAAAATATATATTATAAGAACTTACTTCCTTAAATTTTGAGTTTTTCACCTTGTGATTTTTTAAATTAATTGACCAAAAATTACTTAAACTTGTGAAGAAGAAGGAGAAGCAGATTATGCTTTAAACTCATTATTTTATTATATATATAATATATATATATATATTAGAACTTATGAACTTACTACCTCAAATTTTAGGTTTTTCACTTTGTGATTTTTTAAAAATTAATTACACAAAATTACTTAAACTTGTGAAGAAGGAGAAACAGAAAACTATGCTTTAATTATTTTGTTATTTATATATAAATATATTATATTATATATTGTATTGTATTGTATTATATTATATTATATTAATAATTATATTATATTATATTATATTATATTATATTATATTATATTATATTATATTATATATTATATTATATTATATTATATTATATCTATATTATATCATATTATATCATATTATATCATATTATATCATATTATATCATATTATATCATATTATATCATATTTATATATAATTATATATATTATATTATATATATTATATTATATTATATTATATTATATTATATTATATTATATTATATTTATATTATATTATATTATATTATATTATATTATATTTTTATATTATATTATATTATATATTTATTATATTATATTATATTATATATATTATATTATATTATATTTATTATATTATATTATATTTTATATTATTATATTATATTAATATATATTTTGTAACATCCATATGTTATTTTTAATTATTTTTTCATATTATATATAAAAATATTTTAGAACTTACACCTCAATTGTAATTTTCACTTTGGGGATTTAGAACTTCTTTTTAATGCACCCAGTCTTACGCTTTGCCTGATTGAATCTTTTAGGCTATGTTAAATGTTAGGTAAATGTATCTTGAACATTTTTGTCGCCCAGAAGCCTGATTTCTGCGAGGGTTAATAAAATAAAATGTTAGTGAACAATTTGGGGGGGGGGGGGGGAGAAAAAAAAAAAAAAGAAAAAAAAAAAAAAGTTCCCTTTTGCGCCCAGCTCTGTGGTTTCTGTGTGCTCAGGCAGTGATCACACCTCCAACCCAAACACTCAGCGTCCCCTCCCCAAAGGAAATGCAACCCCCGCTTTGAACGCCGGCGTTTTTAACACTCCAAACAGCCCCGACAATGAATTCTTTCACGGGATCGCCGATCCATCAAAGGAGCAAGCACGCTGCCAGCCCAAATCTGAAAATCTGAGGGAATCCTCACGTGGGGAGGGCTTGGGTGTGAGAAGCTGCTACGCACACGTGGGTGACATCCATGACAATTTTTTTATATATATATATATATTTTTATTTATATTTTTTTTGTGTGTCTTTACTGCATTAATTGTGTGGAAGCCATCACACCCATCAGCATCCACGAGAGAGGCAGGAGCCCAGGTGAATGCCATCCTCCCCATGTTTTATGCCTTGTTTTTATTTCCTTGCCTCGCCTCGCAGTGTAAACAGTAGATGTTGTTCTAAGAGGTCACTTTTATGTGCTGGTGCACCACTGAACTGTTTAGGTTTAAAATGACACTACTGTTTAAGACCCAGTAATTTTCAGAACGTCTGATTTACTGCTCTGGCACTCTATAAGCCTCATTTCATACCTCCAAGAATGAACTAGTCAAAGTGTTAAATAAACATGAAGTATAAGGCTTGTTTTCTTTCCAAAAGTGCAAGCACTGTGTTACTCTAATGATTAAATATTGTTTAAATATACAACTGAGTGACTGGTTTCACAGTCGATTCTTTCCCTCTGCTTCATTTTATGTATTAATTATTTTGTGTTCAGACAAAGGCTTTAATTAAGAAGCATAAAGAGTTTCTGAAGAGTGAAGAAGTAATGGTTTTATCTGCATTAAACTGATTATAAACAGTTATTTCTGAAGGAAAAAGGCATCAGGGACAAAAAAAAAAAAAAAAAAAAAAAAAAAAAAAAAAAAAAAAAGAAGAAAAAAAATCTTAACTAAGCTGGAATGCATTAGAGGTGGAAGGATCTGATCCTGCATCCAGAGGGTCCAGGGCAAAATAATCCCATTTACTGAGCCCAGATGTTGTGTCCTGAGCCCCACAACGCCCCAAAATACCCAACAGGCAGGAGTTCAGCACTGGGGCATCCTGTGCCCCCTTCCCAGAACTCATCCCTGAAATCCCGGAGGGATTTCCCAGCCCAGCCCCTCGGGATGTATCTAAATTCAGATGTATTTAAACTCAGTGTATTTAGCAAAGTACCCCCAGCCCTGAGGTGCCTGAGATAAAGGAGAGTTACCTCCTGTGGTTCTGTGAATCCTAAAGGAAACTCACTGGTGGGAACAGCTCTAAACCAAGGCCCTGGCTCCAACACAGCTCTAGGAGCCATTTCAAGCAGGAGATTAGTAAAATTTTCAATGCAAAGCAGCACAGGTCATTAGATCCTCAGCGAGGTCTGTGCCACGGCAACATCCTCTCACAAACCTTGGAGGAATGAGCAAGAGGATGAGCCCAAGAGGGAAAGGGGCACATGAGACAGCTCCAGTGAAACCCACCCTCCAGGAAAAGGGCTCCAGGCTCATGCTTTCCGTGCTTTTAAACACAGGATTCGGAGGAAATGTATTTTTATGGTCATGCCAAATAAAGGAAAAATATTAGAGGAGGGATAAAAAGCGTTGAATAGCAAATAGAGGATAGTGGAATTTTAAGTGCAGGAAATTTTTGCCATTGTGGACCTGATATCAAACTTAAGTTTGTTGGAAGTCGTTCCTCTGCCTGTAAAGCACTTGGCATCCCAGCCTTTTTCTGGGAATTAAAACTGTGGGTGTAGAGTCAGAGAACATCACAGAGCAATGTTACCAGCCACTGAAATTCCCTCATTGACACCACACAGGCTGACAAATTTGCCAAACCCCATCCCAGCCTGAGAAGCTCCCTCCTCCACAGAAGAAAAATAGGAAAAAAATTTCAGTTGGGAAAAAAATCAGATCAATACATTGTCCTATGTTTTCCATAATATTAAGACTTTTCTATAAAACATTCAGGAAAGAAACAAGGGTTATTCCCAGCAAACATTTCTTTTTCAGAAAGCAGATTCTGAAAAAATAAACAGGAATAAAACTGCAGAGAGTGCTGGGGATGTTATCCCAGGCTGGGAAAATATTGGAGGGAAGTTTTAAGTGCCCTACCTGATGCAATAAAACTCCCAATACAGAGTGTCCAAAACTTTGTGTTCTTCATTTAACAAAAGGCAGCGCCAGAGATAAATATCAGAAGAGATTTGTTAATGCTGCACTATTGGCAGCTCCAAACAGATCACTGCACACTGGCAGACTGAACAACTGCCAACCTCTAATAAATGGATGGCTCAGCCTAAGGATTTACTGCCAATGGGGGGAAAGGAGAGTGATGTGAACAGAAATAAACGGAGAGAATTGAAGAAAACACAAAATTTCTTGCAGGCTTCCTTCAAAATACAAATTGGTTGGCAAGAGCTGGGGGAAAGAAGGAGAAATCCCTAATAATCCCAAGAATGGATAATAATGGATAATAATCCCAAGAATGGATAATAATGGATAATAATCCCAAGAATGCTGTTGGGCTCCTCCTGTGCCCAGACCCCTGTGCTGCAGCATTACCCATGGGCAAGGCTTCCCAAATAATAATAAAAAATCTAAAAACTTTTTTTTTTTTTTTTTTTTTTCTAGATAACATCTGCTTAAACTGGCTTTTCTGTCTTAATCATCACGGGCAGAGATGTGCAAGCAGCTCACACAGGTGTGCAAGAGGATGGGCTAAATGGAGAGACCCCAACTCCCCAGGCCAGGGCTGCTCCTTTGGGCTTCTCTGCACCCTTCAAGCCTTGTGCTGCAAGGCTTGAATTGGATTTAAAGCCTTCTTCAACTTTTCCAGAACTCACCTTTGTTTTTTACATCCGAAGAGCCTCTTGGGACAAGAGGAACAGGCAGAAAGGTTCACCCTTGCTGGAGAAAGGTTTGGTCCCACAGCTCTGCAGGACAAGGAGAGGGTTTTGTATTTGTGGGCATGTTCTGACTGCCTTTTTCAATATATTTACAGAAAAAGCATCTAAATTGTCTAGAGAGAGGCCACCACTGACTTGAACCTGATTGTCCACTCACAGGGCTGTAATTGATAGAGCAACACCTGCATAGAGGTGATAAAATACATTTTATTTTCCTACAGCATTAACTACCCCATCAGGTGAATATCTCTGTGTGGCCCATTATTGATCCTCACACACACAATAACAGTAATTTCAGGACAAAAATTCATGGCTGAAAGTATTAACAAAAGCAGAAGTCCCAGAGAAGAGGATCAGTCTATGGAGAGACTGGAGCAGCACTAACAAGCCTAGTTAATTCTATTTAGAACAGAAAAAAAAAAAAAAAAAAAAAAAAAGGAAGAAAGTCAAAAGGAAGAAAAAGTTCCCCAGCAAACTGAAAGATATGAACTTGATAATTACTTGGAACCAAATTAATATCAGGATGGCTGCCATTATTCTCCGAGGACAACCATTTCATCTATTGTGCAGGTGTACCCTCCAAGAGTGGATCATGCTGATGAAAGACTGAGAGAATTTCAATGACACCTTGAGGGATCTTATGAATAAAATATCAAAAAATGGACATCTCCTTTGTATAGGAAGATTTTAATGCAAAAACTGTAACGGGTTTATAAGTTACACCAAGAAAATAAGGGAGGTTTATTCTGTCTTTGGCTGGAGACAGACAGATATTGCCCAGTCAAAGTTGCTCATAACCACCAGAGACTCCTCTTTCAAACGCTCACGTTACCTCTGTGTGGACTCTTCTAAGCAGATTAACAACACACTCATAAACCAACAAAACTGAGGAGTGACCCTTTCTCCTCCAAGCCCTGAAAATCAGAAAACTTTCACAAGGAAACCACTTGCACTGGCAATCAAATCTCCACAGGGCACGTTACAGAAACAGGAAACAGAGAGCAAAGCACGGCAAAAGTGGATTTATAACAAATGAGGAATAATTGTCTCGTCCTTAAGGAAGGAGAAAGCAGTGAGGGAGGGGAACAAACTTAGAAAAACCTGAATTAATAGCACAGACATTAACCTGGCTGAGTGACCTTTTTCATGCCAAGCTTTCCTCAGTGTGTCACGCAGAAGTGATGCGCGTCCTAGAATCATGGAATTCCACAGTGGTTTGGGTTGGAAGAGACAGAATCACAGGATCACACAATCAACAAAGGTGGAAAACATCCCCAAGAGCCCTGAGTGCAACCTGTGACCAATCCCCACCGTGTCACCCAGCCCAGAGCACTGAGTGCCACATCCAGGAGTTCCTTAAACACCTTCAGGGGTGGGGATTGGTCACAGGTTGCACTCAGGGCTCTTGACCATTCCAAGACCTGAAAGATCCTCTCATTCCAACCCCCAGCCATGGTCCAGGTTGCTCCCACCCCCTTGGCTGGAGGCAGTGACCCTCCAGGACACCCCACTGCTCCCACCCAGGAGGGGACAGGGCCACAGAGGGCTCTGCTGGGGGCTGAGGAGGGACAGGTACTGCTGGACAGAGGGAAAGTGGAGAGAGGAGAAGGCTTTGGGGGTATTTGGGGTTGGTACAGCTGGGCTGGAGAAGATGGATCCACAGTGATTAGGGCAGCACAGGAGCCAGGTAGGGAAGGATGCTAATTGATGGCAATTGCAGAGTTTGACACGAGGCCATGTGGAAACCAAACCTGTCTCTGAGAAGAGCAGGGAAGTTCACCTGTGAGCCTAAAAGAGCCCTCAGGTGCAATCCCCATGGCTGTTGTGAAATTATCATCTGCCACCACCTTCCCAAAGGGCTGAACCTCTGCCCCTCCAGGCTGAAGCTCTCAGGAGGGCACTGGAGGGGAGGACAATGCAGGAAGGGCTGGAGAGCATCTCCACAGAGATGCTGGCACAGCCAGCCTGGGAGTGCAGGGACAGAGCTCTGGGAGCCATGCCCACTCACCAGGGCTCCCCAGAGTCCCCTGGGGACACCTGGGGGGGAGCACAGGATGATGGCAAGGACAGGGAGAGGGGATGGCCCTGGCCAGGACATAGAGGGAGAAGAGGAAAGCCAGCAGCGTGCCTTGGAGTGACCCCCAGGGATGAGGGAGGGCAGGGGAACGCTCCTGGCACCATCAGGGATCTGTAAGGTCACAGCTGGGCACTAAGCAGGGCTCTCAGGGCAGGGAGCTTGGCCAGCACCCCAGGCTGGGCTCATCAGGGCACCCTGAGCAGGGCCAGCAGTGACACTGGGCCATCCCTGCCAGGATATACCTACCAGGAATACCAGGATATCCCTGATTCGCTTTTCCTGGATGGCCCCACCTTTTCCCAAGGCCAATAAAAGCCCAGGGAGCCCAGGAGGGGCTGTGCCTGCCCCAGCCCTGGTGTCCCTGCTCGCCTGGCAGGTTCAAGGGTGTTTCACTAGCACAGCTTATTGGGGACTGCATTTTCTCCAGGGTACACGCCAAGCTCTACATCAAAGCCTGATTGAGCAGAAATATATGTGCTAATGTTCACAGCAGTACTCTATTATAGTATAAGTATGCTTGTAAATATTCACTACATGTTATTACGCCATTTGAACCAAGAATATTGCAGGGTTAAAGGTCGGCCCTAATGCTCTCTCAGGAGGCAGCAGTTTTGAATATAACCAAATGGGATAATGGTCAGGAATACCCAGAGGGGGCAATGTAGCACATCGTAAAGAATTGTGCTGTGAGTTTTAAGTTTTCAGGACAACAAAGATGCCAACGAGATGGCTCATAAGCAGTCATTATTAATGGAATGACAAGGGTAATGTTAAGCAGGATGTCTTTACTATAATAAATCTTGTCCCTGCGCCATTAGTAGTCCTTACAACTGCAAATAGCAGTTAGGTTATAACCTAACATGGCAGAATTTTATCCTCTCAATCTCTAATGTATTTTATAATGCTGTTAAAGTCAGGAATAGCAACTGTTTAAGCTCACTTAATCTGTGAGAAGTTTAAACACGAATTTTAAATGCGAAATCTGCTTTGATAGTAGTTTCTCTTAATTAAATAGATGAAGTAGCTCTTTCTAAGCATACACTGGGCTGTACTACAGGGTCTGGGGAGCACTGGTGAATTTAAAGCATTAAATAATTTCCTTCAGATGTAACTCTTGTATTCTAAAAAAAAAAATTGTCAGCTTTTATCTTAATTTTTAAAGCTATTTCTAAATTAATTTATGGATTCTTTCTTGTTACAAAATTATGATTTTCTAGTTTGGAAATAAATTATTGATTTTTTTTTCCATGAAATGATCTTCTTTGGGCAGATATGAGTTTCTCTTGTGTCTTCTCTTCTCTTCTCTTCTCTTCTCTTCTCTTCTCTTCTCTTCTCTTCTCTTCTCTTCCTAGTTTTCCTTTTCCTTTTCTTTTCCTTTTTTTTCCTTTTCGTTTTCTTTTCCTTTTTTTCCTTCTCCTTTTCCTTTTTTCATTTCAAAATTCTGATCTCAATGCAGAAAAGAAAATCAACAACTCTTTCCAAAAAGAGGCCTAATTTCAGATGGAATTGATATTTTATGATCCTTCAGAGTCTGGTCCAAGGATAATACAGGACTTCCCAAATCTTTCTTCAAGTCATTGGCAAAGCAGTGGTCTGATTTTAAGGACTAAATAGATAAATAAATGGAATGGCATTACAGGAAGAGCAATTACTCATCTTAACATATCAAATTTGGCTATGTTAAATGGGTCCTGAATCTTAGCTAACTGTTTTATAAATATTTAAACAGCTTCACTGCGAGCTATCCGTTTCACCTGCTTTGTTTTCCTTCTGCTGCTCTCCCAGCAGGAGCTGTGGAAATATCCAGGCCCACCAGCTCAGGGTGCCACTGGGGCAGAGCTGGGCTGGTGTCAGGATTGATGGAACCCAGAGGATGAACCAGGAGTCAGCAGAGTGTTCACCAACAGGCTCAGGCCCCTCTCCACCCACTCTGGAATTCAACATGCTCCCTGACAGCTTTCCTTGTGAAAATTGCCAGGAGCTGCCACGTGGCTGAGCTGGAACTCAGCAAAGGGAAGGGTCTCACACAAAACCCACCAGTATCCAGAATGTGCTTCACCTGGTAACAAAATGATTAAATATTTATAATTAAATATTTTGGTATGCAGGACTTAACAAGCCAAGTGCAATGCAGGAAAATCCCGTTTTCCTGATATTTTCAGCTGGAAGCTGTGCTATCCCAATGGCTGAGGATCATCTTTCCTCAGTGATCTCTGTGTCAGGAAAGTTCAATTCCTCCCACTGTAAAACATCTTCAGTGTGACCTTTCTATTTAGAAACAAGAGAGCAGAGAGATGTTAATGCCCCATTTCTACACCCAGCTCCTGGCACTCCATGGAGCATCTCTCCACCCAGTGCCAGACTGGGACCTCATCCAGGAGAGCCTCTCCCTCCTCAGGACCCACATCCTCCCTGGAAAACTCCCCCTGGGCACAAGAAACTCTTTCTTCCACAGCAAACGATGCTCACACCGTTATTCTGAAAGCTTTGGGTCCAAACCATGGCCACAAACCAGGGCATTTACACAACGTAATTTTAGGGTTATTTTTTAAATTTTCCAAAGTAGGATGCACACAAATAGCACCAGCTCAGTGCCCTTATTGAATTGCCAAAGCCAAGCCGTTTTAACATCATGGACATGCTGCAAAAACACACCAGAAGTTTGATGCAAGCAGCAAATGAAGGAATTTGGCCAGCTGGGAGTGATTTCCAGCAGACACCGCTGTCTCCCAGGTTGGTACTGCCCCTTTTCAACCACAGGGATCCCATGGCACGAGTGGCACAGCAGAGCAGGGACACAGAGTGGGGTCAGCAGGAGCAGGGACACAGTGGATTCAGCAGGAGCCAGAGCAGCCCTGTGGGCTCAGCAGAGCAGGGACACAGCCATGGATTCAGCAGGAGCAGGGACACAGCCATGGATTCAGCAGGAGCAGGGACAGAGTGGATTCAGCAGGAGCAGGGACACAGCGGATTCAGCAGGAGCAGGGATACAGAGAGGGCTCAGCAGAGCAGGGACAGAGTGGATCCAGCAGGAGCAGGGACACAGAGTGGATTCAGCAGGAGCAGGGACACAGAGTGGATTCAGCAGAGCAGGGACACAGCCATGGATTCAGCAGAGCAGGGACACAGCCATGGATTCAGCAGCAGCAGGGACAGAGTGGATTCAGCAGGAGCAGGGACACAGTAGATTCAGCAGAGCAGGGACACAGCCATGGATTCAGCAGGAGCAGGGACACAGCCATGGATTCAGCAGAGCAGGGACACAGCCATGGATTCAGCAGGAGCCAGAGCAGCCCTGTGGATCCACTTTTCCCACCCAAATGCAAAGCAGAGCTCGCAGTGCTCGAGAGGTCTGCTCTCTGGTGAGGTTCAACATTAAGATGTGACAAGCTCCTTATATACAAGAGGATAAATGATATGCAAAGTCCATACTCTTTGTTCTGACAAGTGTCCAGAGGGAAAATTCTGGAGATAAAGCTGTAGCTTTCTAAGGCACCGGGGTAGGGTGGGCAGAATGAAGATTTTATCAAGGAAGTTGAGCATTGAAACACTGAAAAACACCACATTGCCTTCTCTTGTCCCTTCCCACCCCCATCATGCCCTGCCCTTACCTCCCACAGCCATCCAGAATCCTTCCAGTCCATTGGGAGGGGATTTTTTCCATTTTTTTTTTTTTTTTAATAACTAAATATATATAGGAAGAAATCACCACATAAAGAGCCTTTTTATTTCCCTCTGAGGAGACACTCAAGAGCTGTGGCTGTCCCTGCCTGGCCCTGGTGTCACCTGGACAGACCAGTCTGGGTTTCCCTCAAACACCTCACTGACATCCCTGTGATGGGACAGAGGGGGAGAAAATAACTGACAAATTCAGGAAAATGGCTAAATAAAGGCTGGAGATGTCCTTTGGGGTGTGAAGGCTTGGATATGGCCAAAATCCCATCCAGAAAAGAAACAGGGGCAGATTTTTACCCTGCTCTGTTTTAGCAACGTGACCCCTTTAGATAGAGAGATATCATATATACCATATATTTCTCTCAATATGTAATAAATAAATAAATATCAATCTATATATAATCTATCTATACATATATCTATACATCAATCTATATATATATCAATCTATATATATCTGTATATATACAGATATCTGTATATGTATATATAGATATAAATGTGTGTGTATATATATATAAAGATATAAATGTATATATATACATACATTTCAAATATAAATATATATACATTATATAATTTAATGTGTGTATGTTGTTATTACATATATATAAATATAATTATGTAAAAATATGCAATAAATATTATATAATATAATGAATTTAAGATCTACAGTCTCACCCCAGAGACAAGAAATCTAAAGAAGCTTCTCCACTTGTGCTGCAAGTCCCCACTGCTGAACTCTGGTGGACTTAAAACACATCAAGAGTGAGCACTTATCTTATTGACAAAAATCTGGGCATTTTTGTGGCTGTCCCACCCCTGGAAATGTCCAAGGCCAGGTTGGAGGGAGCACTGGAAAACCCGTGCTGGTTGAATTTTCCCCCCATGGCAGGAGTGGAATGAGAGGATCTTCCAAGACCTTCCAACCCAGACCCTCCCGAGATTCTCTGTGATTTTACCATTTTTCAATCAAACCCAGGGGTCTGTAACACTTTTGTTGCCTTTGGAATGAAAGGTTTTTGTCGCAGGGAAGGGATAAATCCAGACGTAAAAGAACCAAACTGTTGATTAAGAGCTCAGCGTGATTCTTATGTAAATACGACTTAAACATTAAAATTCACCCTAAACTCTGTTTACCTCCAAAGTGTAGAGCTCATCAATTATTAGGCATTGTTTTAATGCACACACTATGCCCCCATAATATGGCAATAAGTCCCAAAGACTTATGTAAAATATCTCTTTTTTAATCATGTCTAGTTTCATAGACAAAAGTAATCACTAAAAAGCCAGTGGCTACAAAAACTGCAAACAAAATGAACCTTTAAAAGCTAATGACTTAAGGGTGATTTTACAGACATATAAAGTATGTTAGGGGCTTACACTATTTGTCATTAACACATATTTTGAAAGCTCGGCTAATATAATGTGACACAAAATTAGTCAAACACAATTCATGCAATATTGTTTAATTTTACTCCTCATTTAACTTGGTTTTAAGCAAAATCATTATGTCACATGATAACGTTCACTTGAACAAGAAATATTTCATAATGGTGTCTGCGTTTGGAAATGAGTTATTAGGAGCTACATGCTGAACACATTCTTAACTATGAAAACTATAAAGCTAATAGCTTCATCATATTTTGACAACATCTACATACTTTATGCATTATTTACAAGAAAGATATAAAATGGAACTACTGAATATCTTGTGCCATACTTCACAGTCATAGTTAACTGGTTAAAAAAAAACACATTTATCTTCTGCTGGCTCTGGATTTGCATAGGGATATTTGCATACCATGTTGCAATGTGCTCTTAATGTAAAATTTAACCTTTGTACTTTCCCTCTGATGTGGAAGGTATACTCATTAAGTTAAAAATAATGGTAAAAATAAGTCTGCCGGTGATATACTTTCCATGAATGATTCCCCTGAGTGGTGAGGAAAGGTAAAATGTGGGTGGGAAAATGTTTAATTGAATTAACTCCTCATTTCCTATATTTTTATTTCAAATTTCACCGGCAGAGCAACTGGAGTGGTATTTGTCAAGCACACAAGTTCCACCTGCAGTGCTGGGGCTCTGGGTGCCTTTCAGGCCGTGTGAGGAGGTGAATTTCTAGGTGCAGAGGGAGGTGGAAATCAGAATCATGGAATATCCTGAGGTGGGAGGAACCTACAGGGATCACCCATCCCAGCTCCTGTCCCTGCACAGACCCCCCAAACCCCACCCTGGGCATCCCTGGCAGAGCTGTCCAAACACTCCTGGAGCTCTGGGGCTGTGCCCATCCCCTGGGAGCCTGGGCAGTGCCAGCACCCTCTGGGGAGAACCTTTCCCTGAGACCCAACCAAACCCTCCCCTGACATTTTTTAATTTCATATCCCACTGCTGAGTGTCAGGACCACATCTCAATCCAGCTGTGGGGAAAGGGTTTGTTGTAGTTGAACCTTGAGACAGAATTTATACCTCTCAAACTTGATCCACTTCCCTACAGCTCCTAAGTCCACATTGCCACATTTTCCCCTCCTCCAAACAGTTACTTCTCAAAAACTACTAAAAAAACCAAAGCTTCTAAATAAAACCTAACTCCAGAAAGGAACGACCCTATTTTTTGGCAGCTCCCCATTTGGGTGATGTTTTAGAGTTAAGATGTCACCTTTTTGCATGCAAAGTGTCCCAATATCAGTGACAGCAGAGCCTATGACCCACCAGAGCTCTGTTTCACACTCGAGGAAATACAGGTGAATCTGCTGAACGCTGAAGTTCTGCCCCTGAACGGCTCCCGAGCAATTAACGGCAACCCCTCCTATTCTGCTTCCCAAAAAATTCCTGTGAGCACCTCCCTGCCATGCTGCCTCTGTTACCTGCTGCTGGCTCCCTCTCTGTTCCAAAAGAGACCCGCTTTGTGTGAAGGAATTCTGCACGAGTTGCTTACGCGCCGTAATTGGCCCATTATTTTTTCCCTTTTTAGGGCAGATCTCGCGTTGGCGTTTCTGTGTGCTGACCCACCAACGACCCCCGCCGTTGACCTCAAAGGACTACTTTCTCTTTTGGTAAGAGATAATTCAGTCTCCCTGGTCTGCCTCCTGGGCACAGTCAAAATTATGTGTGGTGATTCTGCGGTGTGGGCTCCTGTCTGCTAAGGACTGAGCTAATACCGCGACACGCAATTAATTCAGGACCTGGGGATGGCCCGGAACGGCCCCTCCTCTGCAGGGAACAGCTCCTGCCATGCCACCCTCTCCCCACAGAGCCCTCACCTCTAATAAACACGAGCAGGAGCATTCAGAGGATATGTAAATGCATTAATTTTTTATAAAACCAGTTAGCGAGCACCAGGTACCCGCCCTGAGCGCCGTGGCCCAGACACGGGGCAGCTTCGCCGCTGCTGGGAGGAGGATTGGAGAGCCCCAGAAAGTTTTAACTAGATAGCAATAGGGTAAATTTCCAGCCAGGAGCAGGGCAGGGATTCAGGATTGGAGTTCTCCTTGTTTACTGCCTCATCTGGCCCTGGCAGTGATGGCTCTTGTCGAGATCCTCGGCGAGGTAAATAAAAGCGCGGAGCCCCAACAACAGGCTGTTATTGCAGCAGCCAGCAGAGGTGTACAGAGCAGGAAATAACTCTCCCAGGGATAAATTACATGTGATGAGGGCCAAAAGAATACAGCTCCTATTTCAGGAAGTCTTCCAGGCAAAAGCAGAGATTTGGCAGTTTTAGCGTTCCTTTCAAGACAATGCACGTACACCAAAAACATTACTCTTCACAGAGTACCCCAGAGGCCTTTCCAATCATCTGGATGCTTGCAGTTATTCCATTCCTCAAATTCAACACAGATCTTCTTTATTAATTTTAATTTGTCATCAATAACCTGACAGGCTCTCTTTCGGCAAGAAATACTGTATTAACTGTTTCACTCACTGTGGCAGCTATTAAAAATGTGATAATGATTAGCAGTAATGAGGTCAAATAGAATAATGTGAGTATAAGTTGCTACCAGCGAAATATATAACACAAGAGGATTTATTATGTTCACTTGCTGAAATGTAATTTAAAAACAGGATATTACCACCTGCTATGCTGGCTCATAGGGTTATCCAGATCATTTAAGCATTTCCTGCTAATATGTTTATTTGCTTCTGGCAGATATTACCACTACTGTATTTCAAATAACTACACTTAAAACAAAGTTAATTGTTGCTATCTCCTTAATATAAATATGATTATGTAAAGCGAGGATTAGATGACTAGTTGGTAAACAGAATTATTTGAGCATCAGTATCAGTTAGGATAAAAATGGTGCAGGAACGTTGAGAGTTGTGGGCAATAAATCAGCTCTGGGAAGAGCAGATCTTCAGCAAAGAAACTTTGTGTAGGTGCTAAGGGGAGGTGAGGAAGGGCTGTGCTTTAAAAATCAGAGCAAATTAAGTGAAACGTTAAAACTTTATCAACACAAAATCTGGTAGATGCAGCCATTATCCTGTATTGTCTTGAAAATAATTTGAATTTTGACCTCTCTGTGTTACTTTTAAGCTTGTTGATCTAAATAGAACAATCTGAGTTTTCACTGCAGCAGCACAGAGCAGTTCCACGGAACTGCAGCTCTGCTTGATCTGCAGCAGCTTTTTCAGATGGGGAAGATGAGAGTTTGACACCACGACAAAAAGAAAAAAGCTCATTCTGTTCAGCTTTAATTTTGAGCAAAGATTACAGAGTTAGGCTAAATTCTACTTCTGTTTAAATGGCTTTAAATCCCCTGAATTAAGCCAGAGTTCAACCTTAAACCTGTGAGATTTAAAGCACGACTTAACCTTCATTGCTGGGACTGCTGCACCCTGGCAAGGTGGGCTGGGGGGACTCAAGCCCTGCTGGAGGAAGGAGACAACAAGAGGATTACTTTTCTCAGGGTGTAACTGAGAGCTGTGCAGTATTCCCAGATAATTCCTCAGTGATCAGGAAGCAGGGACTTGATTTTTGGAAAGTTTCAGCCAGCAGTTTGACACTGAGCTTTCATTGTCTTTTTTGTGTTTGGCTTTTCAATGCAATTTGTCAAATAAGTAATAAAACAGGGACAGAAGAGCAAAAGCAGTGGTGTAAAGGAGCTGTCAGGTTTTTCAGGAGGGTTTAGGATCTCAGGGGAAGGTTCTTCCCCCAGAGGGTGCTGGCACTGGCCCCAGAGCTCCAGGAGTTTGGACAGAGCTCCCAGGAATCTCGGGGTGGGATTTTGGGGCACCTGTGCATGCCCAGGAGCTGGAATGGATAACCCTGGTGGGTCCTTCCCAACTCAGAATATTCCATAATTCTATAGGAAGAGAGGATGTCACGAGTCAAGGCAAAGTACACAATCACAAATAGACATTTTCAAATATGCATTTATACTTATTTATTCTATTTAAACAGGTTTTTATTTTTTTTAATCTGCCGTGTTTTTTCATGTTATCTTACACTCACCTGTTGAACAAATCCATATATAAAGTGGGATTTCCTGAGATTTACATAACCTTTACTTTTTAAAAAGCTGGCTTCAATGGATAGTGCTTTATTCCTGGCAAAGGGAGAGCAGCCTGGAGTTTGAAGGCATCTCTGAATGTGAAGCCCTGAGTTGTGATTAATTATAATAAAGACTTTCCCTATGTGCACCTTTCCAACCACCATCAAAAATGCCACTCTTCATCTTCACTGAATAAACAAGACAGGTAAAAAATTATACATGAGACATTACATTTTTATTTTGAGAACACAACAGTGCAAAAGAAGTGGGATAGGAGTATTGGGATAAAGTTCCTCCCACACTTTGGGAGCTTGGCCTGCCTTTTCCAGCAACTTCTTCCCAACTCCAGCAGTGAAGGTGTGAGTGTTCTGAGTGACACTGGGATCACTGGGAGCCCTACAAAACATCATTTCTGCTCCTAGCAGGACTTTTTCACAGAATCCCAGAATCCCCAGGTTGGGAGAGACCTCCAGGATCATCAGCCTTGCCCCAACACCTCAACCAGACCCTGGCACCCAGTGCCATGCAATAAAAATGAAATGTTCCCCCAACATGGGATTTGTGCCCTGCAATGAATGCAGAGGTTGAGACCCAACCCAGAGAGCTTCAGCTGGCATGCACAGCTAATTACTGTCTGGAGTAATTGGGCTCTGGAAGAATCTCCCCATGCAAAGTCAGCATTAAGAGATGAGGACCAAGCTGGCACTGCCTCATCCTGAGTTTGAGTTTGCACTTCTCAAGAAAAGAAAAGGGGAAAATAAAATTAAGAAAAAAATATAAAAAGAGAGTGAGGGAATTAAAAAATGGGAAGAGTGAGAAGGAGTGAGAGGGCTGGGGGCTGTTCCAGAGCTGAGTGCTTGATGCCACAGCCTAGGGAAGGGCAAATCAAGCGGGGGCTCCTCAGCACCCCACGTGCCAGATGTCAGGAGGGCAATTCCAGGAGCTCTGCTCTCTCCTGGCAGACCCAATCCCACGGGAAGAGGCCCCTGGGGGGCTCCTGGCTCCTGTCTCCATGCCCAGGTACCCTCCAGCCCCCGTGCTCCTGCTGCTCCTGCCACGTCCCCCCCATGGCTGGCTTTACATCTCAGCTAAATTTGAATTGATGATGGGTACAGTGTTTGTAATCCCACATCAAGCAGCGCTTGTGTCTGGCATTTATTTGTCCTGTTGCTTTGGCAGCTCCTTCCAGAGCCTCCTCTCATCTGACATGTCAGGTCTACAATCAAAGAGGAACAGTGAATTCACTTTTACAGTTAGGCAAGCTGAATGCTATTACCCATGTATTTGTCACCAACCTGCAGATCCCAGCCTCTAATCTGCCATCTGGATGGATGCTACAAAGTTAAGAGCCAGGGACATGCATTTCTCAGTAACTACCTGCTGTCAGCTATTATTTTAAGGATCCTGTGATTTTCTTTTATTTTGACTAGAAAAAACAAGGCAGCTGCAGTAATAAAAAGGCATATCAACTAGTCACTTCCTGGCAGATTTGTCACTGGTGTGGATACAGCAGTGGTATTTTTTGTTAGCAAATGTATACAGTGGAATATAGTATTGTAAATCTGTAGTGCGTTCTTCACAAAGGGAGAAAAAAAAAATCCCTTTTTAGAACCTTGTATACTAGTCAACAAAATAAAAAATGAAAACATATTTGCTCTCACCTTATAGTGCACATGTATTATATTTTTCTTTTACAATATTGTCCATTGTGTGCAACAGACTTTGTAAATATCGTGTTTGGGTTTAAAAATTTCCATTGTCCTCCCATCGTGGCGGCTGCATCCTCACTCACTGCCCAAGCCCGGGCTGTAAATATTTGCTGAGAAGAATCAGAGGTTTTCTGTTTGGAGAATCTGGAGAATAAGATTAACTTTTCAATTAACAATTGAACAATTAACAATTTTCAAATTAATTTATTCTAATAACGCTCTGAAAAAACACGGGCGAGAAATGCAGTGATGGAAAAGTATCCTGGACCAAATTAATCCCCTGTGTGACTCTATTTCAGTCAACACAGTTATATCAGGATAAAATTATAATTAATTGTTATTAATACAAGCATAAAGCAACTGATGAGAATAGTCTAAGAGTGAAAAAAAAATACATACTCAGTTCAGGTCCTGTGCTTCTGGATGAGAACAAATTGTTCTACTTTCAAGCTGCCATTTATCATCATTTTGGATGATAAAGGGATTGTTCTGCTCTTGCATTTCATTTTTTGGGAGTTCTTTGATAAAGAACCTGTTTGCAGTTCTCAGCCTATGGCTGGATTAAAGAGTCACAGGACTTTTTGTGTTTTTTTTCAGGATGTAGGAGCCCAGTTGCAGGGCTGGAACCCTTGGCTGGTGGGACATCCCCACACTGCTGAGGTCACACATAGCCCAGGAGCACCCACCCCACCTGTGCAAGGACCACAGGCCCTGCTGCTCTGCAGGTGCTTTGGCCCTAAAAGCAGGAATCCTGCAGCTTGTGTAGAGAAAAGAAGGCTCCAGGCATTGTGGCCTCCCAGTACTGAAGGAGGATTAGAAACAGGAGCCCAGTGACTTTTTGGATGGGCAGAGAGAAGAGGGAAAAGCCTGGCTTAACTGGATCAGCTGTGCATTGCTCAGTTGGCACATTGGCTGTGTCCTGTCACTGAGCCTTTCCTGAAGCATTTTTTTCATCTGGTGGAATTTAAGATCCAGATTCTCCCAGCTAAGGGAGGATGAGGACGGGGGGACTCTCAGGGACCCTCATTCATTCATCGTTGCTGTGACATCCATTGGGCTGGTGGTGGGTTCAAAACCTACTCATGTACTGGCTGAGGGCAATTTTCACTTGTTTCCTGAGGAGAGGCTTTTTGAAGAGCTGAATGAAGGAACTGATCTCTCGCTAAAGGCTGATGAGTTCTCACTAATGATCAGAGAGCGCTGCCTACTTTGGGATTTGATTTTGGTAAACACGCACAGTTTAGACATTTATTCAAAACATCCAAATCCCATCAGTCTCCGAGGTGGTTCTGACAGCTGCAAAAAGGTGGACAGATAGTTGATGGTTGAGGAGCAATCAGAGTGTTTCATGAATTCAATTTTAATAGTCCTGTCGGATGATTCAGAGCCACCCGGCTCGGCTCTCAGCCAGCACGGGGCTTTATCCAGTGGCTGCTACTCTTGCCCTTTTAGTCTTCTCCCATTTCCCTGCCTTTGCCTTGTTTTCAATCAGACAACAGGGGCTCCAGGGCTGGTGCCACCACCAGCTCATCCTGAGTGACTCTGACACAAGTTACAACGGAGCCCCAAAGACACTGCTCCTGGGAAGAGCTGATGCTCTGCTCCTAAAGCCTCAGCCAGGGATAGTGAAAGAGTTTTTAGGAGATTCCTTGTGCTTACATTTGCATATCATAATCAGTGAAAATCATTGGAATACGTTAAATGCAACCAGGTTTTGCTTGGAGCTCCACCCAGCCTGGTGTGGGATTCAGGGATCCAGGGGCTGCCACAGCTTCTCTGGGCAACCTGTGCCAGGGCCTCCCCACCCTTTTTAAAAATTTAAAATTCCTAATTAAAAAAAAAAAAAAATATCCTAATCTAAAATTCCTAATTTAATTCCTAATTTAAAAACTCAGGAATGTTTCCCTAATGTCTAATTTAAACCTGCTCTCTGTCACTTTGAGTCCATTCCCCCTCATCCTGATGCAAGATGCTCACTGGTTGCTCCACTGCTAACACAGCCCAGGATCAGCAAATTTCCACTCAAAATGCCTAACTAGGTTATTCCCACATCATCATCCTACAGCTCACCCACCCCTGTGGGCGCTGCAGGAGCAGCTCCACCTTGGCACCAATAAAAGCAAAAACCCCATTTTTTTTTTCTCTTACTCTTTTCTTCTTCAAGTCACAAGTGACTCTCCAACTATATTTCAGCAACTAAATGAAAAATAAGGTTTAAACTGAATTCTGATAGCAATAGGATTAGAGCTGAAACACCCAGAGAACTGTGTAAACATTGCTGGGAGTAGCTGTAAATCCGAGTGCTCTGTAAGTCAATCTTCACTGGGATGTGCTCAGTTCGGTTGCAGTTAAGATGAACTCAAGCTGGAAATCTTGTCAGGCTGACAGACCTGAGTGCAGTGGATTTGTGTCCGTGTAACTGCATCCAAACGTTGTCCCCTCAGCTCTCAGCATTCCTGGAGTGTGTGGGGCTCACAGAGGTGGCCAAATACATTCAAAAAGTGCCTTGCACAGAGAAGGTCTGTTCTACAGATGAAGCATTTTCTCCCCTTTGCCTGAAGAGTTTTCACTGTGGGGGAAAAAACAAAAGGGTATTTTCATAGTGTAAAATTTCCTGGAAAAGCCTACATCGCTCCTGATTCATAGGATTTTGGAGTATTTTTCAGAATAGCATAGAATCAAGTTTTCAAGCAGTATCTATTTTTAATCTTAGTTTGACTGCCTAGAGAGCAGGGCAGTTTAAAACCTCTTACTCCCCATAAATAATACGTGGAGCACCAGAGGGGCAGCCCATGAGCTCTTTGCTGAAAGGATCAGGTCTGAGCAGAGATTTTGGTAAAACATTTCAATCAGCAAAGCTCCTGCTGGGTCATTCACACAAGTGATATTTAGGGGTGAACGAGAGGATGCATCAGGGGAGAAGATCATGGTCTGTGGTCAGCCTCAATGACCCTACAGGACTTTTCCAACCTCAGTGATTCTGCTGGATTCATCTTTCTATAGAGGTCCATCCACCCTGAGAAGAAGAGAGGGATGGGCAGCATTTGCCAGCTGCCAAAATTTCCTGGTGGTTTTCAGAGGGGCTCAGCCCTGTCCATGAGGCTTTCCCAACTGCCCTGGGCTCATTCCAGGCAGGAGAAGAGCAACCTGAATGCTTTATTTATTCTTTGCAGAGCTGACAAAAGATCATTCCTTCAGAGGGGGCGTGAGGGTTCAACTCCTTGCATGGGAAGTTAATCTTTGATATGAAAGAAAACGCGGGATTCGTTGGTAGGAAATTCTGCTAATAGATTAAAGGACTCTCCTGCAACCTTTTAAGGTTATTTATTAGTAATTTATTAATCCAGTTGGAACAAAACCGACTGTTGTTTTCAGAATTCATTTTTCAGGCTGCAGCCTCACACCAGATGACACTCGGGCACCGGCTCCTGGGGAAAACACATCAAACCCTGGTTCATAATTTATGTAATGACATATACTTGGACACTGATTAGCTACCTTATCAGCCCTGTAATAAAGGAAGCATAACCCCTAGTTTATCATTCATTTATCTGAAGTCATTTTGAATAATATCACAAGATTGTAATGTAATCATTATGCTGTACAGCATGTGTGGGCCAGTACACTACACTGGCAGTGTCAGAGGACTGTCAGAGTTCATACTACTTAATTTGCTCACTTCTTACACATTTATGAAATTGGAGTCAACAGTCTGGTGGAGCAGGGATATTCCAGGCCAGAGATTTCCACAAATTGTTAACAGGGAAGGTGAAGAAGCACAAGACAAGATCAAAACAGGATTTGTGGTGGAATTTAATGGGTGGCCAAGGAATGGGTCGAACACCCTCCACCCAAAGCACTCGCTGGCTTTGCTGGCACTTTGTGCACAAGGAAAACGTTTCCCTTCAGTCACCTTAAAACCCTCAGCAGTTCCAAGGGTCTCTTTGCTGTCTGCAAAGCTGGGAGAGCTCCTGAGCCAATAGTGGAGCTCACAAGGAGAGCCACAGGCTGGACAAACACCCGGGGGCTGCATCCCCTGAGCTCTGGGAGGGCAGAAGGCACCAAGATGGGGAGATGCTGGAAGCCCCAGCTCCATCCTCCTTCCAAGGCTGTTTGGGGGTTTATAACCAGCTTTCTCAACATTTTACATTTCTCTTTGGGGGTCTGAGCTTTTGGGAATGGTGTTCCTTCAGGGGTTTGGTTTTCCCCTTTCCTAGACTTCGTGGTCTAGGAGAAAACGATGGACACAGCAACTGGTCAAGCCTGAAACAACTGGGGAAAACCCCACAGTATTTATACACATATATATATTAATATATGTTTGCACTGTTCTCATGGAATTCAGTGCTCAGCTTCCCATTTTTTGGGTGCCTGAGGGGCACAGCTGGAAATCTACAGCAAAACCCAGCAAGCCTCACCCAGAACAAGGGGCAGAAGTGAAACACAGCAAAGACATCTCAGTACCTGCTCCTCACCCTGCCTGTCACCTGCATTGTGTCCTCCCAAACCTTAATTTTATGGATCTGGCAGGGTTAACCCCAGGTTAGCACCCAAGGATGAGAAATGGGGGATTTGGGGGATTTCCAGTGGCCAGGGCAGGCAGAGGGGTCTGGCTGGTGCCGTGGCAGAGCCACAGCCCTGACAGATGAGAGGGGCTGATGGATGGAAGAGCTGGTGACAAGTTGCACTGGGATAATGATTGCTGGGCAGCAGGAGCCATTAGGGTGTCATGGAAAACCCCCAAGATTAATGAACAGCACCAGTTGGATAAGTAATGAAAAAAGGGAAAGGATGGGAAGAGTGGCATAATGTTTATTTTAAGACAGTTAATCAAAAGAAGCAAATAATTAAAGCTGCAGTTCTTTTCTGACACGAGTTTAGGGAAATTGTAACTGCAAAAAAATTGAATAGAAAGAAAACACAGAGCTGAGTGTCAGTGTCCCAGTGGGAAGAGTGGAAGGACCTCTCCAGACAGCCCCAGCAGAGTGAGAGGATGGATGACGTGAGAGCCTTTTCCTTCTGCGATTGCCAAGCATTCCCTGCTCCATCCCTCCCATATAAATAATCATTTCACCATTAGAGATTAAATGTTTACTGTAAAAACAATTAGATTTGTTTCTAGCACTTTTTAATGCACGGCAGTAAAAGCAGATCATTTAATCATCAATCCTGCAATCCAACGTTTATTCCCTAGAAATGCAATTCCAGTCACAATTTTATTTCTATCAGAATAAAAATACGCTCTCCAGATTTCTGCACAGAAGCTCTTCAGTGAATTTTGGCACGTGGGTTCAAGGTTGATGGAGAAAGAAGGGATTATTAAATTATCCCTGGGTGCAGGAGAGGGATGGGTCAGTGGGGAGAGGGGATGGCCAGGCCTTGCAGGGCTCTCCCAGGCTGCAATTCCTGAAATTCCTGCAGGGATCACACTGGTGAAGATCAAATGATACGAAATGACTGGGATTGCATCAAGCCCACACTGAAGCAGATGAAGCAAAAAAATTAAAGGAGTGTGCCATGCCCTGCACAGCTGGAATAGCAACAGAACAGCAGGAGAAAGGGGAATAAACTCGGATCAGGGAGAGTGAGCTGGAGCAAAAAACAAGGCAGGCCCCTCTGAAGGACTGGAAATTTAAATATGAATGAAACTTTGGAAATCCTGCTTCAATTAAAAAAAAAAAAAAAAAAGTCTTAATAATTCACACTTAAAACAGGTTTTGTTGGATTTTGGAAATAACAAATGTGTGAAATAAAAATGAGCAAATGACAAAGGCAGTAAAATGTGCAAATATGTCATAATATCATTCAAACCACTGCAAAACCCCACATCACTTCAATTTACAAACAAAACACAGAAAAATTATAAATTATAATGAAATGGAGGGGGTTTCAAACTTTAAAGCAGAAAGGGCAGCCAAAAATTGTAAAAAAGTAATTCCTTTCTCATTTTCCAGTTTTACACCATAGCAGAGTTTTTCTTCCTAAAATAAGAAAGTCATTGATAATTTTTGCCCTCTAAAGGAGTCAGGAATATCTGATGCCATTTCTGGACTTTCTGGTGCCACAATTACTTTGCTTCAAACATTATTTGAAATGAACTTTGTCCCAGCCCCTGTCCCATCTGAGTGTGCAGCTCATTTATTCCCTGAAGGCACAACAATAAAGCAGAAAAACTTGGTTTCAATGGTTAAAAAGTTCAAAGGCCTGCTCAAACACAGGTAAATAAATTAGAAAATATTATGAATAATTCTGTCTCGGATTTTTCTCTGTTATCACTCATGAAGCACTTCAACAACAAACACCTTTTTTTTTTTTTTTTTTTTTTTTTTTTTTTTTTTTTTCTGGGGATATTTGCAAAAAGCCATTTGTCAAACATTTCTCCACAGCTGTGTTTGCTGCATTGCAAAATAAATAATGTAATCTGTGATGTAACTGCAGAAAGATGCAGAATTTATAGGATGTGATCCGGGCAAGGAACAGATATTAGACCACATAGTTTGAACATTTTTTTCCAGAGGTCTTTGGGAATGTTGTCAATGCTGATTTCTGGAGAGGTGCAAATGCTGCTGAGCACATCTGCCTGCAAATTGTGCCCCCACCACCCTCACCAGTCAAATCCAGGGAAAATCTGAGGAATGGGATGGAAATTCAGCTGGGATTTGTGTCACACATCCCTCCTGCACAGAAATAGCAAATTGTGGGGTTACCCAGCCTTGGGTGGGGAGCTCTGAGCAGGAATTCAGGTTCACTGCAGTCTGGTTTTCAGGCCTGGAGTTTCTGGGTTTCTAAAGCTCTGTTTTCCTAATGTTTGAATGTGCTGAAATTCCTTTCCCAGGAAAAGAACAAAACCATCAGGGTTGTTTTTATCACAGTATTCATTCTTTCTGTGAGAAAGATTTTCTTTTGGTGTCCCTCTAGTTTACTCAATGTAGGTGAAGAGTTTTATCTTTCATTCACCAATCACAGTAAAAAATTGTGTATAAGAGAACAAATTCTAGAACTAAAGATTCACTCATTCTTCACACAACCTCTGAAGAAAATTCCACAAAAAATTATGTCATGTATGTCATCAACAACAATGACACCCCACTTCTCTCCCCACTATTCCAGAATCACCTTTGCAAAAGGATTGGGTCTCCTAATCCTTCTGGTGCCTTCTCTTCTCCCCCAGAGATTCTCTTTTCAAATTTAAACTGGATTTTTATTTCTGGTTGCCACAGGGGTTGAGCCCCTGTTTTTTTTCCAGTGGGATATAATAAATATAATAAATCATTCTCCAGTGGGATATAAACCAGAATCACAGACCCATGGAATGGTTTGGGTTGCAGGGGACCCTAAATCCCACCCAGTGCCAGCCCTGCCAGGGGTCACCTTCCCTTGTCCCAGGGGCTCCATTCCCAGTGTCCAGCCTGGCCTGGGCACTGCCAGGGATCCAGGGCAGCCCCAGCTTCTGTCTCCAAAAATGATCCCAAGATAAACCCACCACAAAGCCCAATCTGTCAGTCAGGAGTAGCAGAGGAGGAAAATATTCTTAAGAGATGTTGCCGTTGATTGTCATCTTTAAATCAATAGGAAAAAATTTAATTTTGTTTTTATGATTTGTATTTTTATTTGTTTTTAAAAATTATTTTGATATTTTTATATATTTAAAAACTGTTTCCCAGCAGACCAGCCCAAGGGGGGGACACTGCCCCTGGACTCTGCTCAAGACAGAGATGTCACCCAAAAAGAGATTCAGTGTTGGAGTAGCAGAGGAGGAAAATATTCTTAAGAGATGTTACTCTTTGATTCTCATCTTTAAATCAATAGGAAGAAATTTTATTTTTATTTTTATTTTTATTTTTATTTTTATTTTTATTTTTATTTTTATTTTTAATTTATTTTTATTTATTTTATTTTTATTTTATTTTTATTTTTTATTTTTATATATTTGTTTATTTTTATTTTTATATATTTGTTTCCCAGCAGACCAGCCCAAGGGTGGGACACTGTGCCTGGACTCTGCTCACAGGCAGGGATGTCACCCAAGAAGAGATTCAGTGTTGGAATAGCAGAGGAGGAAAATATTCTTAAGAGATGTTACTCTTTGATTCTCATCTTTAAATCAATAGGAAGAGCTAAGTTCAGGCTGCACAGTACTTGGAGCTGTTTCCTGTTCCCAACCACCCCAAACCTGCTCCACAAATGTCTTCTCCAGGTAAAACCCAGCCCAAGGCCAGGCTGGACACTGGGGCCTGGAGCAACCTGGGCTAGTGGGAAGGATCCCTGCCCCTGGAGTGGAACAGGAGGGGATTTAAGGTTCCTTCCCACCCAAACCCTTCCATAATTCTGTGACTGTGTAATTCCAGAAGGGATGACAGTGCAATTTATTGAAATTACTCCATTTCCCCATTTCCCTCTCTTGTGAACCTGTGCAATTCCTTTTGTGGGAACCTTCAAACCATGGGCTCCATCCGCCCTTCCCACTCCTCCATGAAAACAAACCCCAAAATTTACAGCCCCAGAGCCAGCACCTGTTCCTGTGATGCACCTCCAGGACTCCCATAATCCCACACACCTCTGGATTCAGGAGTTACTCATCCCTGCTGTATTTTTGTGAACATCAGGCGGGAGCTGAGGCTTGCAGCAGGTGAGGCAGCCACTCCTGAGCCCATCCAGGGATTTCCTGGCGTTCCCATGCCCTGGGAATCATAACCATGGCCATCTGCTGTGGGCTGGCTGTGCCACACTCCCCCCTCCTGGGACAGGGATCCTTCCCTGCCCTCCCAAGGATCCTGTTCTGGAAAGCAAACTGAGCCAAGGATGGGGCTGGGGTTGAATTTTAATTTGTTTCACTGATGGAGAGATGCAGAAAGCAGAGAATGGTTGTGGCCTCTCGTCAGCGACAGGCGGGGTCTGGAATAAAACTCTGCCTTGCTTCTGTGGAAAGATTAAAGTGTTTTGGAAGCCTGAGAAAATGTCCCTTTCATTTTAGTATTGATTGGACTTTATTGAGCACACACACTTCTGCTAACGCTGCCTTTGGTGGGTTTTCTTTGGGTTTGTTCAGTTTTTCCTTCTTTCATGACTTCAAGTGCTTTTGACAGTAATTTTCCCTTTGCTTAACTCAATCAGCTATTGATAAAATCCAACCCGAGATGCTGAGTCCTTAAAAAGAACCTGTGGGTTTTTTTCCTCTATTCTTTAAAAAGTACCACTGCCCGTATTTACTGTGAACCATCTGTTACACATCTAATTAAAATATATTTGTAATGAGCTTATTAGTGCACAGAATATGTCCTGAACAGGATGTCAGTCAAGAACTGATTGTTTTGAGAGATAAGATACCTTAAACTTCTATTAGTGTGACAAAACCATGCGCTGGTATTTTCATCCTGTATAAAAGCAAATTCCAAGAGGGCAGGAATTCACACACTTTTTGTAATAATTTCCTCTTCAAATATGTGGCTGTTCCTTTCTAATATAGAGTCAGATGGCCCCTTATAATTGCAGTATCAAATCTTTGCCTCAGTTTTCAACTGCAGGTGATTTCAAATGATTAAAGATGCACAACAGGGAATAAACAAAAATGCTTACATGCAATTATTTTTAATTAGTATTTGGCTATAAAGTGTGTGCCTTCATAAAAAAGTCTGTTATTCACATAAACATCTGTTACCATACACACAAGGAAACACACTGTAAGTCTGTCATCACATCACCAAAACAGAATATACTAAGGAAGGCTGGACAGGAAAGCCAACACTTTGAGTTTTTAAACAAAAGATATAAGCATAACTGCCAAAACAGACACTGCACCACACCTTTCAATTAGCGCAGCTCACAATCAAAGGAAGAGCTATTACCAATGGAATTATACTTGAAAATGTTAAAATAGATGGAATTATTCTTTGAAAACAATGGAATCTGTAAGCACAAGACGATTTCAAACTCTTTACTAATTTTGCACCAGCGAACATAATCAAAGCGCTTCCTGTTTGCACAGTATCTCTGGGTGCTCTTCTCACAACTTTTTTAAAATCTTATTTTTGCTCATTATTTAAGCCCTCTGAAAAAAAAAAAAAAAAACAAAAAAAACCAACAAAACCAAAACAAAACAGCAAACCCACCACCAAACCCCTGCTGTGGCGTTTGCCCATAAATAACCCTGCAGTGCTCAGCCCTGGCCTCATTTTGCAGAACCCGACTCAGGGACGTTGACATATTTTAAGGAAGCAAGCGACAAACAGCGAAGTAAGAGAGATATACAGAGCGATATAAATTAATACCACCATAATTGATAGGTGGAGATAAGGCTGCTCTGCGGAATGCTGAGAATAAAATGAAGAGGAGGTGTGAGATCACCTTGCACATGAATTACTGAATCGCTGGGAATTGTCGAGCTCTGCTGCGAGGAGGGAACACCTCCAGCAGCCAAACTTAACACCTTACCTGCACCAGCAGAGAAAGCCACAGCTTTAACCAGCAAACAGCACAGCTCAGTTTTTTGTTTTTGCATGGAAATAAACCCAATTGTTTTGCTAAAAAAGCAGGTGCGTCCCGCCGGTTGCGCCTCGGCCAGAAAGGAGAAATTGCTGCTCCTCAGCTGTGGCTCTGCTGGGAGCAATAACCAAGCCTGGCAGCAGAGCCAGCCCGGGGGTGCTGCTGGTCAGGAGCAGGGATGGATGGAGACTCCACCCAGGATGCTGCCCAGCACCTCGACCCCTTGACTGCGCACACAAATCTTTCCGTGCATCCCGAGAGAGCTCAAAATCCTCCACCAGCTCTTGATGAGCGTCCTCAGGGCCCGGCTTCCTCCTCAGAGCAGCTCCTCTTGGCCCAGAGAGAAGTCAAAAGTGCCCTCAGAGTTTCTAATGGCAAAGATGACCCTCTGCAAGGAAGCAGATCCGAATCTTTCCCAGCTCCCGTTGATTTACAAGCCTTCTCCTGCACATCAGCGTTTCATATATCTTCCCAAGTGTCAGAAATATGAAAGCCATACATTACACGCAAAGAATGGCCCAGTTCATTACTATCATTTTATTTATTTAACAAATACGGTATTTAATCAGAAGGAACTGACAGCTACAATTGTTTATTGCAATCATACAACACGGCAATAAATAAACATTGCACATTAAGTAGAAGGTAGAAGGATCACTGGAAACATCCCATATAAAAAAAATCCTTCCTCAGAATTCCTCACCCACGGACAGTATTTGTAAATCTATTGACAAAGAGCTCCAAAAAGATGGAGCAGTAAATAAAACACGTGAGAGCAGACAAGGTAGGTTTGGCTTTCAGACAAGCAAATTAATTTCTGGGTTGACTCCAGAACAGAAACACTTCCAGTCGGCTCTGGACTAGGACAGTCACATATCACACCCCACCTCGTAAATAAAAGCAGCCCCAGGAAAGGCTGACCTGCCTCTTAGTGATCACAAAATGCAAATCACCACTTCCCCAAAGCAGCCATGAGATGGGGTGGGCACCTCACCCCAACCCTCAGCAGCTCCACTGCTCCTGCTGGAGTGGGGACCCTTCCCAGAGGAGCTGGGCCATGTTGGAGCCCACACTGCTCCACTTCTCCTTTTCCCTTCTCTTTGGTTCTGTTCTCAGCTCTGCATGCCCTGACCGACTCACAAAAAGCCAAGGAAATGTGTCTCCATTTAAAAGCCTCAGATTTCAGGCTCCCTCCTGCTTTCTGCCAGCACAAAGTGGGTTTTGCTTTAAGACACCTCAGCTTTCCCAACTTCAGTGAGGGTTTTGCAAGACTTAGAGGAGCAGGAGTGTCTCAATAACTGTGACAGATGGCTGGGCCTGAGAGAAGAAATAACCATTTTCCTCCTGAAATTTGCTACATTGCCATGGCAGGGAGATGCTTCCCTTCACTGCGTAGGACTCCCCAGGTTGAGAATAAAGTCAGCACTTTTCTTTATTTCTCTTCTCCTTTGCTTTTCCCTCTGGTTTAAAAGCACCTATCATCCAGCTTGGAATGTTCACTTTGAGGGAAGAAGCTTTAACTCTTTGTCCCTCGAGGCAAACTCAGAAGGGAAAGGAGAGCAGATCAATGCTGGCAGTGCCAGGCAGAGTCACCCGGGGTGGCAGGGACAGCCCCACCCCATCACTCTCCAAGGGCTGGAATTACCTGGATATCTGAATTTCTGAGTATCCTCATCCTCCTGAGATGTGAACAAAGGTGTGGATGTGGTTCCTGGGGAGCAGGTTTAGTGGTGGCCTTGGCAGGGCTGGGGGATGGTTGGACTCGATGATCTCGGAGGGTTTTTCCAACCCCATGGATTCTGTGATTCCGTGGGCACGTCTCAATCTGAGCCTACAGACAAGGAAAAATAAACGGAATTGCACTTCAAAGAGTAAAGGCACAAAGGACACAGAGATGGCAGCAACCAAAAAATGACTGACTCCTCCCTGCCAGGTGGGAAAGGCAGCAGTTCCTCAAATAGCTCCAGATGTTTTGGTTTCAAGAGGCAGAAATAGCAAAGTGAAATTGTTACATTCACTCTACTCTACATGATACTCTAAATAAATGCTATTTATGTGGCTTAATTTTAGAGCTTTATTTTTTGCCTTTTTAAAATTATTTCAAAATAAGCTGATGGCAGTGACAAAAATATTAAAGTGATGTATCCAAGAAGGTTAAACCTCCAGCATGGGATGCTTGGAGGAGGTCAGCTGGAGCTTTAGAAGATGGTTTTAGTAGGAACTCGATGAATGGAACTCTTCAAAAGCCTTTCTAAGTGCTAATTAATGCAAGTCCTAGAGATAAACAAAGCAGAGAGGAGCAATTGTGCCTGCAACAATGTGAGGACTTCAAATGAGTGTCACATCTTTGAAGGAGGAATTTTAGTTCTTCACTTTATAAATTAATCTGTCTCCAGAAGCCTATTATTCCTCTAGCATACAACTTAAAAACAGGATGTATTTGGGAATTTCCCATTGAGGGAAACATGAAATAATGTGACAATACTTGTGTCTAGTACTGTGCCAAAAAAAATCTCGTGTTTCTTTGTGAAGTTTAACTCAGGACCAGCTGATTCCTCGAGGCTCTCAGACGCCACTGCAACAACAACTACTCTCCAATTTCCATGGCCACGGAGAAAAATTCCAATGGCAAAGCAGCCTCAGAGCCCAGAAGGCAAATAAAAAAAGAACTCGGGTTTATGGATTTGTTTTTTCCCCTAAATTTCATGACAGCAAAGCAATCAGCTGGGTGGGTTGGGGATGGGGGGGAGGCTTGATCAACCACTTTAATAATTAAATACATCCCTTGGCTTTATTTCAAAGTTTAGCCAAAGATTTGCAGCAGGCTACTCCAGGAGTCAGGGAATCACAGAATCCCAGGCTGGTTTGGGTGGGAATGGATCCCAAATCCCACCCAGTGCCCCCCCTGGGACCTCCCACCTTCCAGCCCCAGTGTCCAGCCTGGCCTGGGGCACTGCCAGGGATGGGAATGCAGGAGCTCAGACAAAAACAGACACTGGAGAAAGAATAATAAGAGCACAACTTTTATTTGCCTTGGAAATACTTTGGAAAGACAACAAATACCTGGAGGAATCATGAGGAAACATGGTAAATATCCTCCTGGAAAATCAGGAATATTGTCACGTGGTGTCCAGGCCACTGGGAGCATTGCAGAAATCTCACATGTGACAGCTGCTTCCCTTTCTCCCTGATATTTTAATCAGTCAGAGCAACAAAGTCCTGGTTGTAGAAGTGCCTGGCTCTTTGGATGTTAGACATTTCAAGCTTTCCTTAGAACTGGGGGAATCTCAAAGAATGCCAATTTCTGCTCCCATTTTTCTGACTCTGTCTAAACATTTCCTGGTAAAACCTCCAGCACATTTTGTAGCCAGCATGAGATGGAGGATTTTTTCCTTTTCCAGCTGTCCCATCAGTATCTCTAAGCACAATTTTATTTAGATGCTGCAGCAAGAAGACTTGTCCAACCTATTTTTTCCCTGCAGCATCCATCTCTGAGTGTCCTGATTTCCAGTTTCCTTCAGCTGGCTGGGATCCACCAGGAGATGATATCCCACCACTGCTGCAGCAAAGCCATGGATTCATGGCTCAGAGAATGCCTGCTCAGGGGTGTTTCACACAACACAAACTTGGGGCATCAATAATATTTTATGAACTTTTTTATCCCTGTTTTCTCTTTTCCTGCAAATCCTTAATTAGCTCCGCTCCTGCCCAAGCAAACCTAATTTTTTCAGGGATAGGGACTGGTCCTCCCAGTTTTCTTTGAAGAGTTTGGGCTGATTTCCTGGGGAAACCACTAAGTTATCACTTTGCTGAGAGTAATAATTAATTACCAGCCAAAATCTCTGCTTCATTGTGGCAAACAGAAATACTTCTATGGATGCCTAAGTGATGCAGGAACCATCTGCACCCTGGGGGCTGCCTTTGCTCCACCTCAGACAGAATGGGCTTGGGAAATGTTTGTAATTTCTGCAGCTGCTACACGCAGAGCAGAATTAGTGCTCACAATTAGCCTCGTTCAAGTCTTTTTTTTTCTAGTTTTAACCTTTTCTGGATCATTTTCCACACGAACTGCAGCAGCTACGGGTCTCACTTGGAAAATTTCCCCTTTGTTTTTGTCCTTTGAGGCCTCCAGGTTCCCCATTGTCAGGTTTCACAGGACCCTGTCACAGCTGTGAATATTTTCTCTGCAGAGCTGAGATGAGCGCGGTGGAAAGTACTCCACAGCTCCTGAGGAGCTTCTTCTCATGGAGAAGAGATCCACGGATTTCCCCCCTCTCCACTGGCACAGGCCAGAAATAAATATGCTTTTAGCCACCCCATTTGTGCCTCAGCCTTTCAGCACCCTTGCCACTTATCACATTTTTCAAGGTCACCCACTAACACCGACTCCCCAGTTGCCAAATCGATGCGAGCAACATCACACTTCCCATCAAAACAGTTCTGCTTAAATCCAAACCCCATAGAAAAGAGAAACCAAAAAACAAGAAAGCATTCCCTGCAACAGCTCAAATGTCTCAGGAAGAACCAAAGAACCCAGGGCATACTCCTCAAAAGCAATGAATTTGCACCATTAATTCCGGCTGAGCACCAGGACAGGCATTCAGGACGTCCTTTAGCAACTTAGTTTAAGTAAAGTGGCCATTTTTAAGCAGGGTTTGTAAGGCTGTGACTAAAGCTAAGTCCTTTGATGACTCTCAGTTTAGCACTGCAGACAAGTGGAAGCTGCCAGTGAAGGCAGTGAGGCTTTGGAGAGAACAAGGACGCTGTGATTTCATCCCAGGAAAAGCAAATACTTACACTGCAAGTAGAATAATTTCCAACATTTTCTCTGCATAAGACTAGTTCTCACCAGTTTGCAAAAGCCTTTCCATAGACTGCTTTGTATCACATCCAGCTCCCACATAAATAATATGTGGTATATATCAGATAAAACCCAGATCCTCCCAGGGCTCCCAAACACTGCAGTCCCAAATCCTCCAAGGTGTGTGGACTCCACCACCCCAACTTCCACAGCCTTCATCCCACATTTCCAGCTGGATGCCAAGAGGGAGTGATCTCAAACTGAAGGAGGGGAGATTGGGATGGGATTTGGGGCAGGAATTGTTCCCTGGGAGGGGCTGGAATTCCCAGAGCAGCTGTGGCTGCCCCTGGATCCCTGGGGCCAGGCTGGACACTGGAGCTGGAGACCCTGGGGCAGTGGGAGGGGTCCCTGCATGGCAGGGGTGGGATTTGGGATCACTCCAACCCAAACCAGTCTGGGATTGTCTGATTCTGTGCCAGAGAATTCTGGCCCTTGGTTTAGGATGAACCAGCCCACCACAGGGAATAGCTCGATGTAGGATGGAGCCCTTCCTTCTGGGATGAGACAATGGACAATTCTGTGTCTGTCTTCAATAAATAAAGGGGTTATTTACTGTTTCCTGGCTTTGTGGGAAGATGTTTTTCACCTGTGAGTAGAGCACAATTTATAGGAGGGAAATTTATTCCTACATTGGACTTTTGAAATCCCACATTGGTGTTTGTGTTCAATTCCAGCTGTGTCTTTGTGTGGGCACTTCCTCCTCTCTGTTCCCGTCCAAAATTCCCCTCCCAGGCAAAAGGTCCCAGAACCAGGAGGAGTCTCTGCAGTGATTCAGACCTAAATCAACTGTTATTTACATAAAATAACCTTCTCCTGGATGTCAGGTTGCCAGAATGGATTATTTACTGGAGCCTTGTTGTTCCACCTCCTGGTCGTGCTGCACGCTGGTGTAAGATCCACAATGATTGCAATCCATTAGTAACTGTCACAACAGAGCTCCTGCTGCAAAGGAAGGAGACAGGGGAAAATACCTCCTACCCAGGAACTGGAAATTGGATTCAGGACACGTATTTATTCTGGATTTTGAACCTGGTTCCCAGTGTGATCGGTGGTGACTCACTTACCTGGCCTGCTCCACGCCTTCCCCCTCTGAGGAGGGAAGTGAATTGTGTTTTCCCTGCTCCATAAATGTCAGTTATATCCTCAGATGGAAGTGGCCAAGTGTTGGAAGAATTAAAAATTAAAAAGGTTATGAGCTAAAAGTTAAAAGATCCGCAGTGCGAGACATGGGCGACTGGTTATCGAGTTAAAAGTTAAGATAAATTTGTTAGCATCTCATAATTGGATAGTTTAGGCTTAAAAGGACATTGATGTTTCTCTCTGTACTCCATTTTTGCCTTATTAATTTGGCATGTCAAAGCACTCAGGGTCAGTGAGGCTGGAACTGAGATAAGAAAGAATGAACACCAAAGTCCAAACACAAATTCTGCCTGTCGTGCTTTTAATTCTGACCCTAAAGGGAAGATCCAAGAAAATCCAAGGGGTTCCCCAGAGCCAAGTGCAGAACTTGGGCCTGCAGAAAAATCCCAGGATCCACCCCAGGAACCATTCACTGCCTGGAGACACTTGGCTGTCCTCAGGTGATGGAAGGATGGAGAAAATAAATCCATAAAATAAAACCCCTAAGTAAGAGCAAGAAACAGCAGTGGGGAGGCTGAGAGCCTCAGGGATAGCAGCACCAGGAGAAATTCCAGGGATTTGGGGTCAGTGGCTGGGGAAGAGCCCAGCCTGCTCAGGCTCAAACCCTCCTGCCCCAGGTGGGAGCAGCTCCCAGATCCAGCAGGAGCCTCTCCCACTCAGCACAGCCCGCAGGATGATGTTTGTCCTTTTAATTGTGCTGAGATTCTCACTTTGTGCCAGAGTTCTGCACAGGAAAATTACATCCCTGAAAAATCCCGATCCCCTCTTACGGGCAGCAGCTGTTGAAATAACTGCTTTGCAATGTAATCCCCTTGTTCAATAATTCTTTGCCTTCCAACGTTGTAATTTACATTTTTGCCAAGGAATCAAACTGGTACTTAAGTATGAGAATAACTGAGGATCCTGCCTTTGTCTCCAGCCAACTGATATCCTAAGCCCTGCTATGACATTATATAAATATTCAAAAAATGCTTGTGAATACCATAATTTCTCCAGGTCTCACAAATGAGGAATTATCCAAGTAATGGATTATGAATGGAGTAGTAATGTATGGAAACATTACCCACCCAAAACATATTAGAGCTCCCAAAGACTCAACATGAAACAAAATGTGTTAGAGGTTTAACAAAATAAAGCTGTCCCCTGAGAGTCAGCCTCACTAATTCCTATTAAAAAACTCCAGAAAGGTGAAAATACTTATAGATACTGTTTATTTCTAAATGTTAGCAGCTGAGGAGTGCAGTCGGGAAGATGTAATTTAAAATACCTGCTTATCCAGCTAGAAACTTGGCAAGTTTAAAGTGAAATTTTGAAACTCGATAATCCAAGATTTCCAAAATGAGGTCTTTTAGCAGGTTGTGCCTTTTCCTCACCAAGCTCACAATTATGTTCACATTTTGCCTCCAGTTGATACATTTACAAAAATATGAAAATGCAGTTAATTTGGCTGTATTTTGAAGCAAAGTCTTTGAATGAAAAATGTAAGGCAGTGACTGGCACAGGGTGCTGCCCCTGGATCCCTGGCAGTGCCCAGGCCAGGCTGGACACTGGGAATGGAGCCCCTGGCACAGTGGGAGAGGTCCCACCATGGCAGGGGGGCTCTGGGTGGGATTTAAGGTCCCTCCAACCCAAACCATGTCTTGATTCTGGGAGTAGCTGCCTGCTGAGCCCAGGGTGATTGTTGTGCCTCAAATCTCTGAGGAAGAAACTCCTGCAAAGTTTCTGGAGCTGCTGGCACCCTTTGAGGAGCCATTGCTCAACCCAGCCCAGCTCTGCTGTCACAGGCCAGACCCTTCCACCAGTTCTGACTCAAGCACCCCTTGCTCAGGAGAGTGGGGCAGAAGGGAGGATTACTCATCCCAGGAGTTGCAAAACTGCTGGTGAAGGTTCCTGCCCTGGAGCCAGGATTGTATGGGAATGACTGAGGGAGGGAGGAGCCAGCCTGTCTTCTGGGAAAGAAAGTTCTAGGAATTAACTTTAAACTAATTTCAGATATTGACCCTTTCCTTTCCTTTCCTTTCCTTCTTTCCTTTCCTTTCCTTTCCTTTCCTTTCCTTTCCTTTCTTCCTTTCCTTTCCTTTCCTTTCCTTTCCTTTCCTTTTCCTTTCCTTTTCCTTTCCTTTTCCTTTCCTTTCCTTTCCTTTCCTTTCCTTTCCTTTCCTTTCCTTTCCTTTCCTTTCCTTTCCTTTCCTTTCCTTTCCTTTCCTTTCCTTTCCTTTCCTTTCCTTTCCTTTTCCTTTCCTTTCCTTTCCTCTTCCCCCTTATTCCTTTTCACCCTTTTCCCCTTTATTCCTTTCTTTATATTTTTTTCCCCTTTTCCTTTTTTCCTTTTCTCCTTTCTTTAAAGTTGCAAAGCCTGGCACAACAATGGTTTTTTTTCCTTGTAGCACATCTCTAAATTGTAGGAACTTTGCCTCTTGGCCAGGCTGTGCTGGCTCAGAGCCAGACTGGATGTCTCCATTCTCATCCTTTCCCATACTCTTTCCACGAACAAAATAAAAATGTTTGGTTGGTTTGGATTTTTTTTTTTTTTAAGTGAAGCAAAGCAGAGGCTCCTATGGACAAATTTCCAATTGCATCACTCCAGATTGGCCTCTGGCACGAACAAAAGTTGACAAAACCCATGGAAACAAACAGAAATGCTCCCATTGTCTTCCACTGGCCTTGGCTTGGGGTCTCACAGCTTGAATTTCTTCAAACAGGAATGATTCAGGCTCAGATTTTCTTTGATTTCCCTAAAATTGTTCAGCTGCAGGTTGAGGGACAGTCAGGGCCAGTGGGGAGAGAGAAACAGGGTTGATGAAACTTTCACGCGAAGAAAAAGTGCCTGGATCTTTAAAAATACTATTATGATCACATAATATGCAGAAAAAAATTAATTAAATATTTCCTGGAAGACTGAGGCCCAGGAATTTCTCCCTTCCAGCCCCAACAGGGAGCTCTGTGCAGGGCCTGCCCCTCATCCTCCCTGGGGAGGCAGCAAATCCCTGGGCACCGAGTGGGAGAAGAGCAGGACACAGAACACTCCTGCACCTGAACCCAAAACTGAGCCCAAGGCTCTCTGTGGTCTGCACCAAACCACAGCCTCTGCTACCAAATACCCTTGGGGGGAATATTCACAGAAATGAGTCCCAGAGAATCCCAGAATCCCCAGGCTGGGATCCTCCAGGATGATCCAACCCAGCCCCTCACCCAGTGCCCGGCTGGTTAAACACACCCAGGGGTGGATGGGGACTCCTCCACCTCCCCAGGCAAAGAATTCCAGCACTTTGTCACTCTTTCTGTGAAAAACACGATAGAACCATTGCATTGCAGAGGGGGAGAAGGACTTTTACAAGGGTCCAGAGTGACTGGACAAGAGGGAATGGCTTGAGCTGACACAGAGGAGGTTTGGGTGGGATTTGGGGCAGGGATTGTTCCCTGGCTGGGCTGGAATTCCCAGAGCAGCTGTGGCTGCCCCTGGATCCCTGGCAGTGCCCAGGTTGGACACTGGGCTGGAGCCCCTGGCACAGGGGCAGGGGGCCATGGCACAGGATGGGCTTTAGGGTCCCTTCCAACCCAAACCGTTCGTGATTTGTGACAAATTGGGAGAATTCTGAGCAGCTCCTGCAGCATCTCCACCTTCATTCTCCCCTTCCCTGCAGCACCACAAATCTGTGTCACAATGTCCTGTGATTTTGATGTTAGGTAGACAAAAATACGATTTTTGAGAGGAAACATCTCCTGCCAACCTCTGGAGTTTTCCCAAAGAAATCAAACCTTGGTGCAACATTTTTAAGTTTCCCTCCCAGAGCAGCTGTGGCTGCCCCTGGATCCCTGGGGCCAGGCTGGACACTGGGATTATCTGGGACAGTGGGAGGGGTCCCTGCCAGGGCACTGGGTGGGCTTCAGGGTCCCTTTTAACCCAAACTGTTCTGGGATTCTGGGATTTTTACACCCCAGGATGACATCAGGGTGTCCCCCCGTGTCTGGCCACCCAGATCCCCCCCAAACCTGCCCCCCCTGGGACCCCCAGCTCCCCACCACGCTCCAAGGACCCCAAAGCTGTGCCAAAGTTTGTCTGAGGTCTGCAGCTTTAATGGGAACAGGGCTTGGGCCTTTAAATAGGTGCTATATTTATGGAGCAAGGAGTAGCCAAAACGTGGGGGAAACTCAGCCAACTGCTTTGCTATTTTTGATGACACGACAAAGTCTGATTTTCATTAAGTTTTGCACATATATATCAGGGGTCCTCCTAGGGACTAGGGAATGAATGCACTTTGTTTGAACTCTATGGCTATTATATACCACTTTTTATTGATTTTTTTTTCCCCCCTGTAATTCTCAATATAGTTCTTGTGTGTTCATGGAAAAATATTTATTTTTAGACCCACCATTTTTCCAATATACTTGTTTTCCTCATAATTGTTTTCCTCCTGTTACGAACATTGCCTGATTACCAGGAACATCTTCCCTGTGCTCTTAAAAAAAAAAAAAAAATTACAAAAATGTAACACGTAGGATTAACAATTTTAGTCATCTCGAAAAGGCAAAATGAAAGTAAAGCTTGAGTCAGTGTGTGTTATATGCTCTCAGATCAATATTTTTAGTTTCCAGTGGTGCCCTGCCCACATTTTTGGAAGGAGAACTTGCCCGTGAAGTAAATACACAACCTTGAGAAAAGTCAAGACTTCCTGTTTCAGAATGTTTTCTCTAGAAAAATAAATTAGGAGGCCAGCTTGGCCACCTGAAATGTCACTTCCTTCCTCACCAGTGCCTTCGAGGGGTTTATTCACCAGAGGGAGGGCAAGGAAGGGATGAGGGCAAGGTAGGGATGAGAGCAAGGATGGGATGAGGGCAAGGAAGGGATGAGGGCAAGGAAGGGATGAGGGCAAGGAAGGGATGAGGGCAAGGAAGGGATGAGGGCAAGGATGGGATGAGGCAAGGATGGGATGGGGCAAGGAAGGGATGAGGGCAAGGAAGGGATGAGGGCAAGGAAGGGATGAGGGCAAGGAAGGGATGAGGGCAAGGAAGGGATGAGGGCAAGGAAGGAATGAGGGCAAGGAAGGGATGAGGGCAAGGTAGGGATGAGGGCAAGGAAGGGATGAGGGCAAGGAAGGGATGAGGGCAAGGAAGGGATGAGGGCAAGGAAGGGATGAGGGCTGGGCATCTCCTGACCCAGAGCAAGGGGAAAACCTGGCACTGCCCTCCCAAAACCTTGGAATCCCTCCCAGACTCAACTCCACGCCCTTTGAGCTTGATGCTGGTCCTCCAAAGGCTTTTGCAGCTTCTCTGGCAAGGAATTCACTACCCACCCTGGCATTCCAAGAAATCTCTGCCCAGCTCCACTGCAGCCATGGATTTTGGGCGTTTGGGGGAAGGCAGCAGGGAGGGAGGTGGCAGCAGGCTGGGAATGCACCAGGGAGATGCAGCAGGGCTGAAAAGCTGGGGCTGGTACTGGGAAGAGTGCAGGGCCATCAGGGAGCCATCTGGGAAAAATCATTTTATTTATAACTTAAGTAATAGCACAAGCCACACAGCGAATCGATTTGCTTTTGGATTCCAGCTATTGTCTGATTGCCCAGACAAACAGCATCCAGTTTAAGTGGAGTCCACAGCAGTAATAACAAAGGAGGAACACAAATTTTAATTATGTTTCTCCAAGTCTGTATAAGTATTGGAGAACCACATAAAAATGATTTTTTTTTTACTAACTTGCAGTTGAAAATGTGTCATTAAAAGCTATGAGTCTGATTTTCTGCTCTGCTGGTCAGGATATTAACCAAAATGATAAAGTATTCGCTGTTTGAGGGGAGGAAAAGGAGAGGGAAATAAATGCTGAAGGTTCCATGCCGGAGATTTTCTGAGACTGATGCTAAAACGAGAAACTTCACCACCCTGAACTTGTTGGGGCTGTTTTGCTGCAAGAAAGTGCAGCAAAGAGTAGGAGTAAGGGAAGAAAGAGAGAGGGGAGAGAACTGGGTGAGAAAAACAAGGGGAAAAGGGGTAAAAAGTGGTCAGGGTGTTGGAAGCAGAGGGAGAGCTGGTTCTGGGGCTGTGTGGAGGCTCCTGTGCAGGAGGGCACCTGTGCCAGGGGATGCCAGGACTCCCCCCTGCCCAGAATTCAAATTAATTTCTGCTCTCTCCACTCACATCTTCCCTAATTCTGCAAGCCTGGCTCCATACCCGCTGCAACTTACATTTATTTGTAATCTCACTGCTTACACTCCACTGAACAATAAAAGAACAATAAACTTAATAAAAAGCCCAAGTGATTGGAAATAGCTCTGGGAATGGCAGTCCAGTATGAAAGCTATAAATTTACTTGTATACTCATGACATTGTCAGCTAATTTTTATGAAAAGCCCATCACAGAACATTGCACCAAAACACTGTGATCACTCGTATGTCACCCATCATACTTCCCCTGATAACAAAACAGAAAATGCATCATAAAATGATACTTCAAACTACAAATTCATCTTGAAATGCTCACTGTATACAGTAACAATTCTTTCCTGACCTTGTCTTGCACCTGAACCTTAAATTAATCATTCTTCTTCTATAAATTAAAGAACACCCAGCGGTACCTTTTATTGAGTTTAAAAGCAAAAACTTCAGCTAATAATATCATTATTGTTTTGGTTAATATTTCCCTATTCAAATCCACACTGAGTCCAAGGAGTTACGTGGTGCAAAGTAAGGAATAAGAGTTTTGGAAATACGATTGAAAAGTATTTTTCTGTGCTCAGATCAGAAGGTATTGACTGATATTTAGAGGCTGAAGCAAAGCCCACTGAAGTCAAAGGAAAACACCTATTGATTTTAAACGTTTTGGGATCAAGCCCTTAACACCTAATCCTGAAAAATGCTGAGTGTATTAAAGCCACATAGGAGCTGCGGGTATCAAGAATTCACAAGGCTAAATCCTATTAAATACATAGTGTTATCCTGACTCACACTAAGGCACTCAATTGGATTAATTAGGAAAGATTTTCCAGGAGATGGCCAAGATTTCACCTCACTCTTTGAGTGGACACGCTGCTGAGCTGACAAATGGGACACGGGACAGCATTTGCAAGTGCCCCCCAAGGAGAGTTTAATGGATCACATCTCCAGTGAAGCACTTGAAGCCTTTCTGACACAGAATTTAGTGATTTGGGCAATCCTTGAGACAGGAGTGGAAGGCTCTCTGGCTCCTGGAGATGGCTCTGCAGATGGAGGTAAGAGACCTCTCAGCTCACCCTTGGGGCTGCTGTCATTCAGTCTTTTTGTTTCTTAATGTTCAAAATTATAAAAGCATAATCATTTTCTCTTTTCTTGCCTTTTTTTCTCTGCTCTGTCCACCAGCAGGAGCTTCTGCCCTGGGTCAGGAGCAGCAGCACAGGGAGCTCAGACCCCAAATCCCCTCCAGCCCCCTGGGAGTGTCACAATGCTGGAGCTGGGCAGAACAGTTTTGGCAGGAATGTGAGAGTCTCTCCCTTCAACAAAAGCAGCGAGGTTTGGTTAGAGCCACACAAAACTCCACAGCTTCAGCTGCCATCACTCCAAGAGAAGTGTGGCCCAGCCTTGGAGCCCTTGCAGGGAGAGCAGCAGCTCCTGGGAATGGCAGGGCAGGAAATGTGGATGCAGGGTATCCTCCTTCCAGAGAAACTCCTGCCAAAAGCAGGTGGAGGAGAGAAGCCTCCACCTGTCACTGAGGGCCCAGCTGGCTTAGTCCCATCCACCCCTCCCTGCCCACTACCAAGAGCCCCCTGTTTTTCAGGAGGTGTCCCAGATTTACTTTTTTTATCCAGTTCCACAGTGGGAACCTCTGATGCAAATGGGAATGGTGCACAGGCTGACATAACAAGGACTCAAAGTGGAAAATGAAGGATTTATGTCTGTGCAGGACTTTGGGGGAGAAAAGAATGCAAGGAGAAGAGCAGCACAATGTTCAAAATCAGACACCATCCACTGAACAGCTGCTTTTTCAGGGCAGAAATCAAGGATATTGTGCCAAGCAGGTCACAGAAGCACATCCTTGCTGGCAAGGTTCAAGGCAGACCTTCACAATTCTCAGAGTTGCTCTCTCTGTGCCTCTGATGGTGAAAATTCTGCAGGGTCAGCCCCTGCAGGTGGGACCAACCCTTCAGGAGGCACCTGGGCTCAGACACCTTCCTGCTCAGCTCAGCAATGCTGCCATGAGCCTTCATTGCCAGGGAAAGGCCAAAAACCATCCCTGGAGGTGGCAACTCCCCAGTGCCCACCGGGGAACTGGTGAGGGCAGCCTGGACTCAGTGTCTCACCCTGGGGATGGCAGAGAGAGAGATCAGCTCCAGGGAAGTCCTGGCACCTACAAATCATAAAATTGCAATGGGGTGGGCTGGAGGGACCTTAAATCCCACCCAGTGCCCCCTTGCCCTGGCAGGGACCCCTCCCACTGTCCCAGATAATCCCAGTGTCCAGCCTGGCCCCAGGGATCCAGGGGCAGCCACAGCTGCTCTGCTGAGGGAAACTTGGAAATGTTGCACCAAAGGTTTGATTTCTTTGGGAAAACTCCAGAGGTTGGCAGGAGATGTTTGCTCTCTAAGAATCGTATTTTTGTCTACCTAACATCAAAATCACAGGACATTGTGACACAGATTTGTGGGTGCTGCAGGGGAAGGGGAGAATGAAGGTGGAGATGCTGCAGGAGCTGCTCAGAATTCTCCCAATTTGTCACAAATCACGAATGGTTTGGGTTGGAAGGGACCCTAAAGCCCATCCTGTGCCATGGCCCCCTGCCCCTGTGCCAGGGGCTCCAGCCCAGTGTCCAACCTGGGCACTGCCAGGGATCCAGGGGCAGCCCCAGCTGCTCTGGGAATTCCAGCCCAGCCAGGGAACAATCCCTGCCCCAAATCCCATCCAAATCTCCCCACTGTCAGCTCACAGCCATTCCCTGTGTGCTGTCCCTCCATCCCCAGTCCCTCTCCAGCTCTCCTGGAGCCCCTTTGGTCCCTGCCAGGGGCTCTGAGCTCTCCCTGGAGCTTTTCCTCTCCAGCTGAGCCCCCCCAGGTGTGCCAGGCTGTTTTTGTGAGTGACACAAAACTCCTGGAGGTCAGCGTGGGGATTTCCTCCAGAGCTCTGGAGCAGAATTTTGGGGGGACAGCGAAATCCAGGGCAAGTCTGGATTAAAAATACAGAGTTTAAGAAAGCCCAAAGTGAGAGAAGGTGTCAGAGTCTGACTGTGATTAATAAGCAGCATTTTATGGATCAGGAAATATCACATCCGACAGAGCTGCCAACGACAAGTCAATTTTGTAAGAGCAGGTTTTATTGTGCTGGTAGCAGAGGCAAAAACCCAGTGTTTGACAAAGAAAAGAAACTTAACATGGTATTGAGGATGTTTATTTCTTTTATCATATTATGTATGAATCTTTTATAAGTTTTCAGTGAACTATATTAATTAAAAATTAGTTCTGGGAATATTTTGCTTGTAGCCTAATAAGCTATTACGTCAATACAGATTTTCATGGACTATTTTAAATTTGAAATAAAGGGGTCTCCTGAGTATGCGCAATGGAGCAAAAATGTAACAAAATTTTTAAAAAAGTATTTCACACTTTTTTCCTTGTGCAAGTTGAGGATCAGGTCTGAGTTTTTCAAAGCAACTTTCACGTGCTTTATACTGAAAGTTTAATTATTATTGGAAGTTTTATGGACTTATCTCATGGACTTGTAACTTATTTATTATTTTTATTATGAAATTTTTCACTTTATTGGGATTCATCCCAAGGTTTCCACACCAGGCAAGACTTTCCCAGTCTTCCCTCCCAGAATAAACCAGCATGTCTCCAGGAAATGCTGCTGGTGGCTCATGGTTGGGATCTGGAGCTGGGCTGGAATCAGGGACATCCACCTTCCAAAGGGCCCCAAGGGGGTGGGATGTCCCTTTTAGCCTTGGCCATGGGCAGACACGCTGAAAACCCCAAATTCCACGGTCATGGCTGAGCTGCAGCCATCACCAAGAGATGCACCCACACCAGTGGGGGAAGCTCAGCATCCCAAATCCACTGGGGCCCCACTGCAGCACTGCCCAGCACTCCAGGGCTGGAATGATCATCATGGAACCAGCACAGTGAATCCTAATGATTGAGCCTCCCAATAAGCAGGGCAGTGCTGGCTGATTTAACCTGCTTCAGGACCCAGGGCAAACAGCAGTTTAATTGTTTTGGGTTCACATCAGAGGGATCTGGAGTGGGATGAGAAGCACAGTCCCCCAATTCCCCTTCCCTGCTTCACCCCCAGGCTCCAGCGACTTCCACGGCTGCAGTTCAGGCTTTCAAAAAGCCAAGGAAAATCAACATCACCCATCTTTGTGTTGTTTAGTTTGCAGGTTGAAACGTGCTCCTCATATTCATATTAATGAGCTGCTTCTCATGAGGCAACCCATTAAATTTAATAGGAGAGCAACAAAATCCTCCCATGAAATGAAATAGTTGCAGTTGTGTTTACATTTCCTTGAACGCTGCACTTTGCATTCCCGTGCTAGGGAACAAACTTCTGGGTTGTTTTTAAGGATAAACAGGTTTTAATGACTCTCTTTAGCCTTTCCTTTCCTGCCACTTGCCTCTGCTCTCCTGGTGGGATAAGAGGATCCCATCCTTCACTGGGCACACAGTGTCCTCCACAGGAAAAGTAATTTCTCAGTGTTGTAGCTTTACAACACTTTTTCCAAATGCATTATTAATTGCTGGAGTTTCTAGTTTGGACAGTGATGAACAAAGAATCCATTCAAAACACTTGTTTCAGTGGTTTTGGGATTGGTTTAGGGACCAGTGCCTCAGAACCTTCCCTCTTCTGAAAGGACTCCAGTGTTGTTCCAAAACACATTACGAAACCCAAACTCTGACAGAAAGATGATTTCCTCCCTGCTTCGTTCTGCAAAAACACCATTCTTGTCAACAAGATTTCATTTTTATTAAATTATTATTATGCTTTTTAAATCTCAAACCAGACCCCCCACAGCCAGAGGGCCTTTCCAAGCAGAATCCAGCACTCTGCAGGGAGCACGTGGGCTCCAGAGGAATTCCTCAGGTGATCTACAGGGCAGAACTGGCAGCAAACCTTTTCCCAGACTCCTGATGGCACACATCAGGGCAATGTTAATTTTGGAAAGCCTGGAGCAGGTGACCCATTTGAATTGGCCCCTGTCCTGCAGAACCCCATATTCTGCAGCACTGTCACCACAGCACCTGAATATTAATCTAATCTAATCTAATCTAATCTAATCTAATCTAATCTAAATCTAATCTAATCTAATCTAATCCAATATTAATCTAATGGTAAATTCAGCTGCTGCTGTGGTGAGGTGGCCCCAAAACAAGAAGGGCTGTGATAAGGACAAAAGTAAGCTGAAATCTCCAGAGATCTCAAGGTTGGTGCCATCAAATTGGATTCCTTCTCTGCTCTCATAGAAGCCCCTCTGCTCTGGGACAGTCTGGGACACCTGGGGGGCTCAGCTGGAGAGGAGAAGGCTCCAGGGAGAGCTCAGAGCTCCTGACAGGACCTGGAGGGGCTCCAGGAGGGCTGGGGACAGGGATAGAGGGACAGCACACAGGGAATGGCTGTGAGCTGACAATGGGCAGATTTGGATGGGATTTGGGGCAGGAATTTTCCCCTGGAGAGTGGGGATGGAATTCCAGAGCAGCTGTGGCTGCTCCTGGATCCCTGGCAGTGCCCCAGGCCAGGCTGGACACTGGGGCTGGGAGCCCCTGGCACAGTGGGAGGGGTCCCTGCCAGGGCAGGGGGGCTCTGGGTGGGATTTAACATCCTTTTAACCCAAACCACCCCATGGTTCTATGATCTCCAGACCCTAGGTGCCCAACCAGCCCACCCAATTCCTGCTGGGGAGGCTGCTCCCATCTCCTGCCCTCCCAAAGAAGCCCAGGGCAGTGCCCAGGAGGCAATCCCTGCTGGACCAGCCTCTGCAACAACTTGGCACAAACACCCCAGGGTGCAGAACCAGGGGGAAGTGCAGCTGGAGACATGTGGCTTGCCTCCAAAAGCCAAAATTTAAAATAAATGTTTGATTGAACAGGAAAAAATCATTTCCCAGGGAGCTGCTACGTTGCTGTCTTGTAATTTTCCTGCAGTCATTAGAGAGACATTGTTTCACAGTTGTTTTATTTTTCCTGCTGCAGGATCTCATCTCTCCCAGCCTTTATAATTTTGATTTCTCTGACCAATCTCGTCTCTCCCAGCCTTTATAATTTTCATTTCTCTGACCAATCTCCTCTTAATCTTTGGGTTCAGCAGGGCTGGAGCCCACAGTCCTGCCACAGTGCCCTCTCCATCCAGCTGTGAACAACAGAAAAATTTGGCAGGCAAAATAACAAAGGCTCTTTTACCACACAATTTGCATCTCTTTGCTCCTTGTGTTTCTTCATCATATGAATTGTTAGTTTTAGTACTGTAAGGCGTTCAAGGCTAGGCTGGAGCAGCCTGGGATGGTGGAAGGTGTCTTTTCCCATGGCAAGAGGTGGGACAGGATGGGATTTAAGGTCCTTTCCCACCCAACCCACTCTGTGGTCAAAACATCTCATTCACAGAAAGGATGTAAATCAGAATTTAGGAAAACAAAGGCACCAATGAACCCAGCCAGCCCCTAAACGTGGAGCAGCTGTTGGATATCCAGGAGCCATCAATACCCTGGGAAGACCCCCCTGGAGCAGCTGCTGGAGCTCCCTGGCTTTGGAAAGGCACTTTGAGTGTTCCTGGCTGGGGATCACAGCCCTGAAGGGACAAAACCAGGCAGGAAGCACGAACTGGGAAGGGCAGGACCTGCTGGAGCCCAGGCAGGCACAGCCCAGGGATGCTCCTCATCCTGCACCACCTCCATGCTCAGGAGCCAGGAGCTCTCCCAGGGCTGCAAGCCTAAATCCCACAAGGAAAACTGGGAAGAACTAAGAGAGGAGGAGAGCAGCTTGCTCCTTCAAAACCAGAGGAGGAATCACAGCCTCAAAGAGTTGCAGCATATTTCTAACAAACATTTGAGCTCTGCTCACATCAAATGTCCCCGTGTTCGGAACAGGTGGCTCGCCAACCCTTTTCCTCTGTAATTTCGTTATGAAAGCTGCCTTATTTATCTCTCAGGCTCATCTGAAAATTACAAAAAAAGAAAACAAAACATGTCAGAAAACTGTTTATTGGGAGAGTTGCAGTCTTGGGGGATCTTCTCCCAGGGAAAGGGATGTTTAATTAAACACACGAGGCAGCGCTCGCCCAGTGGAAGGCGCCTCCGAGGTCCTGGCAGCTGTTCCTTGGCACACACTGCTCCCAGTGCTCGTCAGGGAGTGTTTATTTTGGATAACTCCGGCTTCCACAGGCACGCTGAGAGGTGAGGTAACAGAGCACCACCACCATACAGCCTCCATTGGGGTGACATCTTTCAGTTTCCCATCCCAGACAGGAATAAATGGAATTAAACTGTGCAGGGACGCTTCCTCTGCATCCCCAGTAGCACTGCTGACTCTGATCATGGGGAAAACTCAGGATTTTAATTTTTTTCCCAGAGTTCTCTATGGATGTACAACCAGAAACAATGAGAGAAATGCTGAATGCTGTAAACTGAATTAACCAATTTGTTAATGACCACTTATTTGGGTGCAGCCCCTTTCCCTTCGGAACGGGCGCTCTTTATTCAACCTTTCAATGTCAGTTATCATTTTTAAAGCAGCTTGACCTGGAAGCACACAGTTAAAATTGTGGTGACTGTTAATGACAGGTTTATTGGACACTATGCTTATAGTTCACATTTTGAGGTCTGTATGTAATTGATCTTTCTCCCCTACATGAGAAACACTGCAATGAGTTGGTTGCAGCACCACATTATAGATATAGAGAAATAATAATGATGTCACCTTGAGATTCAAAGATCGTGGAATAGTAATAGTCTCCTAGCTCATTCTCCCAACTGTGATGACCTCTCCAGTACTAAATCTTAACAGTCTCAGCATTATTTTTGAATTATTCATGCTAGCCTTTTCCCTCACTACAAAATCAAGGAAAATGAATGCATCATGCTCTGTCAGCTCCACAGGTATTTTGGTAAAAGTATAAAATGTTATTTGGTCTCAAAAAAAAAAAAAAAAAAAAAAATCCATGCAGCAATCCAGGTCACTTGCTAGGCTGAGCAAAAACAAAAAATTCATATGCAGAAGAGATGGGACACATCCATTCTAGGGCTGGATGAGACATTTTGAATCCCTGGAAGTTGGGGGTTGATTAATTACAGCTTCTGCCATAGAAATAAAAAGGGAATTAAAGAAGCATCAACACACAAAAGCATTTTTCACTAACTCAGACGGGGTTGCCATCATTCCAGGGAGTCAGGACACGAGGAGATATGGATTGGGAACAGAGAGACACTTTTTAATGTCATATTTCGAGGTGGAATCCGTGGCGATGCTGAGGAAAGAGGGCAGCCCATCCCAGCTGGAATTGTGGTGGATCCTAAAGGCAGCAGGCTGATAACTCTTCTAGACCATCAAACCTGGGTAATAAGAGAGGGCTACAGTTTTATTCCAGTGATGGATCTCATAAAAAGTGCACATGGGAATAAAATAAAATGCATGTAAATGTAAACTCGAGCAGATATCCTGATTCATCTGTAGCTGGTGACCTTTAAGTTCATTATGAAAAACAAATGTCAAGCTTTCAAAAGACAGGAGTATCCCTGGCTTTGCTGGGGATTTTGTATGCTATGGCACAGACTGTATTAATTTAGTCTGGCATCAATAACCTTGAAATCAGGATTTTGCACTAAAAATCTAGTTTTATGTTTATTCAGAAAGCAAAGATAAAAGGCGACTTTATTTTAAGGGACCCTCCTGTGGCTACAGGGCAAACGTAATGTAACACTCTGGATTTCCACTACCTTGCTATTCAATGCCAGCTCCCATGGCAACAGATTTTATAGGAATACAAAGAGTGTGATGAAGATCTCCCTTGATTTTGCACGAGTTTAATTATGGGAAAGTCTCCAGCCTGCGGAGTTCCTCGGCACCCGTGACATGAGAAGTGTTCCTGGAAAGCCTCGGTCAAACCCAGCCGTGGGTCCCCTGGAGAAGGGAAAGAACCTCATCCATCCACTGTGGGAAACACAGAGAGCTGGATGTTGATACTGACACCAAAAATTTCAGCTGATTAACAGGGGAATATCATGTAATTGCTGAAGAAACAACATCTGATCAATTAATTACTTCTCCAAGTCTAACAAGAAGTGCTTTCATGCTTCCATTCTCCCCTCAATTAGTTCATAAGCTGGAAGACAGTCAGTCTGATGAGACTAAAGTGTTTAAATGTATTTTTTTCTCCATTTTTGCCTTTTGGTTTTGGTTGTAGTGATGCTAACAGAGCTACCTGCTCTCTCTCTATCCTCTCTGCTCCTGCTGATAAAGGGACTCTCTCATTGTGCTGAATCTCCTGCCATATTTTTAAAGGAACAAAACCCCTCTCAGATCTCAAAAAGAAACAACAAAAGCATCTACAAAAATCACTGGTTTTAGTCTAATTGAGCAATAGCAGGACCCTACTGCAGTTATGATGCTTTGAAAAGTTTCCCAGCAGGGACATAAAACCATTACAGACCAACAGGTACTAACAGTTCAATGTTCGGACAGCAAGAAGTTGAAGAAAATTGGAATGTACAACCTCCTTCCACCCAGAAACTTTGTCACCACAAACTGCATCAACTACAAATACAAATAATGCAGATTTCCTCTTCACCTGTCCTGTGGAGCCAGGCTGGGACAGCTGGGGGTGCTCACCTGGAAAAGGCTCCAGGGAGAGCTCAGAGTCCCTTCCGGGACCTAAAGAAGATCCCAGAGAGCTGCAGAGGGACTGGGGGCGAGGATGGAGGGACAGGACCCAGGGAATGGCTCCTATGCCAGAGGGCAGGGCTGGATATTGGGATTTGGGGCAGGAATTCAAGGGGTAGAACTAGGTCAGCTTTACGGGCCTTTCCAACTCTAGCCATTCCATAATTCTATAAAAATCAAAGGGATCTTTGCACTGACTGCAGTGAGAAAAGATTTATCCCCCTTCTTTAACTGTTTGCATTTATTCTCTACCAAAAAAATCTGGACTTTTGAACACTTTCTAGCTATATTTCAAAAACTACATGAAACAGCTCCATATTTAAGCATCCTACCAAAAATTCCCATATTTCAAACACTCTGAGCTCGGCTGAGGATGGACAGAGGGCTCCAGACAAGACCACAAGCCCTGAGTGGCTGCTGTCACCATCCCAGCTCTTTGAAGCACAGACAGGCACTATCAGCTGATGCTGTGCAGGGTCTCCACTCACAATGGGGGAGTCATTCCACCAGAGCGTTGGATTTTCCTTTCCTGATGGCTCCTGCACATGAAAGAGCCCCTTATCTGCCCGTGGAGCAAACAGGGGGCTCAGCTCCAAAGATCCCCCCACAGCTGGATGAGCTCCTGGCACTTTTCCCCTCTGACTTTGCTCCTGCAGCAGGCAGGGTGGATGGCCCCAGCCATCAAAGCAGAGTCACTCACTGAGTGGAGCCAAATGACACTGAACTCCAAAAAATGCAGCCTGCTCTATCTGGGGGGAAACAATCCTACACAAAGGTGCTGCAGGGGGGGAGGAAATCTGGCCAGCAGCAAAAGCAAAAGAGGGGACAGGGGAGTGATAGCAGCAGATTAAATGTGAATAGCTGGAAGGTTCAGAATTGTCTCTAGGCTGCTGCTGGCACAAGTAGCACCTCAGAGGAGAGGACAGGGCAGGAGGGGTCACTTGTCACCAGCCAGGGCAGAGCTCACAGAGCTCCACACCTCCTGCTCCATCACCTTCCCACTGCCAGCAGGACCCCAAAGGGTCCCCAAAGGCACAAAAATCCAGCTCCTCCCTCCTGGCCATTAATCTGAAATGCAGCATTGCAGCCACTTCAATCAGCTCTTTTCAAATTCCCTGCCCTTTAATTCCATAAGTATCCAGCTATTTTAGGCTCTTGATATAAAACCCACCAAATATTTGTGGGTAATTCCTCTACTTCTGCTTAGCCTTGTAAACCCAGAGGAATACAGAGCAGCAGACCTAGATCCCAGTTTTAACTCCAGTTTCTATTTTAACACCAAATTTCCATGGAATTGCTACAAAAAAAAAAAAAAAAAAAAAAAGGCAGGGAAGTAGCTTTGTGGACAGTAATTCTGTTGGTTAAATCTCTCTTTGATCTTCCTTAACAAGTTTCTCCCTCCCAAGGTGTGATTGTTTTTATTGTTCTTTATTTCAGGGGTGCAGATATATCTACATAGGCCTAAAAAACTTTGCAACACTTATTGCCAATTAAAAGGTAAATGCATTTAGGGAAGTTGATCAAGTCCTTTTCTCTTTGGAAAATAAAAGAAGGGGGGGAAAAAAGGGTGAATTCTTGGTGATTGCACATCCTCCAGCCTCTCTCAAAGTGTAGTATTTTGTGTTTCTCTGAAAATTCTCACTGCATTTTGCTTCTATGCTGTGTTTGTGCTCACTTCTTTTCAAATTTCCTTGCTAAATATGCCTTCAAAATGAAGTACATGTTTTCAAAATAATGCATTAAAAGTACTGAATACTTCCAAGAAAAAAATTTTATTTCTCCGTGCCTGCACTTTTAAAGAGAGCAGAGCCTAGGATTTCAATTTTTTTTTTTTTTTGTGATGCAAACTATATAGATATATTATGTTATATGAGGCACAGTGATGATTTTATTCCAACATAAATGTCATTCTCACATAGTAATTTCATTTGGACTAGTAGGAGTGACTTTTTTTTTGAGGTGTTTGCACCTAATATTAATGTTCAAGTTTAAACTATTCCATGGGAGGATAACGACAGCCAATTAACAGGCAGGGCAGGATTTACTGGTTTCCATTGGAAATACCAGGACTCTCGGTCACATTTTTGAGCAAAATCATTATTTTCCTTTTAAAAAACCTTTATTTTTCTTTCAAAACAACCCGAAACACACACGTGGAAGTGAAGAAACACGCCTTGCCAGAGCAATGCCACTGGGGCCGTGAGGTTTGAGCAGCGCCCGCATTCCTGAGCTCCTTCCCAAACCTCGGCAAAGCAGCAAAACAAATCACAGCTGTGGGACCTGGGGGAAGGAAATGGTCATTTTTCCAGCGTGGGTCACGGGGAAGAGATTAGCCAGTCAGTGCTGGCACGGGCAGGAGGAGCTGGCCTTGGTCCAGGACAAACAGAGCCGGAGGCGCAGGGATGGAGCCACAAGGCTTGGAGAGGGAGCCCTTGGTGCCCTGCTCCCAGCCCTGCTGGGGTTCCCTGCTCCCAGCCATGCCAGGGGGGCAGCACGGGCTGGGAGGAGCAGCTCTGCTCAGGGTGGGGGGCTGAGGCAAAGCCCATCAGCCCCGGGTGGGAAGGGATCCTGGGAGGGTGGACCGTCCTCCTGCTGATGGCAGGAAGCTGGCCTGGGGGAGCCAGGGCACCTGGAAAGGCTCAGGAGAGCTGCAGAGGGTGGGCAGGGGCTGGGCTGGAATTCCCAGAGCAGCTGGGGCTGCCCCTGGATCCCTGGCAGTGCCCAGGTTGGACACTGGGCTGGAGCCCCTGGCACAGGGGCAGGGGGCCATGGCACAGGATGGGCTTTAGGGTCCCTTCCAACCCAAACCATTCGTGATTTGTGACAAATTGGGAGAATTCTGAGCAGCTCCTGCAGCATCTCCACCTTCATTCTCCCCTTCCCCTGCAGCACCCACAAATCTGTGTCACAATGTCCTGTGATTTTGATGTTAGGTAGAAAAAAATACGATTCTTAGAGAGGAAACATCTCCTGCCAACCTCTGGAGTTTTCCCAAAGAAATCAAACCATAGGTGCAACATTTTTAAGTTTCCCTCAGCAGAGCAGCTGTGGCTGCCCCTGGATCCCTGGGGCCAGGCTGGACACTGGGATTATCTGGGACAGTGGGAGGGGTCCCTGCCATGGCTTTAAGATCCCTACCAACCCAACCCATTCCATGATTCTATATCCCTGAATTCTGAGTAAATCCCTGATTTCATTTCCATGTGTTAGTGACACAGCAGCAGGTGATGCCAGCCCAGGTCACACTAAATCCAGCGGACAATAATTCACCTCACTAACTCCAATCCAAGCAGGAATAATAATTCCTCCACACCACCTTCTTAGGCTCGTGCAATATTTTAGCCACATTCCCACCGAGGACAGGCACAGCCAGAGTAATGCTGGGAAAGAGAAAATACAGCTCTGAGACAGGAAAAGTGGGCCCAGAGACCACCCAGCCACAGCAGGACGAATGAGATGTCATCCATGGTATCCCACGGCTCAGGATGTTGTTCTTGTGCAGTGCACAATCAATTATGTCTGTGTGGAATGACTCCACTCCCTTTTTTTGGGTCTCCAGGAAATCTTTGTTCAAATTGAAGATGGTTTTCTAACAGGCTCCACTCTTTACCCAATTTTCCAGCTGAGTTGACTGAGGCCCAGGCAGGTCAAAAGGCTTACCCAAGGTCAGGGAGGGAATCAATGAGTTGGGTCAGATTAGATCTCAGCCTGTTCCTTGCTTTTCATCCTCTGCTGTTCCTGCTGGACCACTGTTAGAACCAGGTTAACAAAATGTCATGGATGTGCTTTAAAAATATATATTTTTAAAGTTGTTATCCCAATAAGAATTAACTTCTTTAGACAGCACGCTGTATAAGATTAGGTTTCAAGAGGTGAGGCCTTTGCTGCAAGGAATTCAATATCCAGCACAACGTAAAATATCCAGCAGGAGAAAGACTTTTACTACTGTATAAAAATAATAAAAATGCAGAAAAGTCAAATTCACAGATCAAATGCTGAAGTGCTCACTCGGGTCAAGTTCTGCCTGGCTTTAATTGTATTTTGCCTTGGGAAAAGGCTTCAGATCTGGCCATAAATTAGTATGCTGATCCCATGGCATGAATGGTGGTTTATTTACTTATTCCCTGGAATATGCTGTAGAATTCAAGTAGCAGTTAAGCTAAAAAGAGTCACTCATCTGAATCTGAAGGAACTGGGATGTTTGTGAGAATAATCTTGGGCTGCCTCTTCCAACCACCCGCTGTGTCATTTGGCACAAATTGCCCAAAATAACCCATTGCCCCCCAAGGGACGTGAGTGTTTCCTGAACTTAGACACTGAGAGGCACCAAAAGCTCTGGATTTTCAGGGAAAAGGTCTTTTCTGGGAGGGCTGAGCCTTCCTCACCCTGGGGATTTCCTCACCCAGGGATGGAAAGCCCTGAGCAGTCAGGAGCTGGTGGAGGGGGATGGCCTGGAGACCTCCTCCAACCCAGCCAGGACTATTTTCCAGCCCTGCAGCATCACTGGATATTGTCCTGCTCAGGATTAATTTTTAAAGCCCACTTCAGGGGCAATTATTTTCTCCCAGATCCTCCCTTGCCAGCTACCCTGATAATACAGGAAGATGTGGCATGGAGAGAGTTTATTTCCCAGCTATTACTCCATAAATAAAACAAAAAAACCCATTCATCAAAGTTTGTTTTTTCCTTCATTCACTTTCATCCCACCAAACCACAGAAGAATTGTTCTGGGCATTTTGTTTTCAGACAATGGGAAAAGATTTTGCTTTGGAAAGTCCAGTCAGGAATTTTCTTTTCCCGAATTTCGGGTCCATCACAGGCACACTCAGAACTCTTGGCAAAGTTCAGCACTGAGGAAACTGCATCTCATCAGTTCTCATCTGCAGATCAAAGCAATTCACTGGCAACATGAAAAGCCTGGATTCAAAACCTGACAGGATACCCTTAAAAAAAAAATTAAAAGAACAAGCTTACAAATTCTGGGAAGAATGCATTTAGAGTTTCAAGCAAAATAAAACAACACCTAAAAAACAGCATTAAAAATATCCTTGGACGCAAGAGAAACATTTGTATTTGCCCAGTGCTGAAACAATAAACGAATGAAAACGATCTCTGCTCCATGTTCCAGAGCAGGAGAAAACTATTCAACCATTAAACTGGGTTCAACTCTGCTGGCTTTGCTCTCGTGCTTCCAGAAAGGCCAGAAAAAACTAAACCAGGCAGGAGCTGACAGAAATTTGCAGGAAGCGTCCTGAGGCTGGAGAAATTTGGGAAGTTTTAAACAAGGTGTGCAAATTCGGGAGCCAAGCACTGGTTCACCTGCTCCTGCTGAGTGCTGGTGCCTTTCAGCACTCCAGACATGGGAAGGTTTCCTCTCTCTCCACTGGCACAGCTCCCCTCTGTTACTGTGATGTAGACAGAAACACACAGCAACACACACAACAGGTGTGCAGGTAGAGAAGAAGAAAGGAAGTTTTTGTTTATTGTTGACTTTGTATATATTAATTTCTGGATAGTGATCAGAGATTGGACAGAGAAGTTACTACTTCTCTATTTTTACTGGTCACTTGAGAAGTTCATTAGGTGATGTTTTTTATAAAGGAATGTAAATATGATTTTTGTTTGTCTTATAATTCATGAGAACTGATTCTACTATACTAAAACAAATCAGGTGGTTTATTTTTAGGGACAACATCCCTCCTCTTCCTCGGGCTGGCTCTGGAGCTGCCTTTGCCTCCACCCCAGTTTTGTCAGCACTGGGAGCACACAGAGGTTTCAGCAGCTGCCTGACCTTTCCAAGGTGTACATCTCCACCTTCACCACCCAGAGACCTCCTTATGCTTAAAATCTGCTCCAGGTTCGCTTGAATTATTTCATCTGAAGGTGCTTAATGTCACAAACAATGGGGTTTTTCTCTCCCATTGCAGGTCAGTTGGCATTTTAATGTTTATTATTAAACTGCCTTTGAAAGCTGAGCATGGAAGAGATTTGCCTCCATGGATGGACACAGGGGAGCAGCCCAGCCCAGCTGTGCCTCTGCCACCTGGATTTGCTGGATTATGGCCTCAGGAGCATTTTGGAGGGATGTCAAAATGGGAGCACAGCCAGGTCCAGCCCAGCCCAGCCAGGGGATGTCCCAGCACGTGGCTCCAGTGACCCAGAGTGTTCCTCTGCTCCCAGCCTGGACATCAGCACCCTCTGGGAGCAGGCCAAAGGGGATTTCACCCATTCTCACAATTATAAAACATTTTATCTACTTATCTGTTTGTCTGTTATATACTCAGGCTGCTGCTTGAATGGGGAGCTGACACCAGCCCCAAGCCAGGATTGGTGTGAGGGACAGGAACAACCCTGGGTATGTCCCACCACTATTATGGGACAATTCACGTCACAGAGACACTAAAGTGAGGAAAAAAAAAGGAAAAAAAAGATGATAAACATTTTCACTTTCATTTGTTTTCATTTTAGGTTACTGCAGGACTCAACTCCCCTCACAGTTCACATTGTATTTATGTAAAAATGTTATTAAGACAAGAAGTGGAGGCAGGATTTCTTCATAAGGTCAAATTTAAACCTACTCTTCTTCAGCTAAAGGTAATTCCCCCTTATCCTGTCCCTCCATCCCCTGTCCCCAGTCCCTCCCCAGCTCTCCTGGAGCCCCTCCAGCCCTGCTAGGGGCTCTGAGCTCTCCCTGATCCTTCCCTTCTCCAGCTGAGCCCCCCCAGCTCTCCCAGAGGGGCTCCAGCCCTGCAGCAGCTCCGTGGCCTCCTCTGATTTATTGCAAAAGGGTTTTTTTTGTGCTGGGGACCCTAAAGGTGGACACAACCCTCCAGGTGGGGCCCCAGCAGAGCAGAGCAGAGCAGAGAATGCCCTCCCTTGAGCTGCTGGTGAGGCTGCAGGGCATCCAGCTCAGGATGAAATCCCCTGAGGATTCGGGATGAAATCCTCCCTCAGCTGCCACAAGACTCTCCCAAAAGCAGCAGGACCACGTGAAAACTGCACACAGGTGATCCAGAGGGAACTGGATTCCTTCAGTGTAGGTTTTCTCCCAAAACCACCCCCCACTCCTACCAGTGGAGAGCAATGTTCACAGCTCTGCCTGTTCTTCAGCCAGGGTGTGATGAGGTTTGCCAGCACGCAGAAGATTCTGCGGGGCTGGAGTTATACCCAGTTCATAAAATCACACAGAATTCATACATTTCACAGAGACAGGCTCCCTAAAGTGTCACAGTGTATTTTAGCAGCTGAACTGCCTGGGATTCAGGGAAAGAATCCTGCCTCCCTGCCATGGATCCTGGGCTCTGCAGGCTCCTCCAGGTGCATTTATCATCCCTGCCTTGCCAAGGAGTGCGGTTGGCTTGAGGGACAGAGGTGCACCTCCTGTAATGGTATATTCCACACTCTGCTGCAACCTTTCTTCTCATATTTCAGAGTTGAAAAAGGCCTGTCAAAAAGGGGCTATTATGAAAGGGAATTTGAAGACATTCATAAACATCGAGACAGAAAATTGCATTTTCAATATGAGAACCTCAATAGTTAAGGCTACATTTGGGAGATCACTATGGCCCTCTTATTTTCTGCTTACGCTGTCAAAGTTTGAATTCATGTTGGGTTTTCGAGCAATTCAAACAAAGGATACTTTCATAAACATCCATTTCATAAACTACAGCATATCTAATTCTTCGGGTTCTGAAGGCTGAGCTGAATGTAGTGTTTGTGGTCTACTGAGAATATGTCTGGAAAACATAAAACAATCTACTAGGTAAGTTACAAAGCTGTTGACATAGGGAATGAAAATGGAAATTCTGTAGTAGTTTCCTCCATCCCCGGCTTTACGCTGTACTTTGCCTGATGTGAGCTGATTGGTGCCGTATATCTTGATGTTAGGATCCCATTTCAGAAATGTTCTGACATTATCTATTTGGCAGTTTGAAAAATAGTATCAAACTCCCAATGCATTTGAGCGCACGTTTCAACCCAGCGAGCGTAATATCCATTTCCTCCGGTGCAAGAGGCACATTAGGACCAACTCCAAGTGGATTCAATTCTAGGAATGCAATATGTGGCTCCACACAACCCCACACGTGCACGCACGGCCTGGTGAGAGGCACCAAAAGGAATTAACCTGATTTCATTTCCAATCTCTCCCAGCAAAGGCGCGGGAATCGACGCCGTGAGTTCTGTGCAGGCAGTGGCACAGCTGGCACCTCACCAGGCAGGGATGCAGAGAGGAAACCTCGTCCAAAATCAAGGGAATTATTAGGAATATTTTCACAGGAGCATGTAGAGATAGGATAAGGGGGAATGGCCTTAAGCAGGAGAGCAGGGCTGGGTGGGATATTGGGATGGAATTGTTCCCTGGGAGGGTGCCCAGAGCAGCTATGGGTGTCCCTGGATCCCTGGCAGTGCCCAAGCCAGGCTGGAACTCCTGGGACAGTGGAAGATGATCCCTGCTCGTGGCACTGGATGATCTTTAAGGTCCCTTCCCTCCCAAACCTCTCAATGGTTCTGTAATTTCTCAAATAATTGACCACGAGGTTGGGCACATCTCTACCCAGTCCCCTGAAGGATGTGTTCTCTTGCAAATATGCTTAATATGTCAATGGGAAAAAAAAAAAAAAATATATATATATATATATATATGCTGTAAATGTTGCTGTAATAATTATTGGAAATGCTTGAGCCTTGCTGGAATTTGGCAATAGCTCTGCTAAATATAGGACTCCAGGCACACTTAATTTAACAGGAGATTTATCAGTGGTCTTATTGACCCAAAATTCCTCTTATTTAACATTTATAAGCCTTTTCACCACACAAATTTCTCTGTACCACAACAGATAAAATTTATACCGGGTTAGCTTCACCAACATTTGTCAAAACATTTTCCAACAACTTCTGGAATAGTGCAGCCAAGAGAGATAACTAAAGCACCTGAAGTAGGGCATATGAAACACCATAACTTTTTACAGTTTTGCCCTAAAGAAAATGAAGCCAATCTCTGCTAATATCCCTTTCATTTACACGCTTTGCTACGAGATTTCCCTAAAGGCATTAGTGGCTGGCAAACAACTCCCAGCACCTTGATTACAGGAAATCATATTTCTCCTGATCCCAAGCTTCTTCATAAGTACTGAAAATGCTTTGCCTACTAAAATACATTTTCTTAACTTACCAGTAATTCTACACCTCGAACCACCCAATTTCCTTCCTCTCCCAGCACAGGAACCACTTGTATTCCTGCTCAATATATCCCAACTCCTACTTTATTCTTTGGGTTTTTTTTCAATAGAGGTGACTCTGTGCTTCCACATCAAAAGCAGCATCAAATAAATTTGGAGAATATTTTAGGGGGAAGAGGGAGAAAAACAAGATTTATTAGTGCAAGTTACAAAAGATTTCAAAGATGATGGCAAGTTAAAATGCACAGATTTTTATCTGAATTCCCTTGAATTTAAAGCATTATGGAGGTTTGAAATGTCCCAAGTGCTCTGACCCAGACTGAAGGGTGAGCCCCAGACAATGACTCATCTTCAGAACAACCCTTGCACCTCTTTTCTTACATACAGCTCACAAACCAAGCCATCAAAATTTATCTCCTTGCCCTCATGCACCCCTCAAGCTGCAGTTCCCAGTGATTCCCAGTGACCCAGGTGCTGCCCAGCATTTCACATCAGTTAAAACCCAGAGCCCAGCTCCCAGTATGCTGCAAACAAAAGGTTGGTGTAAGAGATTACTTTTATTATTAAAACCCTGTTAAGAAACCAGGCTCAGAGTGTTTTCACACACACACACTCTCCTCCAGGGCCAATTAAAGCACACAACGTGCCCAGCTCTGCAGGCACAGGAATATTTCCAGATTTAAATTTGCAGGACACATCCCTGCTGTTGAGTAAACACGAGCATCTTGGCAAACGAAATCACAGCTTCTGGCTTCATTCAGCCTGCTTGCTTTTTTTTTTTTTTTTTTTTTTAACTTTTTCCTGGTGATTCTAAGTGTGAAAGGCAAGCCTTATTTACTGGTGGAAGTGAACTCACACCAGGTGACATTGCTGGGGCTCTGTGCAGCTGAAGAGAGGCCAGAGGAGCAGAGGAAGTGCTGCAGGCCAGGCTCTGACTCAGTAAGGCACATCCACACAAAGGCAGAAATACTTTATGCCTCGGCTCCAATCTGACAGTTTTCTCTGGGGGGAAATTAAGGATCTACAAGTGAGGTCCAAATCACAGTGAATTTCAATCGTGCATCTTCCCCAGGCTCCATCTGTTTGTCTCTCTGCCTGGCAAGAGGGCCCTTCCAGCTCCAGTGCCCAAGTCTCTCCTCCACAGCAGATGTTGCAGAGAGGAGACGCTTCCAGAGGTTAGTCCTTAACAAGGAATTTAATCCAGGCTGAAATAGTTGTGAATTGACATCTCAAGGCACTTAATAAAACCTTTCCTTTTCAGTTTTTCCACCCCAGCACAATCTTTGACTGCAAAGTTCACGTGCTGGTCTAAGCCTTGGTGTACTTGGATGCAAATTCACGTGCTGGAAGATGACTGCAGACAGATGTTCCAGTCCTGGGGAAATACCACTCTGCCCCTGAAAACACCACATTAAATGAGCAATTAATAACAAATAAAGTAAAGAACTGAAAGGAAATACAATGCCTTATAAACAGCAATAAGTAAAAGATTAAAGCAACAAGTAAATATTTAAGTAAAATAAAAACTGAGAGAAAATGTCAGGAATGAATATATATATAATATTAGACATGGCTTAAAAACACTTTAGAAATTTTGTACCTTCTTACAGGATTAGCATTAGCAAAATTCATTCACAAGCTTTAGTATTAATGAACTGAGACTGGATGTGTGATCACTGAGTGCTGGAATTCTTCTAGGGGGAAAATTAAACACATCTAACAAGGCACAGTCCCTTATTGCTAAAGGACTGGGAATGCAAAAGTTCAGTGCTTGAAATGATACTTGAAGTGCCAAAGATCCAAATTTGGCCAGCAGAAGGGTCAGAGATTTGAATAAGATTTTCATAATTCTGAGGGCAGAGTGAACACTGGTCAGAAGCACCTTTCTCACCTCATTTATAAACAGGAATATGAGACACTTAATGAAGTTCCAGTGCAGCAAAGTTTGAAACAGCACTGAGAAACTCTCCTTTATAGTGCAAACACACAACTTTGGATCCACTGCCAAAGCCCAAGATGGTAGGATTTAAGAAAGTCTGGATATTTTACATTCCCTATTCAAGCCTGTTATAATTCAAACTAAAATCATATTAAAGATAATCAATTTTCATGCTCCAGGCAATAAGGAGATCACCTTGGGAGAGGAGGCAGAGAAGATTAATATGTATTTTAGGGAGGTTTCCACTTATAATAAAGTTTCAGAACTGGCTACTTTTCTGACAAGGATATCAGGACAGAGAGAATATCCCAGCCAGGGCAGAATAACTATTTCTAGGGTATCCCATGCAGTACAGAGCCTGAGTTTTTTATTTAGAGAGAGGATCAGCCTCCTATAAGCCACTGCCTTTGTATGGACATGCAGTGGCAGCACCTTTTAATTGGCCATTAATCCAAGCTTCATTAGAACCAGGGAAAAGCCTCATTTTCTCATCAGTAAATGTCAGTTGCTTCAGTACAACTATTTTTAATTGTATTGGGGAACCTTCTGCACTTCGGGCCATATTTTATATTCATTTTATATTTCTTTTAGAATCAGACTTAACACACAGGCACTACCTCAATGCTGTTACTGCTGTATTTATTTACAAATTTTCCCTATGAAAAAAAAAGGATTTCCTGAATTCTGCAATGACATTTTAAATATTGTTCTGACCCTTCCCACATGGATTCCTCCATTTTGTGATAGTTTCTGAATCATACAGAGAAACTCATAACATTTTTGCTGATGTAACTCAGACCAGGACTCTGAAAGATTCTCCAGCTTGAAAAGTAGTGGTTTCTTGCTGCAAACTTTACTGGCATTTCGTATCCTGTTGAGTTTTATTACCTCAAATAAACCTCACTGCAAGTTCACTTTCCTCTGGCATTTCACGCCTTTTTATCTCCTCCATGTCTCCTTTTAGGAACTGCATTTACCAAATGCTTCTCCTTCTACACTCAGCTCCTCATTCTCTGTCCCCAGCTTACCCATAACTTTGCAAATCCCAGAATCCCAGAACAGTTTGGGTTAAAAGGGATCCCAAATCCCACCCAGTGCCCTGGCAGGGACCCCTCCCACTGTCCCGGATAATCCCAGTGTCCAGCCTGGCCCCAGGGATCCAGTAACAGCTGCTCTGCTGAGGGAAAGTTTATTTTAAAGAAAGAAATAAAAAAAAAAAAACAACGGGTTTATTTCTTTAGGAAAACTCCAGAGGTTGGCAGGAGATGTTTCCTCTCCAAAAATCAAATTTTTGTCTACCTAACATCAAAATCACAGGACATTGTGACACAGATTTGTAGGTGCTGCAGGGGAAGGGGAGAATGAAGGTGGAGATGCTGCAGGAGCTGCTCAGAATTCTCCCAATTTGTCACAAATCACGAATGGTTTGGGTTGGAAGGGACCCTAAAGCCCATCCTGTGCCATGGCCCCCTGCCCCTGTGCCAGGGGCTCCAGCCCAGTGTCCAACCTGGGCACTGCCAGGGATCCAGGGGCAGCCCCAGCTGCTCTGGGAATTCCAGCCCAGCCAGGGAACAATCCCTGCCCCAAATCCCATCCAAATCTCCCCACTGTCAGCTCACAGCCATTCCCTGTGTGCTGTCCCTCCATCCCCAGTCCCTCCCCAGCTCTCCTGGAGCCCCTTTGGTCCCTGCCAGGGGCTCTGAGCTCTCCCTGGAGCTTTTCCTCCCCAGCTGAGCCCCCCAAGCCGGGGCAGTGTGCACCCATCGCTGTTTTGGGGACATTTTCACACAAACTCCGCGTTTTTCCCACGCGGGTGCCTCAGGCCGGCCGGGCCGCACCGGCGGCCGCAGCAGCGCAGAGCAGGGCCCGGGCTCTGTGCCCGGCTCTACCCGGGCTCTGCCGGCTCTGTGCCCGGCTCTACCCGGGCTCTGCCGGGCTCTGTGCCCGGCTCTACCCGGGCTCTGCCGGGCTCTGTGCCCGGCTCTACCCGGGCTCTGCCGGGCTCTGTGCCCGGCTCTGCCCGGGCTCTACCGGGCTCTGTGCCCGGCTCTGCCCGGCTCTACCCGGGCTCTGCCGGGCTCTGTGCCCGGCTCTACCCGGGCTCTGCCGGGCTCTGTGCCCGGCTCTGCCCGGGCTCTGTGCCCGGCTCTGCCCGGGCTCTGCCGGGCTCTGTGCCCGGCTCTGCCCGGCTCTACCCGGCTCTGCCGGGCTCTGTGCCCGGGCTCTACCCGGCTCTACCCGGCTCTGCCCGGCTCTACCCGGCTCTGCCCGGCTCTACCCGGCTCTGCCCGGCTCCCTGCCCGGCTTCCTGCCCGGCTCTGCCCGGCTCCCTGCCCGGCTCTGCCCGGGCTCTGCCGGGCTCTGTGCCCGGCTCTACCCGGCTCTGCCCGGCTCCCTGCCCGGCTCTGCGCCTGGGCTCTACCCGGCTCTGCCCAGCTCCCTGCCCTGCTCCCTGCCCGGCTCCCTGTCCGGCTCTCTGCCCGGCCCTGTGCCCGGGCTTTGCCCTGCTCCCTGCCCTGCTCCCTGCCCGGCTCCCTGTCCGGCTCTGCCCGGCTCTCTGCCCGGCTCTGCGCCCGGCTCTGCCCGGCTCTTTGCCCGGCTCTGTGCCCGGGCTTTGCCCGGCTCTGTGCCCGGCTCTGTGCCCGGCTCTCTGCCCGGGCTTTGCCCGGCTCTGCCCGGCTCTCTGCCCGGCTCTCTGTCCGCCTCTCGGCCCAACTCCCTCCCGACTCCCTCCCCGGCTCTCTCCCGGCTCTGCCTCTTCCCCTTCCCCCGCCCAGCCGCGGTTTCCGGGGCCGCGGCCCCGCCCCGGCAGCGCGGCCTGCGCGGAGCGGCCGCGGGCAGCGCCGGGCGCGGGCAGGTGCGCGGGGAGCGGCCGGGGGGACAGCCGGGGACAGGGACAGGGACAGCCGGGGACAGGGACAGCGGGGGGACAGGGACAGCCGGGGGACAGGGACAGCAGCGAGCCCCAGGGACAGTACAGAGCCCGGGGGACAGCCCCGAGCCCCGGGGACAGCCGGGGACAGGGACGGCCTGGGACAGGGCCAGCCGGGGACAGGGCCAGCAGCGAGCCCCGGGGACAGCAGCGGGCCCAGGGCCAGCAGCGAGCCCGGGGACAACACAGAGCCCCGGGGACAGTACAGAGCCCCAGGGACAACAACGAGCCCCGGGGACAGCCGGGGACAGGGCCAGCAGCGAGCCCAGGGCCAGCAGCGGGCCCAGGGCCAGCACAGAGCCCCGGGGACAGTCCAGAGCCCTGGGGACAGCCGGGGACAGCCCCCATCCCCGGAGACAGCCCCCAGCCCCGGGGCCAGCCCCCAGCCCCAGGCAGAGACCGCCAGCCCCGGCAGGGAGCGGCCCCGGCGGTGAGCGCTGGGGAGCGGGGGATGCTCAGCCCCGCTGCCGGAGCCGCCGGGGCAGCGCGCACCCCGAAAAAACCGCTGCTTTTCCTTGGGAAAACGTTGGGAGAGGGATGGATGGCAGCGGCCTGCGGTCCCGGCACGTTTTCCGTGGGTCTCCACCGAAATCATTGCTCCGGGAAGGGCCGGTTCCGTCCGCCGGGCGCGTCCCGTGCCCCCGGTGCTGCTGCCTGTGCTCCGAGCGGATAAAATACTGCTGCGTGTGCTCCGAGCGCCGAAATAGTTTCCCAAAAGCTTCGCCCGGAGTGGTTTTAGGGTTTGGCTCGCTGGGAATATTCCAGAAGTGTGTGAGCGCCGTGCTGTGCCATGTGCTCGGGGATATTGCGGCTGGAGCGCATGACCCGCTCCCTAATACATAGCGAGTTCATACTAGGGTAAAAATGTCCTTTCACCACCGATATAAAAGCCAAGCTGTGCAGGTGTAATTGCAATAATGTAAACTGCATGCAGCTTTTTAAAGCACGGTAAATGTAAAGGACTATTTTAATTTCTTTGCCCCTCCCAAATAATAAACCTTATTTTTGGTGATGCGTATCTTATTTTTGTGGAGCGGAGCTCTTGTGGAATGATGAGGTGTAGACACTGCAGTGTTCCACTTTGAAAAATCTCAGTTTTGTGTGCTGGGGCATTACACAGGTGCTCTGACAAGCATTTCTCAGATACCTTTGGTGTCCAGGCTTGTGCTCACCCTGCACAGGGGTCATCATCTGGAGGGGTCTGTTGCAGTGACAGAGTTCCCTTGTAAACCTGCTCAAGGTTTTGGCCTCCAAGCACTGCTTGTCTCCCTGATGCACTGGGGACTAAAGTTGGGGATGTGGGCTTATTCTTTCTGGGGCAGAACCCACCCCTTCAGTGAGGGAAATGTCTAAAAACATAATTTAATTGAGTGTCGTCAGTCTGTGACATAATCTTTTCATAGTAAAAGTTTCGTTTTCAAACAGACATTCCGAATATGGACAGTTCTACCAAAAGCTTCACGTTTCAGCAGGAAAAAGATGTGACTGTGTGAGCTGGTGAGATGGCTTTAGCAATTGCTGTCTGCATTCTGGCCCCTGACAAGTTGGTTACACCAATTACTCCAGCAAGTGAACAGAAGCTCTGAAGGAAACTGTTGTAGTTAGAGAGCAACTTGTGTTTACCTGGCTGCTTTACCTCTTGATGAGTCTGTAATTAACTTGTCACCACTGTTTAATGCTTCGCCTGCGCAGAGGATCAGTTCCTGGCATCACTGAGGGATCAGGTGAAGCTGCTGGCTTGGGGAGGGTTCCCGGGGGTGCCCTGAGTGGCTGAGTTAAGGATTTGTGCAGGAAAAGCAGGAGGGTTGTGATGGGAGCCTGGGTAAGGTGGAAATGCTGCACCTCAGCACTTCTGGTTAAACTGGCTGGTGACAGGGGAGACACCTACAAGAACAGTAATGCCAAAAATCCAAAGCAGAGCTTGTCAAATACAGAGATGGCTGGTATTGTAGTGGTTTATTTTCCTGTACAATAAGGGGTTTGGGGCAGTGAGAACAGCTGGGGCTTGTGAATTAACCCTCAGGGTGCTGGTTGGTCTGACAGTGTGTAATTTCCTTGTCCTCCACCCTTGGTGGCATCCTCACCTGTGGGGGCTGCAGGGTGGGCTCAGCAGGGTGATTGGTGCTGGAGGAGCTTCCTGGGAGCAAACTGGAGGTCCAGGTCTGTTGGGGTGTCAGAATTAAACAGCAGCCTCCAGACCAGTCACCTGCTCTGCCTGGGACACAGCTGACCTAAATTGCATGTGATTTCTGAAAGAAAAAGCCCTTCTGCTGTGAGCTGTTAGTTTCATAGTTCACAGAAGAGTAGTAGGGAATAGTTTGGGTTGGGAGGGACAGTAAAGCCCATCCCTTCATCTTCAGCCCATCCACTGCAGTCTCTGCAGCGTTCCACTCTGAAAAATCTCAGTTTTATATACTGGGGCATTACATGGGTGCTGTGACAGGCATTTCTCAGCGACCCTTTGTGTCCAGGCTTGTGCTCACCCTGCACAGGGGTCATCTTTTGGAATGTCCCTTGTAAAGCTGCTCAAGGTTTTGGCCTCCAAGCACTGCCTGTCTCAGGGACCCCTGCCACTGTCCAGGGGCTCCCAGCCCAGTGTCCAACCTGGGCACTGCCAGGGGTCCAGGGGCAGCCACAGCTGCTCTGGGCACCCTGTGCAAAAGGAGCAATTCCTTCCTAATATCCAGAAGAAATCAGTTTAAAGCCTTCCTAGGAAGGAAGTGGAGATGAACAGGAGCAAACCAGAGCATGGAATGCCAGAATCCCAGAGAGATTTGGGTTAAAGCTCCTCTCCTTCTACCCCTGCCATGGCAGGGACCCTCCCACTGTCCCAGGGGCTCCCAGCCCAGTGTCCAACCTTGGGCAATTCCAGGGATCCAGGGGCAGCCCCAGCTGCTCTGGCAATTCCATCCCATCCCCTGCCCACCCTCCAGGGAGCAATCCCTGCCCAGTTTGATGCCGGGGCAGCCTTTGGAGCAGGGCTCCATTCCCACATCAAATTCTGAACGTGTGCCACCTCTGAAGCCATCCTGCAGGCATCCCCAGCCCTGCAGGGCTTTCCTCCCCAGGCTGCTCCCTGCTCGTGGAGCTGGCACTGCCCGCTCCCAGGAGCTGTCAGGGGAGCTGGCTGCACCTCCCAGCCGTGGCAGAGCTCAGAGGAGCCAGCACTTGTTAACTCTATTTGTTTTTATTATGGACATCGATCTGCCAGTCGCAATAATGCATTTATGGACATTTTTCTGCAAGCGCAGCGCTGGTGGCAGTTTTTACTGACAACTTGAGTCATCTGGACAGGAGTTGAAAATACGTTTATTTTATTGACGGATTGTGCAATTTCCTCGTTTACCCAGTGTTCATAAGATGTCTGGACTGCTGAGGAGAATGTAACTGATGGGAAAATGGAGGGTAAAGTTTTAATTTTGGGAGGGTTGGAATCTTTCAGGTAGTGACAGGTGCCAGCGTGTGTTCAGGGTGGGTTTGGGAGCTTTAACTTCATTAATGCTGTAATTAAAAAGTGAAAGGCTCGCTGTCCTTACAGCAGAATTCCAGACCTGAGTTCCCTCCCTCTGCTGATAGCTGGGAATGTTAGTGACCGGTAATGGTGCTAATTTATCTGGAGGTACAATGGGCAAAATCCTCCTAATGGAAGGGAAAAACTCCTGTTGAATTTAGTATTTCTGACATACCATCCAGCACAGGTGTGCTTGGGCCACTTTAGCGCTGAAGGATTTTTCATGAATGCAAAATGCAGTTTTAAAAACTGAGCTGCTTGTGGTCCAGGAACTGCTTAAAATGTACTGGATGCCAATAAAGCTTGTGTGGGTTTGGATTTTGCTGAAGTTGAGTAATTGTAAAAGCTATTTGGAATAAGTTGTTATTTTAATGCTTTTTGTTAATCCTTTTGTGAGTTGTTTCCTTATTTACTATTACCATGTCCTGGTGGCTGTCAGGAGTATCAGTTTATACTGGGCCGAATTGAATGATACAGATAATTTCAGGTACCTTTTCAAGTCACTTGTAAAACTTGGACATGCAGCTGAAATTCTCCCTGATGCAGATTCTCAATGTTTTTAAAAATACCTGAACAAGTCACCTTTAATTGCAAAGAAGAGGGGAGTTAAAACTAAGGTTCTGACTTCTTCTCTGCATTTTGTGTGAAATAGGAGTTAAATATTAAAAGAGCAGCATTGACCAATGGCCTGGAGTCTCAAGCAGCTTGGCAGCAGGGAATCAATAATAATTTGAGTTTTGATCTGATGGATGCATTTCAGCTTTTCATTTTTATACAGATGCCACCTTTTAGAGCTGATGAATGCAATCAGTATTTTAATATATATATATATTAGCACAGCCCACTGGGTCAGAGCAGTTTGGTTGTGTGAATCCTGCCATCTCCACGTGCAGATTTAGGTCCCTCCAGGTAACCCTGCATTAGCAGATAGCAAGAATTAATGCTGTCAATGCTGCTGCTGCATAATCATCATCAGGAGCACTGAAATTATCTGAGCGCTTTAGATCCGTCACCACAAGGCAAACAATGCTCTTATCTCGGCTTGTTTGTACATCCAAGTGTGCAGGAGGTCTGTTAATGAGTTACACTTTTCAATAAACACCTAAAGTATACTTAAGGCCCTGTTACAAGATTAATTTTTCTGTTTCACATGATAAACCCAGCAGATGAGTGTTCAGCACGAGCCTGCTTTGGCAGGGCTGGTGCAGGGGACAGGACCCTTCTGTGTCACCCATGGCCTGGAAAAAATTCCCACAGCTTCCCATTTTGTGAATGACACAAATTTCACAAAATTCCCACAGCTTCACATTCCCTGCCCTGGAGCCAGGGGTGAGCAGAGGGGTGGGAAGGGTGTGGGAGAAGGAAATCCCTTGCACAGGCTCCTGTTGACACCAGAAATACCTCTGGTTCTTAGCTTGGATGAAATACAAAGATTTACAGTGGATGGAGTTTAGTCAAGCTGGTCACAGTTGTTGGTTTGGTTGGTTGTTTTTTCTGAAATATTATGGAATTAATTTGTTTTGCATCCACTTTAGTGAGCCTGGATTATCCTTCCCTTTTAAGTTGGAGGTTTAGGCAGTGGGATGGAAGGAAAATCTGGGTCTGTGGCCAGGGTTGTGCTTCAGGAAGGTGAAATTGAGGTCCAGCAAGGCCAAGTGCTTCAGCTAAAACAAACTTTTGAAATAAAACAAAGAATCCCAGACTGGTTTGGGTTGGGAGGGGCCTTGAAGAACATCTGTTCCCACTGAGTCAGGCTGTGCCAAACCCCAGCCAGCCTGGCCTGGGGCACTGTCAGGGCTGCAGGGGCAGCTCAGCTGCTCTGGGCACCCTGGGCCAGGGCCTGCCACCCTCCAGGGAAGGGAAACACGCTTGTATTATTATTTTAAAAATGCCAGTTGTATTATTTTTTTAAAAACATACCACTAATACTATTTTCACTGATTGCATGAGTTTCATGCACTCTATTTTATATTACTATTAATGCACCTGGCCCTGGATTTAAATGCTTTTCAGTTGCCTTTTTGTGCCATTATATTTGATTCCACAGCGAGGCTTTCTAAGAATATGATTAACCCTCTGGGTCATCTTATAATGTAATTATTAATGATTGATTCTGTTTATCCTTGGGATCAATATGAGAAGCAAAAATGCTTTGGCATATATTTGGGGTTGATTTCTTACATTCAGTAAACATGATCTGGTGACAAGACTGGTATTGGTTTATTACTCGGAACGTGTTTGATGAATCTGAAGTGTGTAATTAGTTTTATATAATGATGGTGATATGTGGGGTTTTTTACATGACTTATGTTAATATGGCCAATAGTGTTAACATCTCCTGCCACTAATAGTTAGGGTGGGGATGTATAGTAATTGATCTTCCTGGGAGTGCTGTAATGTAAAAACAATTCCGGCTGTTTGAAGTATATTTTACAAGTGTGCATTGGGCCTTTGGGATGTTATACTGAAAAACCCAATTGTACAGTTACCATGGGAACCCAATTAGAATAGATTGCTGGATTTTTTTTTTTTAATTTTTTTTTTCCCAGGCTTTCATCTTGACCAAAAATCTAATGTACTTTAAATGTTTTCATATGGAATTTTGTTCGTATAGTCACTTGGTGTAATGGCTGGTTTTTAATTTTAGTGCTGAACTAGAGTGTTCTGTTGAGGGTCCTGAGGACTTTATCCTTCAAGGAGAATCTTCTTTTAGTGTTTAAAAGTTGATGAACTGAGAAAAAATACTTTTTATTAATCCAAGTTCTTACTGCCATCACACGTACTCATCAGGCTGCAGTCCTGGGGGAAGGAAAGCAGGGAAGTATCTCAAAGCCCAAGGACTTCTAGATCATCAGCAAAACATGGCTGAAGAACTCCCTGCCCTTCAAGCATGGATTTTTGGTGTCACCTCTGACTTCTCTTCCTCTTTTTGGCTCCTTCCACACCCCGAGGTGGGGCTGCACACTGTGATGTGTCTGCTCCCTGCACCCTTCAGCACCTGCAGGGGTTTGTGTCTGTCCCAGGTGTCTGGGGAGCATCCTGCTCCCTCAGCACAGCTCCTGCCTGGCAGCACAGCTCCTGCCTGGCAGCACAGCTCCTGCCTGGCAGCACAGCTCCTGGGGACTTGGGAACACCCAGCTGGGATGGCCAAGGGAAGCTGAGGCAGGAGAGGTGGGCATGGATATCACTGCTCCACGCTGGCAGCTCTGAGCTAGTGAGGATTGTGCACAAATTATTTATTTTTTCCCCCTACTCCTTAATCCCTTCAGTTTATCCCACTCTGCAGATGCAGGAGGGAATCTTGGTGAAGCCATTGCTGGTGTGAAGGTTTCAGTGTTTTGGGTCTGGTTCTGGTGTCTCAGTTTCCACACCATGGCAGTGGGATTGCTGAATTTCAGCGCTGTGTTGTTCCACAGAGGTTTGGGCTTCTTGCCTTGAAAGCAACAGGAGAAGCCTTCAGCTCTGTGGGAAATGCTGACCTCCTCCAGCATTTTATTTTGTGCCAGGCTGAGGTGCACTTTGGGTGGATGGTTTGGGCTTCCCAGGGTGGTTTTTTTGTGTGGTTTCCCCTTGTCTGGCTGCCAGGAGTCTCCTCACCACCGTGGTTGGACGTGACTGGTTTTACCCAAGTTGTGGTCACTCAGGGAAAGCCTTGTTGGACCTCAACCAGGATGGAAATGAGCTTCTGGATAAATCTGATTGTTGAGGCAAAAATTTCAGCTTTACCCTTCAGGAAGATCTAAAAAACCTGAGCGTTGCTGGGGGCTTTGAAAGACCCAGCTCTGAACTGATGGTAGAAATAAATTGCTATTTTATTTTTAGCTCTATCACAGATATTTTAAGTAGTTCTATTAGATTGCTCATCTGCCTGACCTGCATTTAAAAATGCAGTGAGTTCTCTTGGCAATGCCTGCCTCGTTACTATAGTTAAAACTCGAATTATTCATCTTGATTTTAAACACTTAAGTCAGATGCAATATTAAGATTTGGTGTTGCTGTTTGCTTTTAAGTGGCTGGGAAGTGGCCGTGTGTTCTGTCAGTGCCTTGGACATCAAGGAGAGGTTTTGGAAAGCCTGGGATGTTCCTATAATTTCATTTTTCAGAGATTTACCATTCCTGAAGTGGATAGAGTTCTGCCTGCCCATGGAGTGGCGAGTTCCCTGATTTAAGTGGAGCAGTTCCCATCGAGGCTGGCTGTGAGTCAGGATTGTGAAGCTGAGCTTTGGCACATAATCTCCTTGATTTTAAAAAATACAGTGTTTATCCCACATCTCTCAAAGACAGAGTGATCTTGGCTGAGTGGCACTAAAAAGGAAACATAGAAGGGGGAGCTAAATGCCAAAGAAATAGGAAATATCCTTTATTTCCAAGGGGAGAGCAGAAAGGAATCAGTTGTGGTTTTTAATTATATAAATAATGTTAAAGGCTGGAATTATAATAATTGAAGTTAAAATGTTTTAGGTGCTCAGTGGTGTGAAATCTGTGCTTTTAAACCCAGAATATGTGACAATCACTTGCTTTAAAATCGCTTTCATGCCTTAAAATGTGGCATTTTCTAAATCACAAAAGGCTCTTCATTTTCACTCAGTCACTTAGAAGTACATGACAGCCTGTAAAAAATTATTCAATTAATACTTTTATCTTTTGAGGTATTCTTATTCCAGATATCAGAGTTGTGCAGTGCTCGTGGTGGAAGAACTCTTCAATGTGCCATCTGTTGATTTTTTTTTTTGTTTGACTCATGACAAGTGGGTGACTTAACATTAAAAACACCATGTTGCTTATAAAAAAAAGCCAAACTCCCTTTGGAAATTCTGTGTGCTGCAACTTGGAGCTGCACTTAAAAACTGATACAGAGGAGACTGGACATTGAGCTTTCCCTGTGGGATTCAGATTTAACTAACTGGGAATTTATTTATTTTTTTTTCCTTCCAGGTGGAGCCTTTTCTCCCACGATGGCATCGAGGATCGTTCCAAAAGTGAGTTTCCAGGGCAAAGCCTTTGCAGGGGGGTGTCCACTGGAAGTCCAGCATTACAAAAGAGTTCACGTAACATAGTTTGTTTTTTCCCCAGTGCCCAGCAGTCAGGATTAGGAACCCAGTTGACAAGATTGATGCTGCATTGTAAATCTCTGTAGCTCTGTCATGGTTGGTAACAGGCATCAGTGGACCTTTCCCCAGCACGTATCCATCTGCCACAGAGCATAAATAACAGGGCAGAGCTGCTCTCTCAGTTTGGCTGCTGCTTCCATTCCCTAGTAATAAACACCTCCCTGAAAAACAGGCTTAATTCTGCTTCACTGCTGTAAGTGGGGGTCAGTGACATTGTACCAAAATAAGGAAACATGGTTGTTTATCCAAATATTCAGACAATTTACTCTGCTGAAAGAAGGGCACCAACACATTGCTAGTCTAGAACTGTCTCCCTGAAACAGTTGAAATGATCTTTGAAGGCACAAATACCCTTTTCTTTGGTGTGGAATACCTGTTTTTGTAACATTAGTGATGCTCCTCTTGGAAAACATTTCTGGTACAATCACACCTGCATCTCTAGCTATTCCTGTTGGCAACTTCTGTCACTGCTCTAAATGTCTTAATAGTGGCATCTCTTGTGGTTTTAATCTGCTTTACATAATGTCATGTGGCTTAGGAAGGGAGTGTTTTGCTGGTTTGTGTTGTTTGCCTCTTTTCTACAAAAGCAAATGGGTTTTGGTTTTTAAAATGGAATGGTTGAGGAAGAAATCCAGGTGAATAAATTCCTGCTTTGCTTTAGTTCTTTTGAACCATCATCTCTTTAGTTACATTTATGCATCTTCCAGTTGCAAACACCTTTTAGCAGAGAAATCCTTGGGAGGGAGGATCCCTGGCTGCCTCTCTGTGCAGCCTAGGTGTGATATAGCTGGCAAGTGACACGAAACTAATAATTTATTATCTAACCTTTTCATTTCCCCCACTCTCACGTGGAGTTGAAAGGTGCAGCTCGAGCTGTTAGGGGAGTTTTCCTCGTTTGATATGTGGGAAGACAGAAGGTTTGAGGTAAAACACTCCAGCTCGCTGTGGGGACTGTGCAGACACTTCTCTCTGCTCTGGATGCATATTAAATATTCCTGTGCTGATGTCACCGGTGATTTTGGGGCTGTTTTCAGTTGTGCTCAGTTTGTTTGCAGTGTGTGACCCAGCATGTGCCTGGCTGAGGGTTGGCAGGAATCAATTATCACCCGTGCAATGTGCTGGACACTTTTTAGGGAGGCTGCTGAGAAATGCTTTGGGCAAGCAGGCAGACGTGGGGATTTGCCAGCATCGCTCTCTGTGTCTCCCACTCCATCCCTGGTTTGGCTGCAGGGACCAGAGATGAGGTTTGGGGTTGGGTTTGGCTGGGCTCTGGGGGGCCAAACCTCAGGAGAGCTCCCTGTTGAGGAATCTGGGGGGGTTTGGTGTTCTTCTGACAATGTGGCAATTTTTGTATTTCATTGGAGAACTCTGAATGTCCTTCTGCTCCTCGCTGGATTTCTTCAATTCAGCTGGATTTCTTCATTTCAGTTAAATTAATTAATTTCAAATGAATTAATTTGAAGTTAGTAAATGCATTTTTTAACTAACCCTGATGCTTTGCTGTGTTAATAGTGAAACCCTTATTCTGACCCATGGATAGGAAAATCCAGATGTGTGTGTGCCAAGACTGCACTCTTGTAATTTTGTGCAAGTCTTTACAACACCTCTTCCGTGTGAGTTAATTTCCCTGTATTTTGTGGTTTCAGTGAATTCCTAATGCACATTTTGCTGCTCTGCTCGCTTCAGAAATTTCAGTGAAATTCTTTCCTCACACACAACTCAGATTCCTGACTCTCCTTCAGCTTAAGGAGCACTATTAATGGTTTTGTTCATATTGCTTAGATTTATTTTGTTATTATTCTCCAGCTCCTACTCTTCAGGTAGAGCTATTTTGGTATTATAAAGAATGATGGATTATATAGGAAAGTTTCTTTTGAAGCACTCCTGATATTGTGCAATGCACTTGGGGGTCAGCTGCACTTGACTGATGCATGATTTATCCCATGTCCCTGCCACTTCCTGAGATAAAGCTGCTATTTTATCAAAAATGCCAGCAAGTGTGATTTAGAATTTATACCCCTCCTTTTTCAAATAATTGTTCTGATTACTTTCTGGCACGGCAATAAAATGATAAAGGTAATTGCACACAAATGTGAGATAGCACCAAAATACAATAAAATTAACCTGAATTAGCTTGACTTGTCGATGAGAAGTATTTATGAAATGTATTTTTGCAATAAGGGAGACTGATATTATAGCTGGAAGGTGAGTTATTGCCTTAATGTAATACTGTTTGAAATTTAAAAAAGAGACTGTTACAGTTGAGGGTGATTGTGCCTTTGAAATTAAGTTGAAGTGATTCTTATAATTGGCAGCAATAATGCATTGGGAAGGTAATATCTTTTATTGTGTTATGCCTAGTTGCATTATCTTTTATTTAGCTGGTCCTGACTCCAGCTCTGCAGAGAAGACAAGCAGGAGCAGATCAGGAATTTTGTGGATTTAGGTGATAAAAACTTGAAATGTTACCCGATATTAAAGTCATTCTTCTGCTGGGTTTATTTTTTTTTTATTTTTTGTTCGTTTTCAGCCCATTTTTGGTTCCCCTGAACCTGATACAAGGCTCATTTGATTAAAATTTCATCTGTTTTCCTTGTGTTGGAGAGGTTGCCATGTATTTACATCCAGGCTGAGCCTGTAGGAGCCGGGCACTCCAGGCTCCCTGTGTGTGCATTGTCAGGTGCTGACTTGGGCAGAGAATTTTCCATTTCTCTGTGCCTCAAAGTACAACCTCCCACAGAACAGTGTGGACACCCTCCTACAGCAAACAGCTGGATGGGTTTTAAGGAGTAGATCCTCAAATCCCAGAATCCTTGGGCTGGAAAAGCTCTCCCAGCCCATGGAGTACCATCCCTACCTTGTGCCCACCCCTCAGTGCCCCCTGCAGGGATCGCTGGACACCCCAGGGATGGGCACTGCAACCCTGACCCCCCTGCCATGGGGAAATTCCTGCTGCTGTCCCCCTGAGCTGCCCTGCCCAGCCTGGGGCCGTTCCCTCTGCTCTGTCCCTGTCCCTGATCCCAAACCCCCGGCTGTCCCCTCCTGGCAGGAGTTGGGCAGAGCCAGAAATTCCCCCGGAGCCCCCTGTGCTCCAGGCTGAGCCCTGCCAGCCTCAGGATCTCATTCACCCAGCTCCTCAGGGATTCTCCATTCCATCCCAGCTCCTCAGGGATTCTCCATTCCCATCCCAGCTCCTCAGGGATTCTCCATTCCATCCCAGCTCCTTAGGGATTCTCCATTCCATCCCAGCTCCTCAGGGATTCTCCATTCCCTGCCCAGCTCCTCAGGGATTCTCCATTCCCATCCCAGCTCCTCAGGGATTCTCCATTCCCTGCCCAGCTCCTCAGGGATTCTCCATTCCCTGCCCAGCTCCTCAGGGATTCTCCATTCCCTTCCCAGATCCTCAGGGATTCTCCATTCCATTCCCATCTCCATTCCCTGCCCTGGCCACTCTCCAGCCCCTCCAGGTCCTCCTTGTCCTGTGAAGCCAGAGCTGGACACAGCACAGAGGGAATTGTAACTGTGTAAAGATAACTGGCTATGTGGCTAATACCTTGAATTTAATTCTTGGAGTGATGAACACATCTGGAAAATTGAGATTACTGCACCATGACTTCTTTGCATGAGATTTCATGGAGTCATGGAATATCCTAGTTGGAAGGGACTTGTTGGAACTCAACCCAGTAGCCACAATATAGGGTTTTATTAGGATCCTCTAATTGTTAAGAGACAAGATTCTTCATTTTTGATTCTTTAGTGTATTTGTTTCTTAATCATTTGGAAGCTTGATTAATTTTAAATATATATATATATATTACAAGAATAAAAAATCAGTGGTTTATTCCCACAACATTAAAATATTGAACAACTTATCAAAATATAACATTGCTTTGTAGTGCTTCTAACTGAATCTTCTGCCATAGGATTTCCAGCTTCAAAAATGAGGAGCTGGGGGACTTAATCCCTTTGGTAGGTCCTTGGGAGGATAAGAGGGACAATGTGCTTCCCCTCCCCTTGGAAGTTACTCCAGGACTGGGTCCTGCTGGCACTTGCAGGTACCCACAAACTGGGTGCACACACTTGTGGCCAGAATCTGATTATTCCAGGAATAATATATAATATATATATATATAAAATAATTATATACATATATATAAAATATATATCTGGCACTGTCCTGTCCACCTTGCCTCCTCTTGGTGCCCCATTCCTGACCCAGTTTAACTCTTAATTAATTACAGTATCTCTTGGCAGCTCCCAGTTTGTGGAGAAGCCCTGAATAACTCCGTGTCCCCACCATGATAAATCAAATTAACACCACACTCCTTAATGTCACTCTGCTTCTGTGCTGTGCCTAAGCAGAAGCTGAGAATTGTTTGGGTTGGAAAACACCTCAGAGATCATCAAGTGTTAATCTTGGCTTTGTGCTATTGATATCACATGATATCACTATTGATATAAATATTTATATATAGGGTTTATTATGGTATCTATGGTTTAAGTGCCACGTGGCTGCTGTGCTCGCATGCCATTTAAATTTCCTGGATAAGTAAGAGCTGGGGAAAGATGCAGGATGCGTTTACTTGCTTTTGGAGGAATTCTGGAGGAAGTAACCCCTCAGAATTCCTGTTTAATGCCCTGAAGAGCTCCGTGTCCCCACCATGATAAATTGAATTAACACCACACTGCTTAATGTCACTCTGCTTCTCTGCTGTGTGTAAGCAGAAGCTGAGAATTGTTTGGGCTGGAAAACACCTCAGAGATCATCAAGTGTTAACCTTGGCTTTGTGCTGTATGATATCAATATGCTAATTGATATATATGTATATATATATGTTTTATTATGGTATCTATGGTTTTGATTATGGTTTAAGTGCTGCTGTGCTCGCATGCCATTTAAATTTCCTGGGTTAGTAAGAGCTGGGGAAAGATGCAGGATGCATTTACTTGTTTTTGGAGGAGCTCTGGAGGGAGTAACCCCTCAGAATTCCTGTCTAAAGAGCCCGCTGGGCTCTGCTGTTCACACACCAGCTGCACCCCAGCCTTGGCACGAGCAGCAGGTGGAGCTGACAACTGCACTGGTTGAGTGTGGAAAGCAGGGGCACTAACCCACCTGCCCCTGGCAGAGGAGCTGCAATGGCTTCATTGCAATGGGTTTGTTGCAATGGAAGTGCCCTTGCAGCAAAATGAAGCTGTCAGGGGCAGCCCTGGGTGCTGGGAATTTGTCAGTGCTCCCTGCCAAAGCAGCCGACTGAAGGCGCAGCCAAAGAGCCAGAGGCGACCACTGCTTGGAAAGACACTTCCCTAGCTTGGCATTTCGGGGGCTTCTGGTTGCCATCCAAAGAGGATTTAGGAGGATAATGCGATGGGACAACAGGAACTTGCTTTTGTTGTCTCTGATTGTTTAATAAAGAATTCCGTGTTTGCTCTCGTCGGAGACTTTTGAAATGCCGTAGAAAGCAAATGTTGCTCCATGTGAGCACGTATCCCCCTGGTTTTTCGGGGGCTTGTGTAGAGTGGGCCTTGGGATAAGGGAAGAGGGGGACTGGTTTTGAGTGTTCATGCCAGTGTATATTTGTATATGTTCAGAATATGCAGCTTGATTCTGTACCTTCACATTTTTATGGGATTAGTTCTTCGGAAGGTAAAGAAATTGCATCACCCCAAACTAACCCTGGATTTGCTTCCAGTCTCTCTGACATTTCCTTTCCAAACCTCGCCGTGCCAGGAAATGAGGAGGTTTTGTTTTCATACCCTCTGAAGTTACAGGTTTGGCTTAACCAGGGTTAGATTTACTCAGAGAAGCAGTGAGGCACCAGGAGAGCACTGCAGGGTTTCAGTGCAGCTTTTGTCTGAGAGGCTCAGCTGGGCAGCTCTTTATTGTTCCTGCAGCAAGGGGAGAATTCCATGGACCTGGATCTCTCCAGTGCCTTTTTCCTGGAAAGCTAAAAGTTTGTTTTGGATGCTGTAGGAAGGAGAAATCCACCCAGCAGAGACAGTGGTTGTGGAGGGGGAAGAGGTCTTGTGCCCGGGTCAGGGGTTGTTTGGTTCACAGGAACCTGCTGCAGGGTGTAAAGGACTTGTATTTTAGAACATAAAAGTTGTTTTACTCTTTAGCAGGTTGTATTGACAGAATTACACGGGATTAGATACCGAGAGGATTGGTTTGTTTCAAGACTTTATTCTCGGGTTTAAGCAATGACTGCAGCACCTGCTTTCCCTCAAAAATTCGCTTTTGCCTTAATTTAAAACCCCGTGAGGCTCTTGGCTCTGTTTGGACTGACAGTTTCCCATATTTTTGGAGGATGCTGTGAGTGAAGTGTGAGTTTAGTGATACTGGAATTGTGCATTACCTGGTTCAGAAATTATTTTATCATTAAATCCTGAGGGATGTTGGTCAGAGTTCCCTGTGGGTCGCAGGGGGCAGCAGCCACCCCTTGGGTTTTTGGACAAGGAGCTTCCTGGCTTTCAGGACAACTTTCTCACTTCTTCAGCTGTGAAGATTAAGATTAAGGGGATTTGGGATTAAGATTTTAAACCTTCAGGGCATCTTGAATACAGAATCCCAGAATGGTTTGGATTGGAAAAAAAAAACCCAAATCCCCTTCAGTGCCCCCTGCCCTGGCAGGGACCCTCCCACTGTGCCAGGGGCTCCAGCCTGGCCTGGGGCACTGCCAGGGATCCAGGGGCAGCCACAGTTTCATATTTCTTTGGAGTTCACACCACTCTGTTTAGTTGGAAATCTTTTTTTCAAGAGGAGGAAGCAGCTCTTAGAAAAGTTTGTGTTTTAGCTTGGAAAGAAATGAGACATTTCATAATAAGCAGAAAGACTGAGAATTAAATGTTTCTCATTCTCTCTAACTTTTATTCCAGTATAGCAAAGTGATACTAATATTCCAATATATTAAACTACTTTTTAGTGTGGAACAGCCAACAAACTTTCCTTGTTTCTTCCCTGTAGTGAAATTATTTGTAGTACATAAACTCTTTGTTCTCCTGCAACAGCAGCTTTTGTCAGGTGAAAATACAGATGATTAATCAAGATATTAACAGGAGTAGATTTTTAGATTGTTCTGATTGCATGGATCCTGTCTTCTATTCACAGCCCTTAAATCTTTCTCTGCTTTGAAACACTGAAAAATGGCTTTTTCCTCTAAGACAAGCCCCATAAGGGCTGGAAAATCACCCTCCCCCCTGCACTATATGTGCAGAAATACATTACCTTTACTATTAATATCTTTTCCCATATTCTTAACGTACAATGGATTGTTTCCTTTTAAATAAACAGGCAGAACTCAGTAAAACAAATACAGGAAGTTTTAAACTATTAAGGAGATGTTGAGAGAATTGTAAATCAGTGAAATCCTTGGATGGGTGGCCCACTGGCATGGGCAGCCTCATCAGTGGCTGAAGCTTTTTGACATTAAATCATTTTGCAAACTTTGATTTATGATGGATTTTTGCTTTGCCTGATGGGGTTTGGTAAGGATTTTGTTAGGAGGAGGATGCAAACATCCTGCATCAGGAAGGGTGTCTGAAATGAAGAAGCAAATTGCCAAGCTCTGATGTATTCCCCTTAAATTTAAATCCAATATTTGCAGCTTTGATTGAATTTTAATTCGAAATCAATAGCAAGCAGGTTTGAGATACTCAAAAGGAAGACTCTCTGAGAGTTCAGGACTGGTGTTTTTATCCTGTAATTAGGAAGAAGTAGCAGCTTCCCTGGCATTTATTGATCATCAAACTCAACAAATGTCTGGAATTGCTTTTTTGGAGAGTCCCTGATACTCCATGACAGCATCAAAACAGGGCAGGAGTTTGTGAATTGTAACTCATTTGTTGGTGCAAATGTCAGCACTTGGATGGAGTTTGTGGGATAAATTGATGGAGAATGGGAAGTGATGGAGAATGGGAAGTGATGAAGTTTTGGGGATAAATTGATGGAGAATGGGAAGTGATGAAGTTTTTGGGATAAATTCATAGAGAATGGGAAGTGATAAAAGTTTTGGGATACATTGATGGAGAAGGAGAAGTGATGAAGATTTTAGGATAAATTAATGGAGAATGGGATGTGATGAAGTTGTTGAGATAAATTGATGGAGATGGGAAGTGATGAAGTTGTTGGGATAAATTGATGGAGAATGGGAAGTAATTAATTTTTTAGGATAAAGTTCTTTTCTCCTTCTCTGCCTGAACTCCTGCTGTGTGTGCTGCTGTGTTCCCTCTGTGTGTCACAGTGACAATTTCCTGCTGTTGGTTGTGTTTCCATCACCCCTAGCTCAATTAACACTTTGCTCATCTGCAAAGGATCAAGAGATGTAGCCTGGTTCTTCCAGATGATGTTGTGGTGAACCACAACACGACATGAATTTCTCTGAAAAGTTTGGAGAGATGAATCTGACTCTTCTTTACTCAAATAAATGATTTTTTTAATACATTTTAGACAGGCCATTGTGATTGGTGAGACAGTGACAGAACTCTTTACTGACATGGGTCAAACTAGAGAGCCATCAAAAGAAAGTCTGTCTCAGAGAAAAAATCCTAAACATAAGTATTGTTACAGAAACAAAAATCTGATGTTTGTGTTCAAGCTGTAAGAACAAGCTTCAGAAACTCAAAACATCAAAAAGACACAGAAACTCAGAAGCTGTAGGCCTGGAAAAAGCAGACTACAAAGAGACTCCTTGGAGGAGCTGGGACATCTCCCTGATTAATGCAGGGCTCTCCTGCTTTAAAAAAATCCAATTGCAGGATGTGTGAGGCCACATTTGATTTGCCAGCTGAATATGTTATTTTTGCCTCGATTCTCAGAAATATTTGAGGGGAAAAGAAAAAAAATGGTGAGGGCTTCCATGCTGTAACCTAATGGAAATGCCCTGTTAAATCAGATGCAGAGGGGATTATTGTTAATATTTTGATATTGGTGTGGTGGGTTTCTATTGTAAAAGCAGAGTGAAGGAAATGGAAAAACCTGTGGAGGGGAGATCCATCAGAGATAGGGAAGGGTTCAGTTCTCCCTAATACTGAAAGGAAAAACAGGGTTTGCTCTCTGGACTTTTCTGGAAGAAACACACATTGTTTTCTGGGAGAATGTTGAGCATGGAAATGCTTCACTACAGATTTTTTTTAAAACCTTGTTGATTCTCATGATTTCTCTGCCTTTTTTTTTTTTTTTATTTCTCTGGTCATCATTATGGATATAAATTGAGTTCTAGGATGTCAGGCCAATGTCCAGTGGAGTTTTGGGGGGTTTTAGGGGCAACAGAACATAGAAATACTTGAATTATTTACTGTAGTGTGAAAGCTGCTTAGTGCAAATTTAAATAAAATTATAATCTCCCACTTTGCTATATTTAGCAGTCTGGTGAGGTAAACTTAGAAATGTTTAATGTTAAATCTGCGGTTTTATTTTTTTGGGAAAACTCCAGAGGTTGGCAGGAGATGTTTCCCCTCAAAAAATTATTTTTTTCTTCCTAACATCAAAATTACAGAACATTTTGTGACGGATTTGTAGGTGCTGCAGGGGAAGGGGAGAATGAAGGTGGAGATGCTGCAGGAGCTGCTCAGAATTCTCCCAATTTGTCACAAATCACGAATGGTTTGGGTTGGAAGGGACCCTAAAGCCCATCCTGTGCCATGGCCCCCTGCCCCTGTGCCAGGGGCTCCAGCCCAGTGTCCAACCTGGGCACTGCCAGGGATCCAGGGGCAGTGTCCAGCCAGCACCAGCTCCATGTTCAGCACTAAACTCTGTCCCCAAGTGCCACATCCTCGTGTTTTTGGAACCCTTCCAGAGATGGTGACTCCACCACTCCCCTTGTCAGCCTGGTCCAGTGCTGGACAACTCTTTTTGTGAGGAAATTTCTCCTCCTGTCCAGCCTGAATAGCCAAGTTCATATCTGGACAGAGGAGTGTGCACTGTCCATCTGTCAGTGACCTTCATCCTGGAGCATCCCAGCCCAGCTGGATCTGGATTGATGTCCTGCAGCTTCATTATTTTATAAAAATAAACCTCCTAAATGTTGCTGCTTGATGAGTATGATAAACAAGGCTGCAGACAGGAGCTGCAGTCACTCAAGGTTTCATTTATAAAGCTTATTTTGATTTGGAGGGAGAGCTCAGAGGGTTATTGATGGTTCTCTGCTGCTCCCTCATCCTGGTCCTGTTCTGATGGAAAAGCTGAGCCCGGGTTTGTTCTGGTGGGGAGCACATGGGGTGAGGTTCAGTGCCTCTGGTTCAGGGCTGTCACACCAATAAACATGAAGAATGGCTGCTGCTTTGCCACTTGTGTAAACTTTTCTTGCTTGTTTGCTGACTTCTGCAGTGAGGGCCTGCTCCAAAGGAGTTCTCCCAAGGGCTCCAGGAGGGAGAAGGAAGGTGGGGAAAGCTGGCTGGGGAGGAGTTTTGTTGTGATGCCACCAAACATTTGATTGTTTAGCAACTGGGGTTGCAGTCAAAGTAAATAAACCACAGGGAAGCTGCAGTTCCTGAACTTCCCCCAGCTGAGGGAGGCTGCTGCCTGTCTGTAATGGAGGAATTGTGTAAGAGCTTCCCAAAATTCAGGGCTTTGGGGTTACTTTTGCTCTAGTTATGCAAAGCTGTCAGCTTGATGGTTTTTCTGCTCTCTCACACTGATTATATTACTCACAGATGTGACTTCATTCCACAGCACTTAATAATGAGATTTGAAAATATCCTCTTATTTGGAAAACAGCTAATTATTGTACAGCTGTGAGCAGTGGAAGTCATCCTGCATGGACCCTCCTGCTCTGTCGTTCATGGGATCCCAGGATGGTTTGGGTTGGGAGGGATCTTAAATCTGCTTTCATCCCATCCCCTGCCTCGGGCAGGGACACCTCCCTCTGCACCAGGTTGCTCCAAGCCCTGTCTCACCTTGAAGACAGGGAAGTAAATAAAAGAAATCCAGGAAATTTGTTGGTCTCTCAGTGTTGCAGGAAACTTCATGAAGTTCAATAAGTCACGTGCAGGGTGCTGCACCTGGAGGGACAGGACACAGAGGATGGATTGCCAGAGGGCAGGGCTGGGTGGGATTTGGGGCAGGGATTGGCACAGGGTGCCCAGAGCAGCTGGGGCTGCCCTGGATCCCTGGCAGTGCCCCTGGCCAGGCTGGACATCCCTGGGACAGTGGGAGGTGTGGAAATAAATTATTTTTAAGGTCCCTTCCATCCCAGACAGTTGTAGGAGCCTTTCATTCATGTGTTTGCTGATGGAGTTACCTCGTGCTGCCTCTCACTTTCTCAGTTAATCACTTTTTCCCAGTTTCACATGAGCTGAGCCCTTTGGAGCACAGGATGAGTTGCCCTGCTCTGGACCAAAGGTTTGGTGTCTGGGTGGCTGCAGTGGGCACACTGGGGGTGTCTGTGTCCTCCTGCAGGGATGGCACAAACCAGGCTGTGAGTACAACTCACACAGCCTGCCTGGGCTGGGGTTTTAGCCAAGATGAATTTGACAAGTCTGTTATTGTTGGTCTTGTCCAATATTGAGAAATACTTGGCAGCTGTTTCCAAGCTACATCCTATCAGTAATCGTAAAACCAGACTGGTAACAATGGGAATAAAAATATGCTTCTTTTCCTAAGGAATGATTGATTTTTTCATATGTTTTCTTTTCCAGCAGACATACTCTATTTGTGTTCCAGCTGTTATTTGCATAACACTGCTGCTCTAAACCACTGAATCTACTTTGTTGTCACAACAATCCTGTTTTAAATAAGTGTCACAACACATCGGATTTTAGCTGATAAACCAGCCATGAAACTGCTGCTATTTCACATTTTTATGAAGATCACTATTCCTCTAGTTAATGCTTTTTTTGTTTGTTTTTTTGAGACTTTGATTTAGGTGCTGACTTCTGAGGATGGATCACTTTAAGTTGAGATTTTGAAAGTGAATGCTGTAGTCGAGGAAACTTGAAATTCACTTGCTTTTCCCAAATCGCTTTTGAAGACGACTCAGATCTGTTCCTTGCTGAAAATTCCTGTTTTAAGTGGATTTTATTTCCTTGAACAGGTGAACCCCAAGCAGAGAGGATCTCCCTGCAAGGAGAGCCACGTGGTTCTGCTGAGCCCCGTGGGGAAGCTGGAGATCTCAGGGTGTGAGAGGGGCGTCCATGAAATAAAACTTCCCAAAGTGAGCGTGCTGCCGAGTGGGTGAGTTCATGTCCCTGGATCCCCTGCTGGGGTAGGAGATTGCCCAGAGCATCTGAGAGCACACTTCCCTTTGCTAATCGTGCTGGGAGGAGCCTCTTGGCCCCTTAAGGGCTCCAAAACACATCAATCCCTCTGCTGCCTCAGAAATATTACCAAACATTTTAAGCTGGGAATGTTAAGTTTTGAAAGAATCTCCTGCCTCCCTGAATTTTTGGCACACGTATGAATGGCACTGAGGGTAAAATTTCCTTGCACACCTCACAAATCTTGCAGGCTTATATCTCTTTTTGTATTTTTATATATAAATCAGTGTTCCAAGAGGTAGAAGCAGGATTGACTGTTTTAATTACTGTGTAGCACTCGTGAGAGTTGTTTTCCCCGAGCTGTAATGTCTTCTGGAGTTTGGAGCAGATCCCACGTGGCACTGGAGATGATATCTCAAATCCAGGCCTGGCTGAGGAGGCATCAGTGCATTTTCCTCTTTGGTGCAAGTTGTGTTCAGCCTGCTGGAGTCCATCTGGCCTGCTCAGATCTTTGGCTTTTTTCCTTATTTGTGAGGAAATGTTCATTTCATGTTCAGTGACGTTTTTAGAAGGAACGTTGAATTCATTCAGAATTGGATGCTAAATTTGTGTGCCAAATTTCTTTGCCAAAATCATGACTTCTTAGACTTTCTCAGACTTCTCTAAGACTGGTCTTTCAGCTGGGTTGGGTAATTAAATTTCACTTTTCCACAGTCTACTACATCGATGCTCCCACTGGCAAGACTCAAACAGGTTTGGCTTCTTTTCTCAACATTGTCTTGTTTTCATCCTGTGTTTGCTTCTGAAATTCTCCCTGGATTTGTAGGATGCCTGTTTTCCTATTTTATTCTCCTTGTAACTGAAATGGGTGTAAAATTAATCAGGACTGTGGAGCATAAGTTGTGTTCTGGTTGAAATATGATTTTGCCTCCCATACAAAAACTCTGAAGCCTCTGGATTTCAGAGTTTTGCCAACTCCAGTGATAGGGCAAGAGCTGCTTCACTTTTTTTTAGATTCTGGTTTAAATGCTTTAAATGGTTTAAGAAATCCATTTAAGTGGGTTTCTGCTGATGAGAAATGGAAATAAGTGGCTGTTTAGGATGAAGTTGGAAGCTGGCTTTGCTGCAGGGCAAAATCTGCCTGGAGAACAAGCCAGGGGATGAGGATCTTCACCCTGGGAAGGGAGATGTCAGTGAGTGAGTGGAATAAGAGTAGGAAAGAGATTTGGGGGCTCTCAGAGCCATTTGTAGGGATGGGTGCTGCTATTCTACCAGATGTCCTGGTAAAAAAATCAGGTTTTGTTTTACCAGGACATCTGGTTTGCTCCCCTGTAACGTGGCTGGGTTTGCTGGTTGAAGGTTCCCATGATCTTGTTCTTCAGCAGAAGCTGGGCAGTTTAGATCCTTTTCCTGAATTTTAATTTTCACCCATTCTAGATCTTCCTTTTCTCAGTGGTGAGCTGACTTCACTTCATCTGGAGGCATTAGTGGCATCTTGGTAACTCTTAACCTCACAGGCTGCTGATTTATGTGCAAAAATTGTTCCATGAGAGGGTCTATCACTCAGGAATAACTCTGGAGTTAAAGGCAAGAAGAGTATTTTTATGATTGCTTTAAGAATTTAAATCTGAAGAAGAAAGGTGGGGCTTCCTTTTGTCTTTAGCACTGATAAAGTTCTAAAAATTTTAAAGCCATCTGTAAATGTTTGTGCTGAAGTATAACATTTAATCTCTCCTGCTCATCGCTAGTGAATAGTTGTTAAATCTGGCCTCATTATTTTCGACAGAATAAAATAAAAACAAAGCAGTGCCTGGTGTTCCTCCTAACTGGCTAATAAACACCATGGCAAGAACATTGGATGGGAAAAAAAAAAAAAAAAAAAGAAAAAGAAACATAAAAATTGATTTTAATGGACCCCTGTCAGAGAGAACCATAATGAGCACAAGTCTGGTAATAAATATTGGTATTCTCCTCCACGGTGCTTGGGACTTCTCATGTGGAATTGCATGTAACAATCAATAGAGATTTTAGGGTTTTTTAACAACAAAAATAAGTAAACCTTTGAAATATATAAATACTTAAGACTTGCAGTCTGTCAGACAAACCTGGTAGTTGTAGGAAAATCTGATAAGAGCCCCTGGTTAATGGCATAATCGCTTTGTGGAGATCTCGCTCTGTTTTACAGCTTGTAAAATGCTGTGCAATTAATCACCTGAGATTACAACCTCCTCACTGATGGCTCTCCTTAAAACTTAAGAACACAGACTATAATGGAGCCTAAAAGGAGAAGCAACAAAGTAAAACCCAGTTTCAGTATGCTTGAAAGAAATTGATCTATTAATGAGATGAAACTAATTGTAATAACCCGAGGTGATTCTGCTCCTCGGGAAGCTGCCGGGGTTTAAAAGTCCAGACACGTCACGGGGGGAGGCTGGCTCCTTTTGGAGAGGAGGAATTGTGCTCCAGGCTTTTGGAATTCACCCTTTGCTGGGTCTGCGTGGGGCTGGAGCAGCTGGGACAGGGGAAGGGTCCCGGCCATGGCAGGGGCACTGCGGGGGCTGGGGCTCCAGGCTGGGACTGGGATCAGGATGAGGATGAGGATGCTCGGAGCCAAACTGGGCCCTGGAGGTTTGACAGCTTCATCTGGGCAAATGTGTATAGGGACACATATAGCTGGATGTTAGATAGACATAAATATATATTTATATATATATGTGTGTGTATATGTATGTGTAAAAAAAATATATATATATATATGTATAATATGCAAAAAGGTCCCTGAAGGGTTGACATCTTCATCTGGACAAACGTGTATAGATACACATATAGCTATCTGTTATATAGACATAAATATATATATATATATGTATGTATGTATGTGTGTGTGTGTGTATATTATATATATATATATTTAAAATATCCAAAAGGTCCCTGAAGATTTGACATCTTCAACTGGACAAATGCATATATACACACATATATCTATATATTATGTATATTTAAATATATATTTTTTATGTATGTGTATATGCATGTGTGTGTGTATATACACTATATATATTGTAGAACATGTTTTGAGGAACACTGAGCAGCTTTCAGTGTGTGGGTGTAAAATCCTGCTGGGCACGTGGGGCATGGCCACCATCATCCTTCTGATGAGTGTGTGTGACAGGAAATGAAACGTGCCACCTGAAAGGTGGGCACAGATCCCACGTGGTGCCCTGCTGTGGGAAATGATTTATTCACCTGGGGATTGGGGGAGGCCACCAGGAGCTGAGTTTTCCACTGAGCAGCTCAGGTGAGCAGCTCAGGTGAGCAGCCCTGATGTGTCACTGCCACCCAGCATGGGACAGCCCAGCAGGGCATGGTTTGGTGTTACTGTGACACAGATAGGAACACACAGTAACACACACAGCAGGGGTTCAGGCAGAGAAAAAGAAAGGAAGTCTCTAGTTTATTGTTGACCTCGTATCTCTCAGTTTCTGGACAGTGATCAGAGATTGCACAGAGAAGTTCCTACCTCTCCATCCCCACTGGTCACTTGAGAAGTCCATCAGGTGAGATCTTTTCACAGAGTAATGCAAACATGATCCTTGTTTATCTTATAATTTATGAGAACTGACTCCACTATACTAAAACAAATGAGAAGGTTTATTCTCAGGGACAGCAGTTTGGGGTGTAGGAGCAGCTGGAGCCCCCTGCCCTGCAGGAGCCAGCCCCTGCAGCTCTGCTCCTGCCCCGTGGGCTGGGCAGTGGCTGTTTGTGGGGGAGCCCGAATTTGGGAGGCTCCAGAAGGTGGTGGGAGCTTCCTGCACTCTTGGCAAGGGAGGTTGGGCAGACTCAGTGCACTGAGTGCTCAAACCCTGCTGTAGGAACACAGACCAGCCTGTGGGCTCTTGGAGAAGCTGTGTGACCCCACCTGCCCTCTGTGTTCCCTGCAGGTATTTGCAGTTTGCCTCAGTGTTTCCTTTCCCCCATCTTACTGAGGGAGATCAGAGCAGGAGGAGCAAGGAGCCAGTTTGGCCCTTCCTGTGTTTTTTAATCTGCCTCAACCCTTCAGGGTGAATCTGCAGTTCAAGAGGTTGGCCAGGTTTCAGTCAATCTCTCTCTGTCACTGTAGCATTATCAGAAACTCTCCAGAAACTCAGTGGGAGCAGGTTTCCAGCTCCTAGAGATGGGAGGGAAATCTCAGGTGTGTGCAGAGGCTGCGGGTGCAGCGGGGCAGGGAGTCTGATAAGAGCCTGGAACAATAACTTGGAGAGGTGTGAGCCACTCTGCTCCTCTCTGAGGTATTCAATCATAGCCAGTGGTGATGGTTTAAATGTCAACTTTGCTAACTGTTTCATTCCTCATACTGTAAAATTTACTGGGAGTGATATCTCACTTTGATGCCACAAGTGGGAGGCATTTGGGAGAGTGCCACTCCTCCTGTTTTTCCACTGAGCATCCTCCAAGGCTAAGGAGCTTAGTGGAGCTCAGGGGCACAGTAAAAACCCATGGAGGGAGGCAGGGGTGTGACTGCTCTGCTGCTTGGAGTGGATTCCTGGTTTTCCATGGACAGCTGATGTGACCTGTGTGAGCAGAGGATTGTTGGCAGCGTGGCGGGGAAGAGGCTCCACTCTTCCTCGTTCAGTTCTTCCTTGATTATTGTGTAACAACAGAGATTTTCTGTTTAAATTGGTACAGGATAAAACCTGAGTGAGCCAGAGGATGTTCCTGGGGTAAAGAAATTAAGAGATTGGGATGAACTCTAAATGGAGAGTGGGAATAGGGAAGGGAATGGAGCTGGGATGGGAATGGAGAATTCCTGAGGAGCTGGGCAGGGAATGGAGAATCCCTGAGGAGCTGGGCAGGGAATGGAGAATCCCTGAGGAGCTGGGCAGGGAATGGAGAATCCCTGAGGAGCTGGGATGGGAATGGAGAATCCCTGAGGAGCTGGGATGGGAATGGAGAATCTCTGAGGAGCTGGGATGGGAATGGAGAATCCCTGAGGAGCTGGGCAGGGAATGGAGAATCCCTGAGGAGCTGGGCAGGGAATGGAGAATCCCTGAGGAGCTGGGCAGGGGCTCAGCCTGGAGCAAAGGAATTCCTGGCTCTGCCCAACTCCTGCCAGGAGGGGACAGCCGTGGGGATTTGGGATCAGGGACAGGGACAGAGGAGAGGGAATGGCTCCACTCTGGGCCAGGGGAGCTCAGGGGGGAAATTAGGAAAAGCTTTTCATGGAAAGGATTGTAAAGCTTTGGAATGGGCTGCCCAGGGGGGGTGTTGGAGTGCCCATCCCTGGGTGGGTTCCAGCTTGAGGACGTGGTTGGTGGTGCTGGTTGGATTTGATGATCCTGCAGGTCTTCTCCAACCTCAACAATTCCAATATTCTCTATTACAGCACCAGTGACTGTGGGCAAATCCAGCAGCCAGTCCCATGTGTTCTTTACTTCTGTGGTCCCTTGTTCCCAAACCCTTCAGGGTGCTGCTTTGGCTCAGAGAGCACCTGGCTCATGTGGGTGATGCTTGTTCAAATCCCCATGAGATTTTAGCCTTTTAACCCCTCCCAAAGCTGACAACAATATTCCCATACTGATGAGCAAAGGGAGAGCCCGTTTGTGGTGCCCCTGTGGAGCAGGCACCAGGTGACTCCTACATAAATGTTTCTCTCTCAAAACCTTTCATTTCTGAATGCCTTTTAACTTGTGGCACAAAGCTCTCACAAATCTCATTGAGTTTTCTGCCACTTGTTGTGGAAACAAAACATGCAGATGCCTGGGTAATAGGGAGATGATGCTTGTTACTTCAAATTTCTTCAAAATAACAGGGTAGTGTATTTTAAAAAATAGGAAAGAAGGGAAAAAAAAGAAATATTGCCTTCTCTGGTAGAAGTCTCTACAAATATCCAGGCATCAATCTTTATTTCAGCAGATTCAATGGATGTGGCAGGAAGAGTTATTATATAGCATAGTCCTCCTTTTATTAAAAATAAACTGGGCTAGGGTTTTTCATAGTTTCTTGTGGAGATGCTATGGATTGTTTATGCTGCATCAAGCTAAGAAAACTTTTTATTGGAAGTGGTGTTTCCAAAACTTGAACAAAATAACTTGCTGCATGTTTCTAGAGTGTAGCCTGACATGCAGGATGGCCCAAAGATGTGGGTTCACATGGGTTTAGAAATGGTTTGTGGGCAAAGTTTTACTGTCAGGTCTGGCTGGTGAATTTAATTCTGCATGATTAGCAAAAGCCACGTTCCTCTCTCCCTGAAGCTGAAGTGAATCTTGAGCAACTCCACTGTAATCAATACTAGACTTCAGCTGTGTTACTCTCCCTGACAGCAGGGCTGCATTTCTATTTTCTGTCAAAGGCAGCATTGCAGGATTCACATAGGAGTGGGTTTTGCAAGTCTTCAGTTGTGGTTTTCTCCTAAAATCTTGGCCGAGAGGCCTTTGAGGGCTCTGTGCAACAAAATGAAATAAAAGTGCAGATTTTTTAGTGGATGAGAAGCTGGCCACGAGCTGGCCACGTTCCCTCACAGCCCAGAGACCCCCTGAGCCCTGGGCAGCAGGAAGGGGTTGGGATTCTGCCCCTGTGCCCACCCCACTGCAGCCCTGGGATTTCCAGCCCAGGAGGGACCTGGAGCTGCTGGAGCCAGCCCAGAGCAAGCACCAAATGATCCCGGCTGGAGCAGCTCTGCTGGGAGGGAAGGCTGGGAGAGCTGGGGGGGCTCAGCTGGGGAGGAGAAGCTTGGGCTGAGCTCAGGGGGGCTCACAGAGCCTGAAGGGGCCACAGGGAAAAGAGGGAGAGGGGCTGGGGACAGGGGATGGAGGGACAGCACACAGGGAATGGCTTTGAATTGAGAGTGGGCAGATTTGGATGGGATTGGGGGCAGGGATTGTTCCCTGGGGGGGCTGGAATTCCCAGAGCAGGCTGGGCACTGGGGCTGGAGCCCCTGGCACAGTGGGAGGGGTCACTGCCAGGGCAGGGGGGCTCTGGGTGGAATTTGGGGTCCCTTCCAACCCAAACCATCCTGGGATTCCACCAACCCTTGCAATGCTGGTTCTCCTCAAGCCCTGCACGTTGCTCCCATCACAGCTTTTGGTAGACAAGGCTCTCCAGGCTGCTCTTACAGACACTTGTCAGTAAAACACTCCTGTGGTTCAATTTTCCCCTCAAGGAGAGGATTCCTGTCATCCACATCCAGGTGTGTCTGTGCTCACACCCTTCTCTTTAATCCCAAACCACCTCTGTGGCTTTAAATTATCCCCAGCTTTATCTATGCATCTAGATTTTTTTTTCAAGGACCACAGAAAGTCAGGGAGGAAACCCAGGATGAAGAGTTGCAATATTCCAAACACCCACTAATTCTGGTGCATAATAGAAACATAATCCATGTCATTATGCAGCCCATTTTCCCATCCTTATAGCAAGGATTTGCAATGGGGAAATGCTCCACTGCATTAATCTACCTCTGGCACGAGCAGTGGAAAGGTTCCACTCCTGGCCTGAATTACTCCTGGCGTTAGTAAGGACACCCCAGGCACTGTGTCTGTGGCCCAGCACAGGGCAGGGTGTCAGGAAAGGATTGATTTTCTGTGGAATTTCTCGAGGAGATGCTGCTGCATAGACAAATCCTCCCACTCCTCTTTGGTGGAATCATTTTTCAGTGCTATTACAGCTCTACGTCTTCCACACTAGAAAGCAGGAGTCATATTTGTGGTGTTTTCAAGTGGGTGTCTGCACAAGTTATATTATCTAATACAGTTTGTTGTTATTTTTTGCTGTTTTAAAATATCAGCACTGTAAAAAGTGCTCACTGGGCTGGTACAGCATGTCTTGGTTAAGGAGTGTTGGCCAAGCACGAGGGTCACAGACACAGCCCAGCTGAGCTGCAGAGCTTTGGGTTCTGCACACTGGAGCTGGGCTTTGGTGCTCAGCCACAGCTTGGGCCATGCTCATGTTCAAGGTTTGAAAACTCCAGGTCAGTGCTGGGGGTCAGTGCCCAGCAGAAATCATGGAATGGGTTGGGATAGAGGGATCCCAAATCCCACCCAGAGCCCCCCTGCCCTGGCAGGGACCCCTCCCACTGTCCCAGATAATCCCAGTGTCCAGCCTGGCCCCAGGGATCCAGGGGCAGCCACAGCTGCTCTGGGAGGGAAACTTAAAAATGTTGCACCTATGGTTTGATTTCTTTGGGAAAACTCCAGAGGTTGGCAGGAGATGTTTGCTCTCTAAGAATCGTATTTTTGTCTACCTAACATCAAAATCACAGGACGTTCTGACACAGATTTGTGGGTGCTGCAGGGGAAGGGGAGAATGAAGGTGGAGATGCTGCAGGAGCTGCTCAGAATTCTCCCAATTTGTCACAAATCACGAATGGTTTGGGTTGGAAGGGACCCTAAAGCCCATCCTGTGCCATGGCCCCCTGCCCCTGTGCCAGGGGCTCCAGCCCAGTGTCCAACCTGGGCACTGCCAGGGATCCAGGGGCAGCCACAGCTGCTCTGGGAATTCCAGCCCAGCCAGGGAACAATTCCTTCCCAATATCCCAAAATCCATCCCTGCCCTCTGGCAGTGGCAGCCATTCCCTGGGTCCTGTCCCAGTCCCTCCCCAGCTCTCCTGCAGCCCCTCCAGGCTCTGAGCTCTCCCTGGAGCCTCCTCCTCTCCAGGGGAACATTCCCAGCCTGGCTCCAGAGGGGCTCCAGCCCTGCAGCAGCTCCGTGGCTCCTCTGGATGTGCTGCAGCAGCTCCAGGTCCTCCTGTTGAGGAGCCCAGAGCTGGAGACAGCTCTGCAGGACTCCCTCAAGGAGAGAGGGGGCAATCCCCTCCCAGAGCTGCTGGTCACTCCTCAGGATGTGCCCTGGGGTGCTGTTGGCTTTGGGGGTGGCTGCCTTTCCCCAGCTCCAGCTCCTGCTCTTCCCTGGCCACTTTGGTCACACATTTCAGTGGCACCCAAAGGTCTCACCCTCCCTGTGCTTGTGCTAATTATGGCTCTTCTTAAAATGCCTCCTGTAATTCCTTCTATAAAAAGAATTTAAGGCTTGGTAGGACAAAGCCCAGTAAATCAGCCTGGAGCTCAGGGCTGGGAGGGAATGTGTGTCCTTAACCCCCAGGTGCTTCTGCTGGGGCTCAGCTCTGCAATTCAGGGATTTTCAGGGAAATGGCAAATGCTCCTCAGCACCCCATGCTGGGAGAGAAAGAGTTAAATTCTAAAACCTTACCCTGTAACTGTAAATGCCATTTTTCTTTCTTCACAAATGTAACCTTTTAACATTTATTTTTAGCTTTTACATTAATATATGTAAAAATATTAAAAGCTCTTGTATATTACATTAAAAACTTATGTCAGCTGCCCTGCTTTTTCCTATTTATTAAAACTTTTCAAGCAGTGAAAACATTTTACTTGTTAATGAGGGGAAGAAGGAAAATTAATGACATAGAGCTCGGATCTTCCAAGATGTCTCCTTTTAACCATGCAAAACCAGCTCTTTTCCCACACTATGTAGTTTAATTTCTGTGTTAGGGTTCAGTAAGCAAATGCAAATAGATTTAATGATTTGCATCAGTAGATCACTTCTCAGTTTAATATCCTCTGATATTTTGGTCAAGGACTTTTTCTTTGGAAGGCTACTGCTGTTTCATGGAGGAAAAATATTAATAATGGTGGCATTGTGAGGTTCAAGTAAAGCAGGGGAAATGTATAACTTATTCAAAAGCAGCATCTCCCATTATCTCCTCACTAAGATCATGCAGTGGAAAAAGTTATCAGGGAAAAGACACTTAAGAAATAATTGTGAATTGCTGATCATATTAAACATTTAGTGCTGGTTTCCATCTCCCATCTCATTTTCTGTCAGAGTCTGATCAGGCTGGCAGGGATGTGAGGTCCTCGCCCTGGGATGGGGAGTTAATAATGGGAATAAACAGGAATAAACCAGGAATAAACAGGAGCTGCTCCAGCCAGCCAGGGTTGGGGTGGTTTCACTGGAGCCTGCAGTGTTTGCCTTACTTAAATCTGACTTTCCAAAATTCTTTAAGTGCTTATTCATTAAATGAAAACAATTCCATGGATGGATCATTTCTAGATCATCTTTGCTGGTTTTCACTGATTCTGGGTAAGAAATAAATTCCTGTTGGCTTTTGAAAAATTTAAATGTTTAGTGCACATAAACTCTTCGAGTGATAAATACTCATTATTGCCTTGTTGCTTATTAAAATGAGCACTCGCTGGTGATAAAAACTTTTTTGATTGCTTCTCAGTTTCTGAATCACTGTTGTGTCAGCTGATCAAATGAGGTTTGCAGCATTTCTCAGTTTGTTTGGTTAATTTTGACCTTTGAGAAGCTTATTGCCATAGGCTGCTGATATATGCAAATTGTCACTTGCACTAACAGATTTTTAAATCGTGTTTTATTTTCCTGTTATCCCCACCCTAATGTAGATTTAGACCCCAAGCCAGAATTATCTGTGGCAGAGGACTTTTCCTTCTCCCGGCTCCGAGCGAGCAATAATGAGATTAAGTTGGAAACTTTGTCCTTTAGGTTCCCAGCCCGTTGTTTTGCTGTCATTTGTGTTTTTTTCCTGTGCTTTATTGATGCCCGTCCCCCTGGCTTTGTCATCCCACACTTGGGTTTTGCTTGTGCTCAGGTGATGATGATGAACAGCCTCTCGGAGCGCCCTGCTGCTGCTGCTGCTCCATCAGTGTCAGCCCTGCCAGGGCGCAGCCTGCCTTGTTTTGGAGGGGCTCCCGTGCAGCTGCTGGCTTCACATGGACACACACACACATTGCTGATCCTGGGGTGCTGCCCAGGCTCTGCCAGGGTCCTTCCTGTGCTCAGGAACTTGCTGACAGAAAACGCTGATTGCTTTTTTTTTCTCCACTCCAGAATTTTGAAGGAAAGCGTTCAAAAAGAGGAGGATTTTTTTCCCACGTTTGTGGACCCTCTCACTAGTAAATGTCTTAATGTGTTTCAGGACTGTAGTTTGGTTTCAGGCCTGATGTTTTGATTTCCTGGTGGTTTTAGTTTCTTGATGTTTTAGTTTTCTGATGTTCTTTCTCAAGAAAGCGTGATAAACACGACAGAGTAGAAAGGCAAAGTTTTCACTCACATTGGCCAAACCAGAGGGACAGCAAGAAGAAGTCCTTCCTCTCAGAAGGAATGAACAGCATAAATATTATTACAAAAACATTCTATCGTGTTTATCACACTTTCCTGGGAAAGAACAGCAGAAAACTAAAACATCAAGAAACTAAAAACATCAAGAAATCAAAACATCAGGCCTGAAACCAAACTACACAGGACCAAGCTGGTACACTGCCTACTTTAGTAAAATTCAGAACCTACAGCTTGTCCAGCCAGATTGTTTATCTGGGGGATAAACTGATATTCCAGATCTTTTATTTTAGGCACTGAAATCACTGAAAGGCTTTGAAAGCTCCCTCTGAGAGAGATGCTCCTGTAGACATTCCTGCTCCAATAGGGAATGTCTGGATTGTTCCAAAAAGTGGGGTCAGGGTTATATCCCAGGAGAACAAGTTTCCCAGGAAGAGTGGTGGTTCCTGGGAACATCAGAAGCATTCCTGGTGCTCCCTAGGAATACTCATGGCCAAGAGACCCCTGCATTTATTGGTGGGTGAAGCATCAAGGGAGGACACCAAGGTTTTATGGTCACCAGCCCCAGAGCTTCTGTGGTACAGAATGCTGTAGGAAATGTTCAAAAACCATGGATGTGGCACCTCAGGACATGGTTTAAAGGTGGACATGGTGGTGCTGGTTGATGGTTGGACTTGATGATCTTAAAAGTCTTTTCCAGCCTTAACCATTCTGTGGTTCTTTGGTTTTATTAATATCTAAAATACAACTGTGCTGACCAAAAGCTTTCAGCTGGGTAACTACATTAAATATCCTGGATATGAGGACAAAGGAGGATGGAAAATATTTCCTGCCTTATTTTTGAAACTCTTCAAGTTCAATGGTCTGACTTGGGGGAGGAGTTGTGGAAAGTTTAAACGCTGTATGAAACTTGGCCATAAATATAAATCAGCTCCTATTAAAGCAATTTGAGCTGTAATACCTCAATAATTTGGAAGTAGTCATTCTTCACGCTCCTGAATGTTCTTCACCTCTGAGGAGAGTTTGTTCTAATTTCAAATGGACACCTGAAGAATACAGAAAATGTCTTCTGTTTGTACCTCTGGAATTCCAAAGTCCACGCTGACCTGATCATTTCACCACGGGCTCTCCCCACCTCTACCTGAATCCTTGGAAACAGCCTGGTTTTCTTTAATTTCTTCTGCTCCTGGTAGCAGGCATGACAGACCAAGGTGGATGCAGTTGTTTGTGGGGGTTTTATTGATTTCTTGACTATTTTGGGGAGGTTTTTCTGCCTCTGGTTGTGTTCAGGCAGATCCCCCTTTTCCTGTCGGTCATGGTCGGGATCACCTCTCAACTCCTGCAGGTCACAAGTTCTCTGCAGGCTGGGTAATATTGCTTGTGACTCTGAGCTTGTCCAGATGCTCCTCATTGCTGCTGAAATCCTCTGGGCTTTGAGATTTATGTCCCAGTGTGGAACAGAGGATATCCTCAGGGTTGGGATAGCGTGTCCCGCTTCCTGCCCCTTTGGGGAAATACGTCTTGGAATCCTTTTTTGTAGGACTTGCAGCAAAACAAAAGCAGGCAGGAACAAAAAAACCTTCCTGCTAGGTGTGATTGCCAGTGTGTGTGCAGGTGATTTGGAAATGAACACGGAATCTGTTGTCTGAAGTGAGGATAAATCACAGCAAAAATATGGCAGGTGGCCAAAAAAGCAAGCTCCAGGTACAACGAAGCTGAAGGAAAACAAAAATAAATGTTCTTGATAGCACTTTTTACTTGCTGGTAGTGCTTGTGTTCACATCTGGGATGGGGCAGACCGAGATTCCCTCTAAAATGTTGAGTTCTTTTACAGGCTGCAAAATTGCTTGTGCAGTAAAATTTCCCTCTCTGGAAGCAGTGTCACTTTTAGGGATTTTTAGAACTAAAGATTTGCTGCTTTTTGTTGTTGTTGTTGTTTAATATTTGTAACTTGTACAGGAGTGACAATGAAGGGCTGCTTTGGGTTGGCTTTAGCATCTGGTTCAGGTATTGCTGAATTATTGTCACTTACTTACTGATATTTATTCCTAAAGCTTGCTGCATCTTAATTCTTAGTTTTATGGAACTCTTGAGAAGAACCATCAGAATGAGCACTTATTTACTAGTTTATTACCTATTAGCACTGCAGAAATAATGAAATAAATCCTATTGATTCTTCCACTTCCTTGCATTAGGTTTTTGCTTTGTCTGCATTCACATTGTAACTTTGTCTTCACTCCATACATTTCTTTCAGGTCTATCACTTGTTATCAAAATTCCATAGTAATTAGGATGATTTATGACCAAGGGAACTCTAACTCACACACGACTGCAGGCTCTGTCAGAGTGGCCCTGGCAGAATTGGAAGGTCTGCTTTGTTTTGGGCTGCAGAAGACACATCTGTGAACATTAATTGGGAAATACCTTTTTATTCACCCAGCACTTCTAAATTAGGAGTCTTGTTAAGGAATGACTTCCCATCTCGAGTGAACATGACTCAATTATTTCAGTGCATTTCTCCTGCTTTTCAGAGGTGATTCTTTTCTCTGGCAACTTCTGAATGTTCCACCATGATAAAGTTGTGAAATGATGTTTGTTGTGCAGGGAATACACCCATCCTTCTCCTGCTGTGAAGGAAGGCATTTCTGGAGCCTGAAAGGAGAAGGAAATATTTTTTTTTCTTTTGGAATAGGAGTAAAATTTAAAAAAAAAAAATTAATATTTTTGGAGGAGTTTATTTTTCAAGCCATAGATATTAACGTAATGAATGGCTCCAGTAATGGAACAGTTAAATTATGCCACAGCTGACCTCACAAAAAACCCTGAGCTCTAAGGGGAGGTTGAAATCCATCCACTGTCCTTTAGCTTTGTCGTGGAAAACCTCATTTAGGGTGAAGCCCTCTTTGGTTTGCAAGGGCTGAGGCAGCCCAAGCACTGCTCTGTTTGCAAGATACAATATTTAGCCATAATGCAGATGCCTTCCCTTGTAATGGATGTGAATGGACCTCACATGAATGCCAATGAATGTGTAGAGCAAAATTAAGCTGCAGTTTGCTGCTGTTATTGCAGGTTTTACACCAGAATTGCTGCCAGTTGTGAGGGGTCTTAAGGGTTTCACATCAGCTCTGACACTGCCAGAGCGTGGATTTGGATCTGTGTGTACCAATAAAAAGTTTCCCATCTTTATTGTCTTAAAATACCTTCAAGGGTAGGAAACTGTCTGGAGCTTGTGGCTTTGGGGTTTAGGAATGTTAATGTGTAGTGATGAGGGGAAAGAGTTGATGGCAGGGTTTTAAAAGGATATAAAAATACAGCCAGTTGTGTTAATGAATGTCCTTACTGAAGATTTCAGCTCGTGTGCTTTTTTTAGTGTTTTTCTCCTGTAGCTAAACACATCCCAGTGTGTTCTGTTTGAGCTGCTTTTGTTCAGGCACCTTAGAGTCCGAATCCCAGATTGATTTGGGTGGGAAGGGATCCCACATCCCACCCAGAGCCCCCTGCCCTGGCAGGGACCCCTCCCACTGTCCCAGATAATCCCAGTGTCCAGCCTGGCCCCAGGGATCCAGGGGCAGCCACAGCTGCTCTGGGAGGGAAAATTGGAAATGTTGCACCTAAGGTTTTATTTCTGTGGGAAAACTCCAGAGGTTGGCAGGAGATGTTTCCTCTCTAAGAATCGTATTTTTTTCTACCTAACATCAAAATCACAGGACATTGTGACACAGATTTGTGGGTGCTGCAGGGGAAGGGGAGAATGAAGGTGGAGATGCTGCAGGAGCTGCTCAGAATTCTCCCAATTTGTCACAAATCACGAATGGTTTGGGTTGGAAGGGACCCTAAAGCCCATCCTGTGCCATGGCCCCCTGCCCCTGTGCCAGGGGCTCCAGCCCAGTGTCCAACCTGGGCACTGCCAGGGATCCAGGGGCAGCCACAGCTGCTCTGGGCACCTCTGCCACCCTCCCTCCCAGGGAAGGATTTCTTCCCGGTCTCTGATCCCAGCCCAGCCTCTCTCAGAGCTGTGGGCTGTGCTGAGGAGCAGCAGGGGTTGTGCTCAGGAGCAGCCAGTGGTGCAGGGGTGGCTCATGAGCCCTGGGACAGGGGCAGCAGCAGCTCCCTGCCAGGACAGCCGTGGTGCAGCAGCAGTGCTGTGGTTCCCTGCTCTCAGCCCTGTGTGGAGTTTCCTTGGAGCAGTGTGAGCATCCCTGTCTGCCTCCATCCCTGGAGGTGTGGCAGCAGGGACAGGCTGGAGGTTGTAGTCCCTGAAAATCAGCCTTCTGGTTTGTTTTGGTAGAATGGAGTCAGTTCTCATGGATTGTAAGATAAACAAGGATCATGTTTGCATTCCTCTGTGAAAAGATCTCACCTGATGGACTTCTCCAGTGAGCAGTGGGGATGGAGAGGTGGGAACTGCTGTGTCCAATCTCTGGGCACTGTCCAGAAACTGAGAGATACGAGGGCAGCAATAAACTGGGGAGTTCTTTTCTTCTTCTCTGCCTGAACCCCTGTGTGTGTGTTGCTGTGTTCCCCCTGTACATCACAGTGACAGGAGGTGTCTGTGCTCAGCCTCCATCCCTGCTCTTCACCAGGTGCTGCAGGGGACCAGGAGACTGTGGGGCAGCTGGAACAGCTGCCAGGGAGAGGGAATGGTGGCATTGCAGGGAGGGAGCAGTGACAGCAGTGTTCTGTGAGCTGGATCCACCCGGGCTCGTTTGTGATGGGTGGTGGCAGTGCTGGAGGAGAGGGGCCGTGCAGAGCCCTGTCCTGTGCTCTGCAGGTCACCTGAGCACTGTCCTGTGAGATGCTCCTGTGGCACCTGGGAATCTGCTCATTCTCCATTAATTTCTGGCGTTCTGGGGTGGCAGTAAATGAGCAGCTCATTCGTGGCAGCACAGGAGTAGCGAGGTGGGTGAGAAACACCTCAAAGAAATGAGGCTTTTGTTCACCTGGGACAGCTGTAGTGCATTCAAAACTAGGATTATCTTCCTCCACCTGGTGCCTCCCCCCAAATCCTTGTGCTGGCACAGCACAGGGTTGTTTTTCCCAGCTGGAAGAGGAATTTTTTAGGGCATGGAGCTGCACAGGGCCGTACTGGGAAGGAGTCCCAGGCTGTGTGGCTAAAATACCTCCTGAAAATGTCCCTGTCCTCCTGGAAGTCCCAAGCAGTGCAGCAGGATGGACACCCCCTCCATGTACAGTAGGAACCGTTTTGTGAGGATTCTGAACTTTCCTCTCCATATTTACAGCTCTGTGCTTGAAAGAGGGTTGAATATTGACCTAATTTGTCTTTTGAAAGGACACAGAGTTTTACTGGAATGCTTGTGCTATTGGAGGAGACAAATGCAGGTGCTGTTCCTTCGGTGGCTGCTGCAGAAGGTTGATGTGCTCCAAGATTTACTGTGCATCACCTTAGCCATCATTCCCATAAGTATTAATTTTAACTCCACTAATAAGAAACTGAACAAAAGTGGAATTATGAGTTCAGTAGTATTCTATGAAAGGTCAGTTGTTAAAAAGGCAGAGCCTGACATTCTGTGAAAAAGGTGCCTTCATTAATCATCCTGATAGGATAGCATAGGATATTCTTGACCAATACCCACCATCCTCGCTGTGCAATGTGCTGAATTCCAGGGATAAAAACAAGGATTAGGTGAAGAGAAATGCACAGTGACCATTTTTTACTACTGTAACTTCACTGTTTCTTTATTCAAAGTACAGAAAAATTAATGGAGACACTTTCCTAAGGCAGACTGTCACAATTTTAGAAGTTTGTTAATTTTATGCAATAGAATATTTTAATTTTCATACATTGTTATGGGAATAACATTTAAATACACACTCTGTAAGAATATAAATGCAGTAATACCAAACACCAATATTAATGTAATTTATAAAGTATTTATGACCTCTTAGAAGAATTTTCTTATTATGTTGTTTAAATATGCAGTTTTGCTTCACAATAATTCATCTCTGTAAATCCTGAACGATTACTCCTGTACGAACCCAGCAGTTTTTAATTGCCACGTAAAACGTTTTCCTGGGCGAAATTATTATATTGAATTGTTTGTGTGTTTTTTCCTTGTCCACCACAGCGATGGCAATTTGAAAGTTAATACAAATTATATAAATTATTAAGCACAGGCCTAGTGGAACATTAATCAGGAGAACATCTTTATTGTGACCGTTCCTGACAGATTATGTTCACCATGATGCCCATTAATGCACTGCATTGTGAGAGCCCATGTCCATTACAGAATCCCCTTTGTTACCAGTGTCAGGTCTAATTCAGGGCAGCAAATCTCAGGCCAGGTTGAATATCTTTGGGATATTTGATGGAAAAATGCTGTTTTGCAAGCGAGGGGCCTCACCTGTTTAATTCTCTCCAAGTTATTAGCCTGGGTGGCAGACACTGTAAAATGCAAAGTCTGCAATAGTCTTTTTCCCTTTAATGTCATAATTTTGCATAATGGCTGTTTGTGCTACATTGACTAAGTCCATGGATTGCTTAACATAAGTGATTACATTTTCCTTTGATTATAAACTCCCTCCATTAGAACTACTGTACAAAAACTTGTAAATGATTTGTTGTTTAAGCTTTCTACTTCATTAGCTCCAACCCACACTCTACAAGGGTCGTTGTCTAAGAGTTACTAATATTTGTAATGAGCTGTATAATATGGGCCCTTTTACTAAATTTAAAAACAGATGGTATCTGTTAACAGCAGTTTATCATGCAAATTGAACCCTGGCAAAAATTCCTCTCAGTGGTTGCGTTGCTGTAGGCCAAATCCTGGTGTCTTGGTTGGGTTTTTTGATGTAATGGCAAGAAGAAATAATTGTTCTTTTGACAGCTGTGACAGATGCAAGCTATGGTCAAAAGTCCCTGAGAAGTAAAAACTCCAGATTCTTCCTCTGGTAAAAGACTAAAGTTTCCTTTTATGCCTTTAACCCAGGCTTTAAGATTTGCTTTCAATATTTACAGTTTTGGCACACCCTGGCTGGTTTTAGAGCTCTGTACCTGTAATTTTTCTCATTTAATCCACAAGCAGCTGTGAAGGAGAATTTGCCTTTTGTGAGAACTGGCACATATTGATCTCAACAAGTGGAAAGATCAGAGGATGTAATATACACATTTTTCTGCAAACTTTGAAAAGAAAAGGAAAATTGGCTCACATTACACCAGCAAGCCTGAAATTACACTATCAAAGGAATCCTCTTGCACGGTGTGTTTGTTGCTAATCCTGCATGGGGGAAGACTTCAAAACTGAGGCAGAGTGAGGAGTCTGTAAATACACTCTTGTAATACCAATTTTCACCATCAAACTCTAAAAAATTAATATTTGTTTTTTAATGTGAGGCATTCTGAGTGCTTGAACCTCTGCTTTTGGAAGAATACAGGGTCAGTCTTGCCTTTGTGTGCTGGAATTAATGCTAAAAATGGCAAAATCTGATCCCTCAGCCTGAGAGTTCTGCAGTTCCTCCTTGCTGCTGGTGAACAGTTGTTGTATTGCACTAAGTTTTTGCCAATTTTCCATCAGTGAGTCTCAGGAAGATCCCACTTTTCCCACTGCCAATCCCATCCATTTGGGAGGAGGGATTTTGCCTTTCCTGCATTCCCAGCCCTTTTCCCTCTGGGAAGGGTGTGAGATGTGACAGGAGCCAGGGGAAGCTGAAGGTCCCTTTCAGTTTTGTCGAAGGAAACGCTGGATATTCCCAGCCAGGACAGTCCATCCAAGCCAGGACTGTTCCCATATGGGCAGCAGAGGAGGAATTTTTGGAGACCAAGCCTGGTGTAAGGTGAAGATGCTCTGAGAAGAGAAATCAGTGTTATCAATTTATCCTCCAGCTGATCTCTCTATTAAAGCAAAATTCCAGCTGAATAACTGCCCAACTTTCCTTTACCAGGCAGCAAGGTGGGCCTCATTAAATAGCACAAAAATCATCTTGTTAATGAGTTCTTGCACACAATTGCAGGATGAAGGGTATTTGGTGGCAGACTGTTGGTCCTCACCTGGTAAAAACCACCCCAGTTGAGGCACAGCCATTCCTTTGGCAGGAATTTAAACCTACAGCCCTTAGTCCCCAGGACTGGCTTAGTTAAACCTGAGGCTCGAGCTCATTACTAAATGATGCTTATTCAGTGGCTTATTTCATAATTTATGGTCCAAATCAATTGCCAAGCTCAGGGTGCAGCTCGGGGAACTCCCCAGCTCCTCCCTGTAAGTGGTTTGTTCAGCTCAGGTGATGGTCACTCGACCCTGGGAATGTCCTTGCTCAGTCTCATCCACCTCCACCTGGGGTTTGTCTCAGCTTTTTGGTTTATGGTGGGTTTTTTTAGCCCTTTTTTGGTTGGTTGTGTCCCCTTCCTGCCCTTCTGGAGAAGGGCTGGTTTATTCCCATGGTTATGAATACTGAGTTAGAAATAAAAATGCTGGAGACTCTTGGAGGTGGAGTGGAAACACCTGAAATAATTAACTGCTTAATTTTGGACCTGCATAAAAACCCCAGGGCAGGCCCTGCCTTGTGGGCTCTGTGGTTTGGAAGATGTTTTGCCTCTCTTTGTGTTCCCCTGGCCCCCGCTGGCTGAAATAAATACAAAAAAAATAAATCCAACCTAGGGTTGTGGTGGGTGCTGTGCCCCCCGAAACTGGAGGAGCATCTCTGGCTGCTGTAAAAGCAGGGACCCAGGCCAGCCTATTCCGTGAATAAAAATGGGAAATGCATTGAAGTCGAGATACAGTATCTTTGTAGTAATAAAAGCAGTAGTACAGATTTACTGGGGAAGGAGTTTTAACTGTAATACTGTGGAATAGTGGGTTATTTTGTGTTCAAGAGCTACATTTATCACAAAAATGATGATATACAAATCACTTCCATATCACAAAATGTTCTTGGTCAAAATTGGCTTGAGGCAAGTGATATCTTCGAGTAAACAGTATATGAAGACCATATCTTAAAATGATAGATCACCTAATTTTGTTCTGACAGAGGTTTTTGCCGCAACAAACATCTGTCACTGAAATACCAATTCAGAGATATGGAAGCCAAATTGTGGAGGTTTTCCAGTATTTGTTGCTCCTAACTTAAGAACACCACTGTTAGTTCTGCAGATATTTGGAGATAGGAGGCAGCTCGTGGGTTTAACACCTTCAAGTATTTAGTTAAGTGTTTTAAAGAGGTGGAAGGGTCTTGAAATGCAGATTAGCAACTTGGGAAGGGCTTTGGACCTGTGGGAGAGAGGGGAGTCTCTTAATGCAGAGGGTGTGAGTCCTAAACACATCTGATCTGCCCTTTGGAATCAAATTTCTGACCCTGCTCCACACCTGAATATAAAATAATCATCAAAAATTGAAATTTTGTCTCAGACATTTAGAGACGTGATTAAATTTTATTTGGAGGAGAGACGTGAAGGATTAAATGCAGTAAAAATACAAATATCTATTATAAATAATTCTGTTCCAGTGGAAGCTATTTGTGTGGGTCTAGTTAGCAGCTAAAAAACTAAACAAAAATTGCAAATCGCTGCTGAAATGAGTAGTTAAGTCTAGTTTCTGTGGATTTGTGGTAGTAAAATGAAATTTGGCTCCAAACTGTCACCATTCTGTGATATTTTGCAGACAGGATGAAATGGCAAATACCAGGTCCTTGGAGGAGGAAAGCACTTACTGGTCATGTCAGAAATCCTTCCAAGTTTATTATTATTATTACACATCACATATTTTAGCCTAATTACTTTCAACCCCAGTGATGTTTCTTTAACTCTCTGTTAGCAAGAACGTCCCTACCTCTGCAATGGCTTGGATCTCATTTAAATAAATATAAATACAATGTAAATATGCAAATACATCACTTTTGATTTTTTTTTTATTTTATTTTTAGTCCTTTTAAATGGTGATGTGATCAGACCTGAAGTTGAAAGGATCTGTAAGAGCTTTGTTTGCTCCTCAAATTAAACACATTTTAAGTTATTTAAATTTCTCAAAGTAAAGTTGTGTTTAAGTCAAATTTCTCTGGCTTAACTTCGTGTGGAAAATGGAAGCCAAATTTGAGTTTGGCAAACTACAGATAGTAAACACAGTAGACCCTGAAGTTGAGGTTTTTTTATCAGTGTTACCAGTCTTTATAATTCCTTAACGGTTTCGTTGCATGATTTTATATGCACACTTCATATGCTTATTTTTAGGGATGCACTAATCTAAATTAATGAAATAATAGTACTAATAAAAGCTGACAAAATGGTAGTAACTCCATGAATTCAAGCTATTTGTAAGAATTACTGCAAGTTTGGGGATGTTAATACTCAAACTGGTGTGTTTCACAAGAGCTTGTCCAAAAATTAATGGATTTTCTTGGAATTGCTCATCATCCAAAGCACATTCTGAGGTCAGCACAGTACAGGAATTAAAAGTGCTGCATGTTCCCCTTCAAGAGTATGAAAATATTGATCCTTTTTCCACCAAAAACAAACAAACAAAAAAACCAAACTAAGGAATGAACAAACAATAATTTTTATTTATTTATTTCTGTAGCTTTCTAAACAGCAATGGGATGGGAGATGGGGATGGGGATGGGGATGGGATGGGATGAGGATGGGATGGGATGGGATGGGATGGGAGCAGGAATGGGAATGGGAATGGGAGCAGGAATGGGGATAGAAATGGGGATGGGGATGGGGTGGGATAGGATGGGATGAAGATGGGAACAGGAATGGGAGCAGGAATGGGAATGGACGTGGACATGGGGATGAGGATGGGAGTGGGGAATGGAGATGGGAATGGGGATGTGGATGGATGGGAATGGGAGTGGGAGTGGAGATGGGAATGGGGATGGATGGGGATGAGGATGGATGGGAATGGGAGTGGGAATGGAGATAGGAATGGGGATGAGGATGGATGGGAATGAGAGTGGGAATGGAGATGGGAATGGGGATGGGAATGGGAGTTGGAATGGGAAGGGGGATGAGGGTAGATGGGAATGGGAGCAGTAATGGGGATGGGGATGGGATTGGGAGCAGGAATGGAGATGGGGATGGATGGGAATGGGAGCAGGAATGGGGATGGCAATGAGGATGGGAATGGGAGCAGGAATGGCAGTGGGGATGGGAATGCTCACGTTTTCCTGCTCCTGCCATGTGGCAGGCATGGCCTGGTGTCACAGAGCAGCTCCTGGTGAAGAACCAGCGACGCCGAGCGCGGGCTGTGATCCCGGGGCTGCGGGGAAGGGAGGAAGGAAGGGGTTAAAGAATTCATAAAAAATGAAGGATCCTAATATTAAAGTGGGGGGAAAATGTGGGTGAATGACATATTTTTTACACACCTCAACTGTCAACATTTCTAATCAAATCATCCAGCCTTCTTGCTTCTTAAATGATACAAGCAATATTTCCTGTAATAAACACCCCTAAGTCTAATGAGAGGCCCTAAGGCAACTTCAAATGTATGAATTCATTATAATTGAACAACATAATCTGCAGGGCAAAGATTCCTGCTACCCAGTCTTTTAACTTGCACGGCTTGGGTGTTCTATGAAAAATGTTCTACATTTTGTTTACAATGTATTGCTGCTATTTGAAGTATTGTATGTTCCTGTAGTACATAACATGGGGACGCATAATGGAGGAAAAATCAAGGAGGCAATCTTTCATTTTGTTCTGGTATGAAAAATTCAAAAGACTGAAAACTCACCCAGAGAAATTTTGCAAGCATATTATTTTCCGATGTTTCGATCAATTTGTCTGTCAACCATGCTGAGAGGTGGAAGGGGCCAGCAAAAGCAATTTAGCTTGTGAGGTCCAAAATAGAAATGTTTTAGGAAACCTTGTCACACATTATTTTTTTATATGAGAACCGTGTTTTTTTATTTGCTAGTCATATTATGAAGAGAAATTGGTATCAATCATCTAAATCACCTATGAATATCTGATATAACCGTTACTTTTGTGCATATAAATAAGGCGAAAAAAAATATTTAAATGAAGCTTTTAAAGCATAGCAAAACCTTTGGGTAGACAACAGGCTCCCCACTCAGGTTTTCCCATTTAAAAAATATCCTGTGCGTTTTAATTGATTGCACCCAAGTGACATCATAGTGAATCATCTTGCATATGAACATATTGACCTCTCTCTGCCTTTAATTAAGCTCTGATTGCTTCACGAGAAGTTTGCTGAGGAATGATAGGTGTGCCAGCCCGTGTTCAAACTCGGTGCTCTGCGTGTGTGTGCGGTGCTGGGGAAGGCAGCATATGTGCAGGAGGGAGATTAATTCTCTCATTTGGGGCTTCCCATTTGTTTCTGTGATAAATACGGCTCCTGTCACTCGTGAAGTCTTGTCAGTGCAGCTGCAGGCTGCAGGTGTAGTGGCAAGCAGCAGGTCTGGGTCAGTCTCGTGCCCACTGCACTGAAATGGGGCGGGTTTGGGATGGTGGAGATGAAGTTCTCCTGGTGACACCTGCAGGACTGGGAGGTGGCTGGGGAAGGGGGTTTCCACAGGCCCAGGAAGGTGTGTGGTCACTCAGCTGAAGGAAGGATGGTGACAAGGCAAAAACTGGGTGCTTTGGGTGCCCTTATTGCACAAGTGACATTTTTGGGCAAAGGCAGCTGTGGAGTTGGGTGTTGAGGGCATTGGGTTGGCCGTGAGGAGGGAGAATGGGAATAAAACAGGTGATGGAGTATTGGGTAAGAGAGAGGGTTTGGAGGAAGCAACAGAGATGTATTTGAGGCATGAAAGGATAATTAGAGTGGTGAAGGGCTTGGGCTTTGTCAATATTTGAGATGTGTGAACAAATGTAATGGAAAATTTTAGCAGAGCAAGTAGGAGGGGAGGTGAAACTTCAGCACTGGGAGTGTGATGGACTCGGGTGCATCCAGAGTCAGCAGTGTCAAGGATGGCACTTCTTTAGGGAAGGATTGTTTCTAAAGGAGAGCTGGAGAATTGCTTCTGATCAGAGGAAGCAACAGGAGATACCTGAAGAACAGAAAAGGGAGCGAAGGAAAACCAGCACTGACCCGTGGTGTGATTTTTGGCATTGTTCTGAACAGGGCCAGGAGTCAGAGCTGCTCGTGCTGTGGGTGCCTTCTATCTCGGGCTAGTCTGTGATTTATTTTCTAGTGTTCTGTGAGCAGCGAGCCATGAGTCAGGGCTGTCTGTGGACCAGCTGGGTCAGCAGTGTCCCTCACAGAGCAGAAACCCATTATCCTGTTCCTAATGGCAGGAATTGTGTCTGTTCTTGCTGACACCCCCTGGCACTCAGGGCTGGTGGTGACACTCTGAACGTGCTCCTTAATGGCTGAGCTTTTCCAGTTGTTTTGTGTCTGGAATCATCTCATCCTGGTTGTTTATAGCCCTTGATGTCTCAAGCTCTGTAGCCTTCTGATGTTTATATCCTTTGTCATTTCCCTCTGCCTCTGGAGGAGCCCCCGAACGTCGATGGCTCTCAGGACCGGGTGGCAGAGATTGCTGAGAAACCACCCAATTATTGCTGCTGCCTTGTGATCAGAGGCTCGTGCTGTTAGGGATGAAGACAGCCCACCTCCTCTGTTGTGCACTTTAGCCTGGGCTTTGATTTTCCCAAGGGCAGGATTGCTGCAGCTCCCTTTGAGAGGCTGTGCCGTGGCTTGGCAGATCCTGTCACCCCGCAGCCATTCCCGGAGTGTCAGCCTGTCACTCCAGGCTCCCTCATATTTACTTACCTAATTCATGCTCCTTGATCATTGGAGATTGTACATTTTGAAGGATATAAACTGTTTAATTAGCACTTTTACCTCCTGTTGTTTAACATTATGTGCTGCACGTAGTGTCATGTGAAGCCGGTATGTTTATTTAATTTTCTCTTAGATCAGCTCTCGCAGCTTTGATAATCTTTGCTCTGCAAGTTGTGATTTTCCAGACGAAATGGATCACTCCAAACCAAAGTTCCATGCAAGTGGTGGAGAAAGATGTACAGTATGAGCCAAATAGGATGGTCTTTGGGTTGGGAAAGATTAAATTCAAGATGATTTGTTAGGGAGGGCTGCGTAGTTATTTGTAGTTTGTGTCAGGGGTGGGGATTTACAGCTGTTGTGATAAATTTATATTCTTCAAAATAGATAGGCTGTGTTTTTCCCTATTCCCAACACATGGATGTGAGTGTTGCAGTGGGAAACAGAAATTTTAGTGTTTTTAATATTCTTTGTATTGTGCTTTAAAACAGTTTGGCTTTTTAGTAGAACATTCCTCTAACAAATCAATACATTTTTCTGTAGAACTTTGGTTTTGTAGAACTTTATTTTTCTTTCCTTTGATTTTTTTTTTAATGTTTCCACTTGTGGTACTAGAAATCTCAACATCCTGGAATTTCAGAGGTGGCAAAAGGTCTCTCAATTTCTGATAATTTAAGCATCACCTGAAACAACTTCAGGTTTTCCCACCCGTATGTTAAATCTGAGAAAACCCTTCACCAGTTTCCTTTTGGGCTCAAACTGGTGTTTTGAAACTTTACTGGTTTTCCTTCGTGGGTGAAAATTTGGATGGGAAAAATCTTTTTTAAAAAAACCAAAATAAACCAACCCTGTGACCTAGAAGTGTCCAAGGCCAGGTTGGACAGGGCTTGGAGCCACCTGGGACAATGGAAGGTGTCCCTGCCATGGCAGGGCTGGGATGGGATGAGCTTTAGGGTCCCTCCCAACCCAAACCTGTCTGGGGTTCCATCAGCATCTCACAGAGCTACAGAAATTCTTTCAGAACAACATAGTTCTGAAATAAAATAAATAAAATTTATTTGCTAAACGTTGGGCTCTAAGAACATGAGAGATGTTTGGGTGGAGATGCAAAGCCAAGGAGCTGAAGGCAGGGATTTGATCTTCACCTCTGCTCTTGAAGTTGCTTTGGGCTAAAAGGCAAATGTATGAAAGGGTGACTTCAGCAGTGGTGCAGAAATGCATTTGCTTGGCTCCAGAGGGTGAAATCGTTGGGTCCAGGATGGAACTGCCCGAGGATCTGATTCATCCTTGGTTCAGTTTCTGCACGTTGTATTGCCAAGTTTTGGTTCTGCTGTCGCATGAGCTCTTGGGCTTCTGTCAGAGGAATCTCCATCTCCTTTCTCGTGGCATTTCAGGAATGTGAAGAGCTAAAATATTGAGTGTTTGACAGTTTTTAATTGGAGGAAAACAAGGTTGTGCCTTTCTGTCTCCACCGTCTGGCAGGAAGCAGGATTTTTTCTGCTGGGCAAGAGAAGAGCTCCATGGAGCTCAAATTTCCATTTTCCATGCGTGATTTTTTTTTTCTTTTTTTGCCTTAGATTTTGTTTTGTTTTTACAAAATATTGGTTTATTGAGAGATGTGTTACCCTCAATTGACATATTGACATTTCCAGGAACTGTGGTTATTGTTTTGAGAAATACAATCCTACACTGACAGATTCCTATCATTATTTGGAACCGTTGCTGAGGGTTAGTGAGACAAGTCTCATAAATAATGAAAGTGAATCATATTGGGGAGAACAGCAGCGAGGAGCAGCACAGGGGAGTGCTGACACCGGGTAATTTTTGCTCGCCGTGACATCACGCAGCGCTCGTGTCACACACCGTGCTGGGGACGAGCACTCGCAGGGCTGGGTAATTAACTGGTGCCACTAACTACCTGCCAGAGTCATTAACAGCACAGGGGACAACTGGGCTGGCTCCCCTCTCCTCCCAGTGCCCCCCCAAGCAGCAGGCACAAGTGCAAGAGATGCACTTGAACCGGGATTATTTCTCCCGTAACCTAAATTCTCTCATCCCGCGGTTTCCCTGACTTTATTATTTGACAGCTGGGAGGAAGTTTCACACTGGACTGCATCTGATTTGCAGTTTTACAGGGAGCAATTGGCAGCCAAGGTAAAAAAAAAAAAAAAAAAAAAAAAAAAGAGGAGGAATGGGGTTGGTTCTGAGGGGTTGCATAAGGCAGAGGCTCATCGGCCAACCCGGGGCTTGACCTGGATTTGGGAGGTGTCCTCAAGTTAGCAGAGAGCTCTAATTAACCTCCTGTTAGAATCAGGGAAATAATTTCATTTATTCCAAGGTAACAAATTTCTCCCTGCTGTTATTTCTGGAAGCAGGTAAGTTTAATATCAAATGCCCTTTGCGTGCCAGTGATGTGCTTCCATTATTATTTCCCCTTATTCCTGCCACGCTGATGCCCCTGTGTGTGCTGTGGAAATGCCAGGCTTGAAGAGAGTCTAACATACATTGCCATAATTATTTTAATGAGAGAGAATGGAGGAGACGCTTCTCTGCCATCTGTCAACAGACAGCAGTCATGGCTCAGGCTGGACTTTATTCCCTTACAAATTATTCTTCAGTTCTGAATACTGAATTCTCTATTACTTCTTCTAGGTCAACAGCATTTATAATCTTCCCTGGTTCTCTGTGAAGTCTACAAATCACGACTCCAAAGCTGCTCATTAATTTGGTGGTGTGTCCCCTGCTGCTGCCTGCACTCCCCTGTGTGCTCCACACACACAGAGGCACCCAGGGGTGGCACAGGCACTCCTGGCACTCCCCAGCATGGAAACCCCAGCAGCAGGGAAGGCTCGAGGAGGTGCTCAGGGTGCTTGGGGTTTATTTCATTTATATCCCATTGGGCTCTTACATTGAAGAAAGAAAAGCCCCTCTCATGCAGTTTGCAGGCAGGTGGTTGGGAAACCTGGGGGAAAGGAGGATTGGCAGTTTTTATGGTTTTCCATGCAATTATTCTCTGGGCTGTTTTGACTGTTACTTCCTCAAAGTCAGCAGTTCTCTCCACCCTCAGAGCAGCCACCTCTGCTGCTGGGGTGGTGCCAATGTGAGATCCCATCGCTTTTAATGAGACTTAAAAATAACCCAAATTATTTATAATAATTAAATAATTATTATTTAGGACTTTAGAGTAGCATTTGAGATCTTTGGCTGTGGGTTTTGGTTGGCCTTTATTTACATTATCCTTCAATATTTGTCTCTCATTAATCTCTTCCAGTGAATACATAGAAATGGCCTTGACCTGAGCTGTGCTTTAGCTCTGCTCCAAATTATAGGAAATACAATCAAACTTCTTCTCTTTTTCAATATCTCCTTCTTCACTTCAACTGTATGGAGCCAGCTATAGGTAAATTGAGAAGAATTATCATGAAAAGGCCAAAAGTTCCAAAATATATTTAAGAAATATGACCATTCCCACCTCTGTCTCCCATCCTTTACATCAGGGAATTGAGTGCAGAAATATTACATAAAAATATCAAGCCTTCCTTAAATATTTTTGAAAACATTATTTTTTTTTTTTTTTTTTTTTTTTTTTTTTGTACTCCTGTTCCTGTTTGGATGAGGCTGTGATGCTTAAAGTGAACTTGATTTGCATTGGAAGATTTGGTGATACTGGTACATCTCAAAATTCTCACCCAGCCTAAACCAATTTATATTTCTTTGTAGCTTCAGTTTACTGGGTGCAGAATAAAAAATAATATAAAAGAACCAGCGAACCCAAGGTTTTACTGGCTGGGTTTTTTTTGCTAAATGTACAACAAGTTTTGCAAAGTAAAACTGGAGCTGGAATATTATGGAAAAGAATTATAGAATCCCAGACTGGTTTGGGTTGGAAAGGACCTTAAAACTCAGCCCATTCCACCCCCTGCCATGAGCAGAGACATCTTCTACTAGGGGTTGAAATTAAAACTTTTTAGATTAAAACTTTTTTAAAACACACATAAAAAACCAGTTTTCAAGCTGTTGAGTTTTACGTTTGCCTTATTTAACCGCAGTTAAAACCAAAGTATAAATTTATTATAAATCCAAATTAGCATGAGCTGCCTTGAGCAATCCTGCTGTGTTTCAGTGCAGTTCGAAAAACCAGGCAGCAGTGACACCGGTTTGATTTTTATTTTATTTTTTTTTATTATTTTTTTTAACTCTCTGAACTGTGAATCTTTTTTCTCCCTTGCCCTGCTCAGCCACCACAAATCAGCCTTCCCATGGACTGTGTGATATTAATCTCCGTGGGGCGGACACCTCAATGCAGGTGCTATAGCTCTCCCCCTCCTCCAGTTATTTCAGGTTTTAATCTCACTTCCTTTGATTTATTTACTTATGTCATGTGGAATGTGCCTGGCTCCTTGCCCTCTGCCTGCTTCCCCTCCTGCACACCCTGCTGCCTGCTCCATTGTTGGGAGCTGCTCCTCGTGTTTGCCGTCGTGTTCTGCCCTGATGGATTTCCTGCAGTTTGCTCGCTCTTGTTTAACTTTCTGTCGGATTGTTACACAAATTGCTTCTGCTGTTTGCTTCGCCCCAGACGGGTGAATCACAATAATGGGGCGGGGGGAAGGCAGGCAGGGCTGGGGCTGGGTGGATTTTCCCCCCCCCACGGCAGCATCCTCGCCCTCCCTCCCTCCTGGGAGCCTGGGTCACGCTGAAAAGGAAAGATCTCGGTGGAGGAGAGGGCAAAAGGAGGCTCAACGAGCCAAATTCATGGGGTTTGTCACTGAACAGCAAAATTGATGGCATGTTGGCAGAGTGCAGGTCATGCAGGTGTTGGGGGGGTGATGACAAAGCAACCCCTGAGCTGTGCACGAGGGCTTTGGAGGGATGGAACAGGAGGGAAGGGTTTGGCACAGAGGAAGGGTTTGGTAGGGGAAGGGTTTGGTACAGAGGAAGTTTGGTACAAGAGAAGGGTTTGGCACAGGAGGGAAGGGTTTGGTACAAGAGAGAAGGGTTTGGCACAGCAGGGAAGGGTTTGGTACAGCAGGGAATGGTTTGGTACGGGAGGGAAGGGTTTGGCACAAGAGAGAAGGGTTTGGCACAAGAAGAAAGGGTTTGGTACAGCAGGGAAGGGTTTGGTATGGGAGGGAAGGGTTTGGTACAGCAGGGAAGGGTTTGGTACAGGAGGGAAGGGTTTGGTATGGGAGGGAAGGGTTTGGCACAGCAGGGAAGGGTTTGGTACAGCAGGGAAGGGTTTGGTATGGGAGGGAAGGGTTTGGCCCAGCAGGGAAGGGTTTCCCACTGCCAGATGGCTGGGATGGATTGGGATTTGGGGCAGGGATTGTTCCCTGGAGGGTGGGCAGGCCCTGGCACAGGGTGCCCAGAGCAGCTGTGGCTGCCCCTGGATCCCTGTCCATGGCCAGGCTGGACACTGGGGCTGGGAGCCCCTGGCACAGTGGGAGGGGTCCCTGCCATGGCAGGGGTGGGGCTGGGTGGGATTTAAGGTCCCTTCCAACCCATTCCATAATTTTAGGGCTTTCTGACTGCCATCCTGTGACTTCTCCACTCTCCCAGGTTGCTCCCAGTCCCATCCATGCTGGCCCTGAACACTCCAGAGAGCCACTCCAGCCCCACAGCAGGGATTACCCCTCCACTCCACCTGCTTGAGGTTTGACTGCCTGAAAAGCAGTGGTTTAATTTGGGGAGGGTTAGTTAATCACCTAATAATTGTATATCTATTTTAAATTGCAATCTAGGAAAATACTTCCCATCATTTTTCCATGCTGTGACTCTTGGTGACTCCATGGGATTTTTATTTTACCTCTGACCCATCCAAGTTTCTGTGCTGCAGTGGCCTCAGTTGAATTTCTTGATTCTTCCTTGTAGAGGAAACAAGCTCTCTGTTTATCATCTGGTCAAATAAAAGCCTATGTCATTATTCAAGTTGCACATCTGACGTCAGAGATAACATCAGATTTTTGACAGTATGGATGATTCAATACGAGGGTGTTTTTCTAAAATAAAAGCAAAGTTTGCTTTTTTTTTACTGGGGGAAAAAAAGAGAAAAGAGACAAAACACTTCAGGTTAATTAGGTTATTGAAGTTAAAGTTGGGGATCTTGGCTAGAGGTAGAGTCTAAGTTCATTTTGGTCTGGGGTCAAGGGAGGTGGAAATCTCACCGTGTCCCCCTCCCTGGTTAGTTTGTGTTTGGGGTCCTCCTGACTTTGTGGCAGACACATCCAGAGGAACAGAACTCAACAGTTTGCCTTTGCAATGTGCAGTTTAATATTTCAGTGAATACAGGTGGCTGCTGTGATTACTTTTTCATTAGTATTTGGTCCCTTTTCCTGCTCCACGCTCCGCTCCCATAAAGTTTGCTATCGAAGCAAATGTTTTTTTCCCGGATTCATTGAATGGGTTGAAAGTGTAACACCCAACTGTTAAAATTATTGCATCTTTTCCTTCAACACCTTGTCAAATAAAATGTCTCATTACCATGCAAATAGAAATCCTTGCTGTTGCCAGGCAGGCAAAATGTTCGGGTGCAGATTACGAGTTGCTGAACCCCGGCAGGTCGGGAACAAACACAGCTCCCACCCCAGCAGCTCCATGGGCTGGCAGTGAGGAGGAAATGCCAGCCTGGAACAGCTCAATTCTTCACCCTGCAGCTCTGCAGGGAGGGCCTGGGGTGCAGAGTGGTGAGTTGGGTGAGGGTGTGCTCCATAAAACCCTGCCCGTGCCCAGAGGGTCCAGCACGGCTGGACAGGAGCATCCCACTGGGACCTGGGGTGCTGGGGCAGGGGGGGCCTGAAGGGGGAGCAGGGTGGGATTGGGTGGGATTTGGGGCAGGGATTGTTCCCTGGAGGGTGGGCACGGGATGGGATGGAATTCCCAGAGCAGCTGGGGCTGCCCCTGGATCCCTGGAATTGCCCAAGGTTGGACACTGGGCTGGGAGTGCCTGGCACAGTGGGAGGGTCCCTGCCATGGCAGGGGTAGAAGGAGAGGAGCTTTAACCCAAATCTCTCTGGGATTCTGACATTCCATGCTCTGGTTTGCTCCTGTTCATCTCCACTTCCTTCCTAGAAAGACTTTAAACTGATTTCTTTTGGATATTAGGAAGGAATTGTTCCCTGGCTGGGCTGGAATTCCCAGAGCAGCTGTGGCTGCCCCTGGATCCCTGGCAGTGCCCAGGTTGGACACTGGGGCTGGAGCCCCTGGCACAGGGGCAGGGGGCCATGGCACAGGATGGGCTTTAGGGTCCCTTCCAACCCAAACCATTCGTGATTTGTGACAAATTGGGAGAATTCTGAGCAGCTCCTGCAGCATCTCCACCTTCATTCTCCCCTTCCCCTGCAGCACCCACAAATCTGTGTCACAATGTCCTGTGATTTTGATGTTAGGTAGAAAAAAATACGATTCTTAGAGAGGAAACATCTCCTGCCAACCTCTGGAGTTTTCCCAAAGAAATAAAACCTTAGGTGCAACATTTTTAAGTTTCCCTCCCAGAGCAGCTGTGGCTGCCCCTGGATCCCTGGGGCCAGGCTGGACACTGGGATTATCTGGGACAGTGGGAGGGGTCCCTGCCAGGGCAGGGGGCTCTGGGTGGGATTTGAGGTCCTTTCCCACCCAAACCAGTCTGGAATTCTCTGATTCTGTGTGGAGACAGGAATTCAATGCATTTCACTTCCAGACCGCAACTCTGTCTTGCACCAGGGACACGTCCTTGGGCAGGCACACCCAGCACAAGCTGGGGATGACTTCTGAGCTGGGTGCTGATATCAACTTTCCACGGACTAAAACGTTGATTTTATACATTTGGCATGAATATATTTGTTTAAAATTTGGGCTTTGAGATCATCAACCCATATTCCTGTTTAGAGACTGTTACAGTTACAACAAACATTTGTGTGAGTCTCACAAATGCAGTTCCTTGGTGGCAGTGACCTGAAGCAGCTGCTCACTCCTGAGCTGGTTTGTAAAGTCAAATCCCACCTAATTCACAGCAATTCCTTGGCAGGGACTGGGGCAGAGTTTGTTTCAGAAGCTGAACCATTTTTTTGGGGGAAAAACTTTGATTTTCAGAACCTCCACCACCTTTTTCTTGCTGTTTATTCTTTCTAGGAAAAAATAATTTCGCATGCAAACAATTAGCACTTCTGCTGGTGTCTAGTCTTTAATGTCAATATTTTAGCTCTCTGTCTTTGCTCTTCAAAACACTAGGAACTGGTAATTCATCCAAAATAAATATGCAATTTTGAAGCTGATTTTCAAGCAGATGACTGTGAGGAGGTGCTGGAAACAAGCCAGTGGTTTCTCATCTTGGAGTTCCCAGAATTAATTTCCTCACAAGTGCAAAAAAGCTACAATACAAAATTAATTCAATCCCCACTAAATGTTTCCCTTTGCCAGTCGTGTTCCATTCTTTCCAGAAATGTTCATTCTGTTTTTTCTTTCATTCTTCCCATCTCTTTCCAACAGCAGAAAAATAAACCAGCAAAGTCCTACTTCTTAAAAAAAACCAAAAAACAAAACAAAACAAAACAAAAAAAAAAGCTGTTTTCCAAAGTTTGGTGATGTTTGTCCTTGCTTTGGAAGAGGGAAATTTTCTTTTCAGGCAACTTGTCCGAGGATAATTTTTGCCTTTTATGGTGAGTTTTCTCAGAAACCAACTCTTCCTTTCCAGAGCATCTCCCCTGTGTTCTGCTCTGACTCCTTCATTTGGGAGATGGGTTTATTTAATTACAGTACACCTCAGGGTTGCTTTTTACAGATGGAGTTTCAGATTTTCCAGGTCCCACACTTTTATATCTCTCAAAAACAGCACCTGGTTAAATGAACAAAAATATGCCATATTTAGAGGAATTTAGATATTATGTTAAAAACTAAAAAATTGCTCATTTTTTTTGTCCCACTCTGCTTAAATAAGCTGGGGTTTTAGAGTGATTAATGTTTCTATAAAATCAAATGTTATTTTAAATTATTTTCAGAGTATCTTCAGCTGCTCACACAGGTTGGAGGTGCATAATACAACTTCACTCCTGATAAGACTTTTGTGCTAAACTGCATTAAAATAGCAGATTTTATTGGGAACGAATTGGCTGAATGGGTGGGATTTCTTCAGCTGTAAATACATGACAAAAGAGAGCTTTTTGTGGTTTTTTTGGTTTTTGTTTTTTTTTTTTTTTTTTTTTTTTTTTTTTTGAGGATCCTCTTTGTTACAAAGTCACAGTCTGAAGTTCTGGATTTGATAACTGTAGCTATTAATATGGGTTAGAAAGTCAGAAATCGCCTTGAGAGCCTTGTCCTCTTGAATCCCCAGTGCCAGAATATTTTTCTGGGAAGCAAAATTGCCTTTTTCATGAAAGAGTCAGAGTGTCACCAACTATGGATGAGTGCTATCAGTCGTCTCCTGAGACTATTTCATGGAATTTTTATTCTTGCCTCCAAACTGTGGCACCGTTCCCTCTTCACCTCTCAAATTGAATGAAATAAGAAGCTTTCTGTCTCAGCGTCTCAAAATCCTCTGGTGCTTCCAGTCCCTCCTTGTCAAGCACACTTGGGTATTTTATATTTTTTTTTTTTCCTTTTTATTGACTAAAAATAACTGGAGGTTTTATCCTCCAGCACGAGCTTTCTTGACCAAGTATCCAAGGTGGATTTCTGAGGAACCACCAAGCACAGACTCCTGATTCCCATCATGCCAGTGGCCAGCTCTGGGGGGGTTCAGGTGGATTTTGGACCTGCAATCTCCCCTCGGGGAGGTGATTGATCATTTAACCCCATCCCAGGGTCTGAAGCCTGTGTTTCCTCCCAGTTAATCCAGCTGGGTGATGGAGGATGAGTTCACTCAGAGTCTGCAATTTGCTGTCGAGGTTCCTGTGCCACCTGAGAGCTCAGCAGGGTCCTGGCTGCTGCCACGAGAGAGGTGAGCTCAGGTAAACACAGAAATCCCTGACACCAGGCATGTTTTCTAGGTCAAGTGGCCACTTTCTGGAAGATGCAGCCCAGTCCCTGCAGCATTTTCTGTTTCCTCTTCTCCAAGAGTGACACTGAATTCCAGCTTGGCTTTCCCCAAAGGACAAAACTCCTTTCCCCCTTGATGTTTAAAATTAAGCACTGATAACCCTGAAGTGTGAGTGGCCAGGACAGTTTTAATGGCAGTGATTATTCAAATCGATGACCAGGATTTATTTCGTATCAAATCCAACAATATTAATGTTGTTTTGCAATTGAACCTTGCTTATTTTAGTTCAAATAGGTGCTGTAGTAACAATGAGAAGGAGCAGAAGGCTCCAAAACTTCTCTGTAGGGAGAAACTCCCCCTCAGAGGGTCAGAAAACAATTTTTTTCTATAAGTGTGTGTTTGATTTTGACCACGACTGCAAGAACTGATGCTGTGAGGGTGAAAGGAGGGATTTCCAGGTTCAGGGGCTCTCAGAGAATGAGTTACAGGTATTTTTTTGAAAAACCAAAGCTGTGCTGTGCTCTAGGTCTGTGGCACCTTCTGAAGAGGCAACTCCAGTGGCTCTGGGGTAAAATGCAGTTGATAAAATCACAGGAAATGCTGCTTTTCCTGCCAGCAGCTTGGTTTCTGCTCAGTCCCAAAATCATTTGGGCCGCTCAGAAATAATAGAAAATGTCAGATTAGCATCACCAAAAATAATAAAAAAAAAAAATTCTTTGCCAACTTCCCATGTTCCTCAGATGGATAAACATGGGAAGGGAATGTGACATCGGAATCTGCCGGCCACAAAGGAAAAGCATAAACCGGTTTTTGTCAGGTGTTTGTTAGTGGGAGAAACGCTCCAGCAGGAAACCCAAGCTGGGAGAAGGGCAGAAAGGCTTTTCTGTCCAATTCTGTGTGCAGAGGCAGGGCTGGAAGGCTCCGTATCCTGTGCTGCTGCAAGCCCTCGTCACAAGTGGAGCGGAATATCTGCCAAACATCCCTGGTTCACTGCTTCCCGAGGTGGCTGGACGTGCACTTGTGTGGGGGCAGCTGAGGCTGAAGGCAATTCTTCTAATTATGCACCTCTGAAAAATCAAATCCGAGTGTAAAGCTCGGCGTGCTCTCTGATAGTGTGAAAAACTGCTCTGAGGAGACACAAATTGGTGCATTTTGGACTATTCCCATCTGAGCTGCACGGGCAACATGAGAAGTGGCAGCGTGGCTGTCAACAGAGAGGCCAAGGACCCTGAGCTTCACAGCCTGCTCCAAACCCTGCTGTTGTTGTTCCCAGAAAAAAATTACTGTCAAAAAAAAACAAAAAACAAAAAACAACAAACCCCAGCTTTGTAAAAGCCACGATAAACCCGTGGGGGCGTTGGCAGGGGGTGGGTGATAAATGGAATATCCAGGCTGCTGGGGTTGGCTGCATTTTGGAAAGGCTGGGGGTTAAATCCCACTCTGATTGGGATTTAATATATAATTATATATATATTATATATATAATAAATAAATAAATATATATAGAGATAGATAGATAGATAGATAGATAGATAGATAGATAGATGATAGATAGATAGTATTCAATATATATAAATATATATTGTGTGGGATATATTTATTTTGGATAGATTTCTTTTTTTTTCAGCGTGAGGGATTTCTGCTTCCAGCTGATTTTCTGCCCCTTTTTGGGGTTTTGGGTACTGGGAGGGGAGCATACAGGATTTAAACCCCATAAAGAAATGGCTGCGTTTTCCAGGTGTGTTCATCTCATCACTATTTCGATATTGAGTAAGAAAACAATTTTTTTTTTTAATTAAAAAATTCTGTCTTTTTTCGATTTTCTTAGGAAAACGACTAAAATTTGGATTTTGACTGTCAGGACAGTCGAATGGGTTCAGTGTCACTGAATTGCCTCGAATAATTCACTCCTAAAACCTTTAACTGCCATAAGAGTTGGAAATACAGTGTTAAATTTTACCATGGCAGTTTTAAGGAGCAAATTGATCTCTCTTTAGGCTTTGTAAAATAGATTAACCCTCAGGTCAGATTGATCATGAGCATTCAGATGCTTTAGTACAATTTGCCGAAATTTAAAGACTGGTTGAAGTTTTTGTAAATCCTCAAACCAAATTCTCACAGCTGCTGGTGGTGGGGAGACAACCAGGATAGAAAAGAGCCTTAAAAATGCAGATATTCATATTTTTGTGAGGATTTATTCTCATTTTCTTCCCAGCCAGGCTGCAGTGCCCTGCCCAGGAGGCAGCAAGGGGTGCAGAAAATTCCTCAAGTTCTACAGGGAAAGGCTGAAAACATTTCAGGAATTCCTTCCTTGTCCCCTGGCCCCTGATGAAGGTGGGCTCCTAAATCCCCTCTGGATAAAAACTCTTTCTCCTTTTATCCTCCCCCTGAGGGCTGGGCTGTATTTATATACCTTTGCTCTTCTCACCTGGGGCTTCGTGGCTGTATTTTTATGATTTTATGGGCAATTATTCTGAACAAAAGAGAATTATGAAGAAATTTCTAACATTGAAGCAAACTTTCCCTGCAGAAATCTCCTTTTAATGGGAGTTCAGGGTTGATATTTCCTGATTTCAACATGAAATAAGTTTATTTTCAAATGGCAATTTTGAAGGCTTATTGCAGCAAAGTATTTTGTTGCCTTCTTTTTTTGCCTTAATCCCACCAACATGAAAGAGGGCATCAGAGGAAAAGGGAAAAATATGAGAGGAAGGAAGGGACAGCAATGCAAATCTGCCTGCACTGGGAATCTGATGAACCAAACCCTGCTCTACTGCCTGCACATTTCTCTTTGGAGAGCATTTGTGGAGTTAGGGATATATTTTTCCCATTTAAAATTCCACAAGGCAGAGGGAAAAAAAAAAACTTTTAAAAACCAGAATGGTGAGCTGGAGGAGTTTTTGATTTTAGATTTAAAAGTTTGAAACATAAGGAATTTTGTGGAGATTAAGTGCTAAAAATTATACAATTTTTATTTCCAGTAAAATCTCTCATACCACATTTATGCTTAAAGCCACATATTGTAGATAGAGGGGGGAAGAAAATCTTGGATTTTTATTCTGATTTAGTGGGTTTGAGGCATGACATAAAGCTGGAAAATGGAATAAGTGGCTGTGGAAGTGCTGATCCACAATCCCCAAATTAAAATCAGGAAAATCTGCAAATTTAAAGCAGTGCCCTTGTTAAAAGCAAGGAATAATAATGCCAGGTGGAAAGCCCTTACTGTCAGATCAGCCTCTAATAAAAGGGGAGGGAATTTCAGTGTATGGAAAAGGAAGAGCATCACTGGAAACCTGCATGGCTCCATCACAGGCTGGCCCTACAAAGACCATAAATATCAGAAAGAAAAGAGAAAAAGGGCAGCTCACCTCCAAAAAAAAATTAAAAAAAAAAGTTTACAAAAGGAATAGCACTGGTGTACAGAGCCAAAATAAAGAAGGAAGGGAAAATCCAGATGGGAGTAGCAAGAAACCCAGAGAAATCCAGTGATGGGTGCCTCAGGAGTGAGAGGAGGACCAAGCAAAGCATTTGGTGAGCTCCTTGAGGGAAGCAGGGAGCCATTAGCAAATGAGACTCAAGTGTTCAATGACTTCTTGCGTTTGTTTTCAATTAAAAAGGGGGAAAAAAAATCAAAAGTGAGCAGATGGTTTGCACAATTAATACCAGGAGAAAATGGATGAGATCTCAGCCTAGGAGATCTCCTGACAGGGTCCTGCCTCTTGTAAAAGGCCTGATGGTTTTAGTGTGAGCACACTTGAGGGACTGGCTGCAGCACGTGCAGTCACACCAGGAGGCATCTGGAAAATCCATGGAGGCTGGGAGAGCTCCTGGGGCTGGAGGAGCCCCTGGCCTCTGCCTTCAGCTAAAGGAGAGGAGGGGTCTGGGCAGGGTAGGATTTGGGTTGCCTTTGGTTTATTCTAAATTTTGTATTGCAAGCACTGATGGTCCCAAGGAAGGTGTCCATGGCCAGGAGCAGTGGGGCAGTGGGAGGTGTCCCTGCCCATGGGGTGGTCCTGAAGGTCCCTTCCACCCCAAACCAGTGCAGAACCATGATTCTGGAAGGAAGGGTGCAGAACCTGGCAAATTCCATGGTTATCAATTCATTTTTCCCATAAGTGAGGAGTGTTATTGTGACACAGATAGAAACACACAGCACACACAGAGCAGGGTTCAGGCAGAGGAGAAGGAAAGAACTCTCCAGTTTATTGCTGCCCTCGTATCTCTCAGTTTGTGGACAGTGAGCAGAGATTGGACAGAGCAGTTCCCACCTCTCCATCCCCACTGCTCACTTGAGAAGTCCATCAGGTGAGATCTTTTACAAAGGAATGCAAACATGATCCTTGTTTATCTCCCAATCCATGAGAACTGACTCCACTATACCCAAACAAACCAGAGGCTGATTTTCAGGGACAGCAGAGGAGGATGTTTGGATTTGCAGCAGGGCTTTGGACCTCCAAGGTGGGGTCTTGGTGCTGAGGAGAGGACTGGCTGGAGCTGGCACAGCCCCTGATTTGCAGGTGGGAGGGACTGGAGGTGCAGTGCAGGGTGGGGGCTGTGTGTGAAATAATTCTGGTGCATGGACAGAACAATTTCCATGCAGCTGAAAACTGTCAGCTGCTCTCCAAAGGTCTTTATCAAGATTAATCCACCACCAAGCCCAAGGCAGACAGCTTTGGGAGAAGACTTTCCCAAGGAATTTTTCCAGTCTAACTTCTCTCTAGTTTCTCCATTTACTTAATTGCTTGGGTTAGTGTCTTCTGCAGGTTACTTGCATTTGATTTGGTTTTTATTATTTAGGTGACACTTATTTGAATCAAAAATACGACTTTATGACTAGGCTAGAGTGCCATTTTGCATTTAATTTCCTAACTGCAAGGAAGTTAAAAAGTTTTAAGAAGTATTGGGGGAAAAAAAAATCAAGGCAGACAGTGTGGGAGAATTTATTTTATTACAGTGCCAGCGATTACTTAACACATACAAATTATGAAATGTATCTGGGAGTGCAGATAATGTATCTTAAAGCATCTCGTGTTTAGGTTCATGGAGAGCTCTACTTAAAATCAGAAATGCATGTTTTATGGTAGATTAGCACGTCCATCAGTGTGTAACCAGTTCACTTTCTGGAGTTACTATGCACAAATATCAGTAGTATATAATGCCATCATAAAGCAGAGTGCATCCAGGTAGAATTACTGAGCCCATCATAAATAAATATGGTGCCTTTCTTCATCATCAGTATTGAAAGCCATGTGACTTCTTTATTGTCACAAGGAGAGGGTGATGTTTAAAGGTTTAACAGTCTGAGATTTGGGTTCTTGGGTGTCCTTGGTTTGTCTGGAGTATCCACTCAATAATACTTCTTATTTACCACCACAGCAGAGTTAAACACTTGTGTTGGCCCAAAGTTTTAAGAGATGCTGCAAAGAACTTC
>CM063287.1:34119858-34137358 GCA_032173965.1 Sitta carolinensis
GTGGGATTTGAGAGGGCTGTGTAGTGCTTCAGTGTTAAGCACCCAAAACTCTGGGGGACTGGCACTAATTTCCTCTCTCTCGTAAAACAACATAGTATTCATAACAACTCGAGAGGCTTGACATAAGTAATGATGGCATATGCAGGCGAAGATTACCACCCCAACAGTGTAATCAAGGTGCTAGGTACTAATGCAAGTTAAATTGAGACAATAATGCTGAAACTTGCATTGTGGGATTAGGAGAGTACTTGAAATGCTGACATCGGCATCTCCTGGAAGCGCGCCTGTCTTCCTTTCAATTCCTGTTTATACTTAATGACCTCAAAATTTGTATGTCGTTAACACCGCCTTCTGAAGTGGGAGAGAACAAGGTTGGGGAGGGAGAAGATTCCCTGCCTTCGTTGACTTTTGTCTCTCCTGGTAATTGGCGGGGCGGGCGAGCTGGCGGGGGGCCCCGGGGGCCCCGACCCACCCACCCAACCCCGTGGCAGCGTCCACATCGAGCCCCATAAAAATGGGATGCTCAGATCAATATCGTGGCACCCAGGTAATTAAAGTGGGTTTGTTTATTTGGCTCCTTATAAATAAAAAGGGCTTAATACAGACTAATTACGCTGAGCCCTTCGCCTACCGTAGGATAATAATGGCGGCAATTTAAAGTGATATTAAATGAGAATTAATAAAGGAATATTGAGTCACTTTGACTGCATTAAGCTGCGTGAAATGATTTCTTATCTCAATTTAACTTTCTGTCCACAGTTTAATGATTGATAAGCTTTGAATTTTTATAGAGGTAATCTAAAACAATATTTGATTGCCACATTGAATTAATAACAACAAGCCCTTTTTTCCTTGTTTATCAGCACATCGGGAGAGATGCTGCCTTTCACTGTAATGATGGTAATTTGTATAACCCTTCCGCTGGATGTTGGGCTTAGTTCATGCATTTAAATGATACTTTGGCAATATTTTAATTGGTTTTGCAAAAAATGCATATTTTCTGGGCAGTTCGTACTTCTGCGTAGCGTGAGGTTTGCAAATTATTCCAAGAGAACGAAAGCGGGTTAAAAAGAAGGTACAAGTCAGCTTCAAGTGAAAACTGAAACCACCCTTACTTTCTGAAAGGAAGATTGTTAATCATGATCCTTTAAAATCATGATTTTAAAGAACTGCATGGCAGAAGGAAGCACTGCTTTCAATGTTTCAAATCTGAAGGAGCACTGGCCTGGATTTGCTCCCCAAAAACTCTTGTTTCTTGTTTCTGTGAGGCAACATATGCTGGGATAAACCCCTCTGGTGGGACAGGAAACTTCTCAGAGGCACTTTTAAACTCTAAAGGGGCCAAAAGGCAAAGACACAGATTTTGGGTGGAAATCCACTTTATCTGTGCAATTACTGCATTTAAATGTGCTTAAGTTCCTTTGTTGCAGCTCCTTGTGTCTCCTGTCCCACCCCATTAGCACCCCGGCCTCCTCGGGGCTGCAGAGCAGTGCAGGAGGTCGGGACCTCATGGTGAGCCCTTTTTGTATATCTATATAACAAATTGCTGGTGTTGTTCATTAATTTCTGTCTCCGAAATGCCGTGTCAAGCCTCCCAAGGAGCCCAGCAGTGTCCCCTGGACAGCTTCTCACCATGGGCCAGCGCGACTTGCTGAGGAAATTACAGGTGCAGGGAAATGCAGAATTAGAAATATATCTGATGTTGCAATACTTGTGAAGCTATAGCTTTGTTGATGACAGGACAATTCCGTTTTTGACAGTTTAATTTACTGTTGCCAGTGGACAAGAGCAAAAGGAGAACGTGGGGTTAGGCACCTGCCCCCTCGCGCTGTGTTTCACATGGTAGGTTGCAAAATCATGACTCCCTCAACCTGTCGTGCCTCAAATGAGAAGGTTTTCAGCTGGGGAAATGGAATACATCAGTGCAGGTAATATTGCCTGACCTCATAAAACAAAAGGAAAAATTGCAGATTCTGACAGCCATTATGAATCTCGTATCGGCACCCAAACGGCTCCGAGCTGAGGCACGGTGCGTGTTTGTAAATAGGGAAAAAAAACCAAAACACATTGACTTGCAATACTGAGCAAAAAAAAATGACTTGTCAGTAATTCGTTGTGGGATGTTAAAGAGGCTGTTGGATTTCCTGGTTCTCTCCACAGCCAGAGTTTAGCCTGGAGCAGCAGGGAAGTGCTGCTCACCGAGGTGGGCTGGGCTCGGCCACGGGCCGGGAGGTGACGGGGAAAGAAACGAATATTTTAGGCAAGCTGTGTTGGTTCAGAAATCCCCCAGCCTTTTTAATGGGCATGCCATAAAAGTGCACGCTCTCTTCCTCTTAAACCTGATAATTTTGGTTTTGAAGGCCTTTGAACTACAATATTTTCTTGGAAAACATGGCAGGAGGGCTGGAACGACGTGATCTTTAATGTCCCTTCCAAGCCAAACCATTCTCTGATTCTATGAAAACCCAAAGTGTTACAGTGTCAGACTTGACACCCAATTAGAATTTTATTTCTATTAAAAGAAGGAACTCTATTGAGTGTAGTTCTTTCCAATTTCATGTTAAGGTTTCCTTTTCTCTTAATTTCTTGACTACTTGTGCTTTTTCTTATTTGATGGTGTACCTTCATCCATCTCATTCTTCCTTAGGGTTCCTTGTGTTCTGTATTTCAGAGAGTTCTGAAAATGAGCATTACTGCAGTGATTTGGTAAGGCAAGTAAATTAAGGCTGGAGTCAGTCATTAGAAATTAATTAGAGTATTTGTGTACTGGAAATGCCTGGAATTCTTGCAGACTTTCACTGGCCGGGCTGTATTTGATAATAATATCCTGGGAAAACTCTGTTAATCAGATTAACTTAATATGCTTTCAGCAACTAGTTTTAAGTTTGAAATTCCTCTTTTCTCTAGTGAAAGTTTTTGACTTTATACATTAAAATCTTGATGACTCTTGAAGCAGCAAAGGCTTTACTGCTGGTGAGCTTTCAGTCTTGCCGAGGTCAAGGCGCTTCTTCCTTTACCCTCAGAGGTGAGGCTGTTTCTTTCCATGCTTTCCTGTGCTATAGAGAGCCACTTGGAATCCACAACAACAAAATTTCCTCCTCTGCATTGCCTCCCCCTCCAGATTTCCCTGGTGGGGGTGGCTGCAATGCTGGGTGCCACGCTGGACCACGCCGTGCCTTCATCTCTGGATGCTGGAGAGCCTTGCTCTGACTTTTCCCTTGGTCTCCTCAGGGAATAGAGGCTCTCTTTGCCTCGGCTAATTGGGCTGGTGTATGTGTGGGCAGGTTATCCTCTCAGGCCGGCCCCGTGCTGATATTTACCCAGGGCCCCTCCTCGCTCGGAGCCCGGCGCTCCTGGCGGCTCCGTGTTTGCTGGAACTCGAGTGCACTTGAATTAAATTGCAGCTCATGAATACCAGGAGAGTGCTGGGAGGCTGGTGGGGCTGGCAGGGCCACCAGGAGCTGGCAGCTCCCCATCCTCATCCCCCAAGCACGGGACAGGGCAAGGAGGGAGTGAGAGAGGGTTTGCAAAGGTAGATATGGCAGGTGAGCCTGGCTGGTTGGATTTCAGTGTTATTTTTTGCTTCTTGAACTGAGGAACTTAAAAGCATCTGAAATGTTCTCTGTTTTCATTCATGAGGGTTGTTTATTCATGCAGTGTGAAATATCCACTGTTGCAACATACCATGGCAGAGTGTTTGGGGATGGAAGGGAACTTAAACCCCATCCAGTGCCACCCCCTGCCATGGGGCTCTCCCACTTTGTCCTCTCCCACCATCCCAGGGTGCTCCAAGCCCCATCCAGCCTGGCCTGGGACACCTCCAGGGTTGGATGGGGCACCCAGGATTGATCACCTTCATGGTCCTCCTCTGGACACACTCCAGCAGGTTCATAAATGAATTTATATATGAATTTAAGTGACTTGAAGGACCTTTACCACTATGGAAAAAAAAAAAAAAACAACAAAAAAAACCCAAAAATCCAAACCTGTGAAAGAAAATATGCATTTGGATCCAAGTATTTGAATACATATAAGGTGCTCAAATTCAGTGAGACACATGGTAGATTAGATGGAAAGGTTATCCAACAAAACTGAGCGCAGCCCCGAAAGATTGAAAAACATTGAATTGCAGAAGGGTGTAAAATGCAAGATTTCCTATTCAAATACTGATATTTTAGCCACCCAGGTATTAAAAATGTCACTCTAGTCTACAGCCAGCTCTGCCACCAACAGCAAACATGAACTTTCTGCATCTGCTCGAGGTGGCAACTCCAGATTCCCTCATTAATTTAAGCTGATGTGGCTTTTGAGGTAATTAAAGCACCAAGATGGTGATAAAAAGGCAGGATTAGGGTTGGAAATACCCTGTTATTAACTTGTGCCTGGATGTGGCTGCTCCTCGGGGCAGTCTCAGAGTTGCCCAAAGGCAAGCCAAAGGTTGGGGATCTCAACCAGCTTCATGGTCACTGTGTGGGGATGGAGAAGTCATGAAACTCAAATTATTGTGGAGTAAGAAAGCAGGAACGAGTTGGGATTCTTGTAGGTTCAAGGACAATTAAGACTAGAGAAGGTTCACACTGTTAGTGAGGGGGTAAGGAGGGCACCAGGAGGAAATGTGCAGAAATTGGTTGCAGTGACACTTTGCAGCACGTGGTCACAATTTTTTAGTGACACTCTGGAAAATCTCTGCAGTTGTTCTTTCACATAACACCACTAATTGTAACAGGGCTGTGGCACTTGGCGTATTTGCAGCTGTTAATAAGTTGCCACTCCATGAATTATCATTTCATGTCTTCTGTTGGCAGAGCAAGTCCCCAGCTGAAAACACCATAAAGATTTTGGGCTGCTTCAGAAAGACGTTGCTTTTTTTGAAATAAAAATAAACTCTGAGCGAAAAACCCGCTCTCAAAAAACATTTTTCCAGGGAGTGAAAAATCCTCCCTGTCCGATGGAGCTGCAGATTAAGGCGAGGCAGGGCATGCCTTTCCCTTTCCATCCCGGGGTGACTGTGGCTCTCCCTTTTAACGCTGGGATGGTTTTGCAAAGGCCACTGCAAGTTCCTGAGCTTTTCAATGCCTTTTGTGTGCGACTGTCAGCGCCCGAGCCCCGGCCATGACATGCACAGACCGGCTGGTTTTTCTCCTTCAGATCAGCGCCTCTGGACAGCTTCTCTTTCCCTGGCAGCCCCTTCAACCTGCTCTGTCTTGTCATCTTCGAGTTCAATATCTGCTGCTCTGAAGGAAAAAAAATGGGATGGGTTGGACCATTGTATTTGGTCTTTTGACCCTCCATGTTGCCCATGAGCAGTGAAGGATAACTTTTGACAAGCCATGTCAGATGTGACAGGCAATCTAGTTGGGTTGAGTGGAAATGTGCTGTACAAGTTTGAAGCCTTAGTTGGGGGCATTTTCCTGGTGTTCAGTGCATTTAAATTGACACCAGACCTCAGTGTTGTTCCTTGCAGAGCTCCGCGTTTCCAAAGCGTGCGGTTTTATCAGCTCAAATGAAAACCTTTCATATGCATTTTGCATCTCATTCCACCAATCCAAGGCAATATAGCCCTTCCCAGGGTTTGTTTTCCATCCCTCAGGAACGCACATTAAATTTAGTTTTCATCTAGGAGGATGTTTGATTTTTATTTTCATGTAGGAGGTTGTGTTTTACTGTTCCATGGATTTCTGTCTTTCCGTGGGTCACCTGAGTGTGATGTGATAACACAACTCCATGCACATCATTGTGCTACAAGTTGCTGAATATTGCAGATTATTCAAAAAGCATTAAAGGAACCTTGCTAAGCTTCAAAGTGCTTTTATTTCCAATTAATTATTCAGAAATGTTGATAGTAGAACCTTTGTGGGAAGCACATTTTCTGCGCCGTTACATAGGCTGCAGTCAAGATCTGTTCTTATTGTATCCCTTCATTAATGGGTTGTGATATGCAGTTCCTCTTTTATTTAAATTAATTCTCATTACAGATGAGAAAAGCTGGCAGATAACATCCTCCCTGCTAGCCAGCAGTGGTGCTCTGGCTGACTCTGAGTTTCCTGGCTCGAGCCTACTGCGAGCATCCCTCGTGCTGATCCTGTGCTGCCAGTGCCTTCTCCAGGGCACAGCTCCTCTTCCGCCTCTTGGATCAGCCCAGGGCTCTGTTCAGCCCAGAGTTCTCCTTGCCAGCAGCAAGAAATTGCAAGAAATTCCTTTTGTGGTGTCCCAGCCCACTCCAGCCTGGGCTCCCAGGCAGTGCTGTCATTTCCATTGGTGCTGCCTCTCTTTGCCCCTCTCTGGTGTCACGGAATCCCAGGATGGGTTGGGTTGGGAGGGGCCTTAAATCCCACCCAGTGCCCCCCTGCCCTGGCAGGGACCCCTCCCACTGTGCCAGGGGCTCCCAGCCCCAGTGTCCAGCCTGGCCTGGGGCACTGCCAGGGATCCAGGGACAGCCACAGCTGCTCTGGGAATTCCAGCCCAGCCTCTGCCTCCCTCCAGGGAACAATTCCTGCCCCAAATCCCACCTAAACCTCCTGTTTTTCAGTTGGGTGGGAGAACCATCACCAAACATGGCTCCATGTCAACTTGTAGTCATTTAGGAAACAAGAAATTTGAAGTGGTTTAAGGACAATATTATTATTATCATTATTATTATTAATATCATCATCATCATGTCATTATCATTATTATTCCTACTATTCCTATTATTACTGTTATTAATTTCATTGTCTGTGTGAATAGTTTGTGTTTGCCTTTGAGGTCCCTTCCAACCCAAACCAGTCCATGATTCTGTGATTGTAGCTTTGCTTCTGTTTTTGGGATGGAATGAAGCATAACCCCAAGAAGAGCACTTTTGTGCTGGTACAGGGCTTTTCAGTCTTGCCAGCAAGGTGACACTTTTGGCTGATGATTGTTTTTCCCCAAATATTACTGATTTAATTTTTTTTTTTTTTTAATTTCTTTCTTCATAGTAGACGTGATTTTCCTCATAAACCATTCCCGTGTGAATTAAAACCAAATTTGACTGCTGGGTCAGTTAAGTCTTTAAAACAAAACAAAACAAAAAAGAAAATAAAAAAAAGACACGGAGCAAGCAGTTGGCAATAAACGTGTCCATTTTGGCACCTGGAATAAAAACAGTAACATAACAGTACCTTTATATAGCACATAAAAATATAATTCAGGATAAGAATCCAGAGGTCATGGCAAATGGTTACCTAAATAGCTCTAGGGAGTTAAAATAGTTTGCTTACACAGAGATAAGGTGATATTTTATGCAGAAAGCCCATGTGTGGTTCCAAAGCCTGATGGTTTTATATGCAGTAAAACAACTTTGAAAACAACGTGCAGAAAAAGTTAGGGAAAATAATTTTTACAGATTGTAAAACATAGACATCGAAACTTGAGAGGTGTTTGGTTAAAAATGTCCATCAGCCTTGGCTTTAATTAGTGCTGGATTGTTTCTCACCCTCAGCTTCCTTCATTTCTATGGCCACACTTTGTTGTGAACCCAAAAATGAGGTTTCTTGTTCATGGAGGACTTGTGGCAGAGCATTTTGAAGCATTTTTAAGATCTGCAGGGGCTGGAGTTACTCTCCAGAATTTATATTTGGCTGCCAGACTGAGGCTCCTCAGGGTCCTCTGTCCCCAGGGCTGTATCCACAGCTTCAGGAATTGCACCTCGGATTCCTCCAAGCAGCTCCTCAGCACCTTCCAGGAGAGGCTGTCCATGGGATGGAGAACAGACTCAGGGGTCCTGGGAGCTTTTGTGGCCATTCTTTTAGGAACAGCAATCTTTGCCATGCCTTGGCTTTGCAAAGCTACTGGAAGTTCTTAGAGATGACAGAATCCCAGACTGGGCTGGGCTGGGGGGACCTTAGAGCTCATCTCACTCCAGCTCCCTGCCATGGGACACCCCCCACGTGACAAGGTTGCTCCAAATGTGTGGGATATATATAGAATATATATTATGTTTTTATTGTTATATTATATGTAGAATATATAAGATGTGGAAGCAAATATATAGAGTATGGGTATATTGAATTAAAATAACCCTTGCAATTAACAGGCAGCATTAAGGGACTTGGGACAAAGGATGGAGGGACAGGACCAAGGGAATGTCAGAGGGCAGGGCTGGGTGGGATTTGGGGCAGGAATTGTTCTTGGAAAGATGGGGCTGGAATTCCCAGAGCAGCTGGGGCTGCCCCTGGATCCCTGGCAGTGCCCAGGCCAGGCTGGACACTGGGGCTGGGAGCCCCTGGCACAGTGGGAGGGGTCCCTGCCAGGGCAGGGGGGACTCTGGGTGGGATTTAAGGCCCCTCCCAACCCAAACCATTCTGGAATTATATGATTTAAAGTCATTTGTTCCATATCTTGACATGTTCTTCCTTGACCCTGTGGATTCCACATCAGAACTGATGTTTGCAAACACGTGAAAAACAAAACTAGAAGCAAACCAGCCAGAAAAGCCCTCACCCAAAGCAAAGGCCATCGACTTTGCAGAAGGAGACCCAGCAGTGTTTTCTTCTTTCAGCTCTCAAAGTGTCGATTTTGATCTGGAAGTTTAATTTCTTTCATCAAGGAGTTAAGCACTCAGTTAAATTCCGTGAGAACATATTTAAACACATTGAAAGATGTTCCCAGTACATTCCCCCGAACGCCCATAATAATGTGGCCGTCCAGGGCTTCGGGCATTGGGGCTTTTCATTTACATTGGCTGACCTCAAATTGGATGTAAGTTTTTATATATCCAAATTAATGCATTTGTTCTCCATTCGTAGAGGGACCCTGGTGAGCAGGGCTTGGTCTCCAGCTGCAGGCAGATGTTGCTGGTGGTGGGAAGGTGCTTTTGTGTGCCCCTCTCGTGGGGTGCAGGTGGGGAGGGTCTGCCTGGGGGAAATTCTGCTTCACATTCTGGTCCAGATCCAGCCCTTCAGTGCTGGTGGAAGCACTGAATGTAAAATAAGTGCTTTTCCTTTGCTCAATGAAAGCATTTCTGCTATGATGGGTGGCAGAGAAATCCAGACCAAAGCTGCTTCTCCCAGCTCCTTGCCCCAGTTCAATCTGCCACGGGTTAACTTCTAAAAAGAGAAGCCTTGGGAGACCTTGGCTTCTTTGTTTCTCCTTGGCTGCCTGTGTAAAGGAGAGGACAGGACTGTGGACAAGCAGGACTTCCACAGCTGGAATCAGGGTTCACACATTTGTGTGCTCTACCCAAGAATTCATGGTCATGGTGGCCACCTTGTCGTGGCCTCCTTGGGCCACCTTGGATTAATTTTTCTGCTCATGCAGACTTCTTCACTGTGTAAAATTATAGAATCATAGGGCAGTTAAGGTTGGAAAAAACCCTTAAGGTCATCAAGTTCAACAGTCAACCAGCACCACGGTCAACATTAAAATATTTGTGAACACTTCCAGGGATGGTGACTCCACCACTTCCCTGCCAGTGCCATTGATCTGCAACCTTTTCCATGAAAAATATTTCTCTAATATCTCATGTAAACCACTAAGCATCCTTTCTCCCCTGTCAGTTCCTGAGCAGGATGGATATTACTGTGTTATGGCTGTATGTATTGATGGGTTATATTGTATTTGATCAAACAACATCCTGGCATTTTTACATGATCCTTGTAACATGGAGATCAGCAGGAACTTCTCCATGGAAAGGGTGCTCAGGCCGTGGCAGGGGCTGCCCAGGGAGGTGTGGAGCACCCATCCCTGGAGGAGTCCCAGGAATTCCTGGGGGTGGCACCCAGGGCTGGGCACAGGATGGGCACAGCTCAGACTGGATGATCCTGGAGGTCTTTTCCATCTCAAATGTGCTTCTGTTCTATAATTCTGTGAGAGAACTTGCCTTTAATTAAGGCAGGTTATCCCTAGCTGCTGCTGTGTCCTCCCTTTTCCCACCCCAGCTGTGCCCCTGCTCCCAAGCCACCCAGGGCAGCTTGTCCTGCTCCTGCAGCAGCAGCTCAGGCACTGGTGCCACGGGCACTCCCCCAGCTCTTGTCACCTCGTGCTGGGCACCAGACTAAGGCTGGGGACAGAACTTCCAGCACCAGGATCTCACCCAGGAGAGGCCAATCCAAACCCCCCCCTCCCTGGGCATTAGCTGTGCTCCCGGCTTTGGCTCTTGTATAAATATCTGCTGCATTTCCACCAGGAGTTATTGCTGTTATATATTTTACAGACACTTTACTGTCATCTAAGTGGTTTATTTTATTCCCACAGCTAGGAGAAAACTACAAAAGGAATTTTGTAATCTGAATGTGATTGTGGGCAGAGAGTAATGTTTTGAAAAGGAGCTGAGAGTAAATTATATCAGTGCTTTATTGTGTTTAAGGAGACTTTTCTATTGTGCTAGGAGTTAACATTAGTTCTCAAAGTTATTAACTGGATGTGGTTTTATTATGACTGTGTGTTTTGTCAATATATGACTTTTTTTGTTAGGCTTTTCGGTGCCAGTTCGGCTGCAGCTTTGGCACCCTCCAAGTTTAAATATGTAAACTCAGCTGGTGTTGAAAGTTTGTTTAGGTTTAACTCCCTCTCCCATGCAGCAGAGAGAGTAACCCTTCTTTTATCCCTGCTAGGCTATTTATAGAGGGGCTTTCTCCAGGCAGGCTGCCTTACTCTGGGTTGTTCTGACAAAGCCTGTTTGGAGAATCAGGCTCCCAGTATTTGGAGGAGGCTTTTGGTGGAAGTTGTTGAGGTGTCCTTGCAGGCTGCCTCTGAGGGGGATTTTGGCAGGGGCTTTGCTGTGAGTGACAGAAACTTCACCCTGGAGCTGTGCTTGGAGCCCATGGTGCCACCACAAACACTTGGCACCGCCACCAGCCTGAAGCTCCTCTTCAAAATGCCCCAAAAAGCACATTTAAATAACACATGTAGAATCACAGAGTATTTTGGGTTGGAAGGGACCTTAAAAATTCTCTCCTTGCACGGGCAGGGACGCACTGTGTGTTATATATTAATTGCCAGCACGTGGCATTGTGTGTCTGGGTTTTCATGTTTTTCCTACTTTTGAAGAAGATATTAAAGCCTCTACCTCGACAGAAAAATAAACAATTTTTAAAAGGATAAGTTTTGAAAAAAAAAATAAAAAATACAAAACTCAAATCCAGGCATCATAATAATGCCTCAAGAAGTGTTTGGATGGGGCTGGAGCAGCCTGATCTGGTGGAAGCTGTCCCTGCCCATGGCAGGGGGTGGCACTGGTTGGGCTTTAAGATCTCTGCCAGCTCAGAGCATTCTGTGATTCCCTGATTAATTGCCTTTCACTAATTCTGTAAGGACACCATATGGCTGTCAAGAGGCCCCCACCTTCTTCCCATGGCATCCCCTTCACTGCTGCCCCAGCTTTTCCACAAGCCGTTTGGAAGATGAATTTGGTTTAGTGTTGCTCTCCCTCTCTGAGCACACAGTAAAACCCCCCTGCATTTGCAGTGTGGATTTACTGGGCTCTTCAACATTAAACATAAAACGCAAGGATGGGCCACGTAAAGTAAAAATATTCCGTGGCATGTGCAAAACCATGGTTGATAGAGCAGAGGAGCTGCTCCTGAGCCAAGTGGATAGGATCCATGCAGAGCCCAGTAGATCTCCATTACTAAATGAAGTGCTCTCATGAAGCCTAATGTGTTCCTGTGAATTACTCCATTACCTGGGAGGGTCTGGGTGGCTGTGGCTGCTCACGCTGCTCTTGGCCAGGCTGGTGGCTCTGCCTCAGAGTTGGTAATTAAAGCCAGCCAGTCATTTTTCTCAGCTGTCCATTGCAAGGTGTAAATTGTTTTAAATAAGGATACATTTTGGAGTCTCGGGAACAAACCTCCCTGGTTCTCACAATTTGCCCCATTTTCCTTCTCTGCAAAGGCTGCTGTGGCTGCAGGCACTGTGGACAGGCAAGTGGAGCAGTTGCTGTGTTTTAGGAGCTCTTCTGCCCTGTGGTTTGCACAGATGTGTTTTGATTAATGAATTGAGCTGGTGTGGGGCAGAGGGAGCATGCAGAGCTGGGACCACAGCCCAGCACGTGGGGATAGCCCATGGCCCCCAGTGCTCCTCTGGCTCGGGCACGGCAGAAATAAACACAGACATTTCATGATGGTGGTGGTTGGCAGGGACCCTTCAGTGTTGTTTTCCAGCAGTCACTTGGCTCTAACCAGCTCCCACAGAGCCATAAAATGGAATCTCTGGGTAGGGGGGGGCCTGGAGAGCCAGGGGGGAATGGCTCCCACTGCCAGAGGGCAGGGCTGGGTGGGATTTGGGGCAGGAATTGTTCTTGGAAAGATGGGGCTGGAATTCCCAGAGCAGCTGGGGCTGCCCCTGGATCCCTGGCAGTGCCCAGGCCAGGCTGAGAGCCCCTGGCACAGTGGGAGGGGTCCCACCATGGCAGGGGGGCACTGGGTGGGATTTAGGGTCCCTTTTAACCCAAACCATCCTGGGATTCCATGGATACACCATGGCACAGAGTCCAGTCCAGCCTTCATGTGCCTTTCCAAAACTGCAGCATTTTGCTCACAGATTCTCTGTTGTTTCTTCAGGGCTCAAGAAACTTGTCCATTCCCAGTCATAGGTGAAGGAGATAATTCCTACAGTGCTCACCATGGTTTTAGCCAGGCTGCTGGGAAACTAAGAGTGATTTCACATTTCTCCTCTTCCAAATGAAAACTCATTCTGTTCATTTTTCCTACCCAAGAAGCAACACTCAGCAGCCAGAGTGAATAATTTCAGAATTCCTGAGTTTGTTAAGAAGCCCAAAGCTGGTGTAGAGTAGACCTTGTAGATTTACTTTCCATTCTTAAGTGCTTTGTCTCAATTCTTGTTGGTTTTTTTTTGTTTTTTTTTTTTTTTTTTTTTTTTAAGTTTTGGCCTCTCTTTGTTGAATCATGGAATATCCTGAGTTGGAAGGGACCCAGGAGGATCATGGAGTCCAACTCCTGGTCCTGCACAGGACAATCCCATCAGTCCCACCCTGTTCCTGCAGACACAACTCCCCTTGAGTTTGTCTGACCATTCATCACATCAGTCCTAACCTCTAAATACTTCCATGGTTTTACCACCTCTCTTCCTCTGGACTACATCATTTAGTTTAACATTTCCTCCAGAACTGAGATTTTTCTGAAATACTCCTTTAGTCGTTTTTAATTAAATTTTAAATATAGCTTCAAGAATTCATCTTTATATTTTGGATGCAGTTTTCAGGGAGTGCCTCCTCAGAGGGGGCCTGGTGGGCAATGACTGCTGCTGGATTGGCCCTGCAAGATTCCTGCTATCTCTTTCTCTCAGTGCTTATTTAGATCATATTTCCCTGCATTTTGAGGCTGTTGTGAGGAAAATTTTAAAAATTACTTTTTCTGCAGCCTGAGTTTGTTGCTGTCCTGTCTGTAAGGCCCATATTTAATCTTGCAGGTAGTGATTGTCTTTATCACCATGATCTCTCATGATTGTCAGTTTTATCACATTCATATTCTACCAAATTATTAATAAGTACAAATCTGGAAAACAACAACAGTCACAAACAGGGCAGGCTGGAAGGGACCCTCTTGAACTGCTTTCTGGGTGGATAATTGATTTTTTCCCATTCTAACAGCTGCATTCTGCACTTGTTCATGACCCTCCTGTCCTGCTGGCTTGGACTGTTTCTCTTAATTCATCAAAATTGTTTTGATTTCTGATTTTTTCACATAAACTGCTTGACCCTACCCCAACTTGGCGTGCATTGGATTTATAAGGATGCTCTCCAGTCAATCCTACCAAACCCTGGAAAAGCTGCAGGTATCCTGGCATCCCAGTTTTCAGCTGCTCTTTGGAGTTCATCTTACTGGCATTAAACACAAGGACTGGGATTTCCAGGTCACATTACTGCAAAGCACTATTTCCCTCTTGTAACCAGGCAGTAAAAACCCTGCTTGAATTTTTAAAAACTTTTCTTGTTGCCTACCTTAGACTCTGTTAATGTAAACTGTATTTCCCTCTTTTTTTATGAGAGTGTCAAAGCAAAGGTATATAAAAATCTTGATAAAGTCAGTATATATTTCCCTACTGCTGCCCCCTCCCCTTATCCATGAGGCCAATTATCTTGTCAAAGGAAAAGATTAGATTTGTTTGGTGGTTTATAACCTTATGAACCTGAGATGCTTATAAATATTTTAATAATTTGTTCCATTATCGCTCCCAATATCAAAGTTTGACTGGTCTATAATTTCTTCCTGTCTCCTTTTCCCCCAGCTTGGTAAATCCTCAGGGAGCTCGTCTGTGCTCCAGGAGCTGTCAGGGATGGTCACTAACTCTTCACTGCTTTATCCTGTTCCAGTGAACTGTTACACCAGCAATTAGGAACTGGAGGCTGGTTCCAGGAGAAAGTCCTGGGGCATCCATAAGGTTTATTTATGACAGTGATGTTTCCTGTTTGGGAAGGTTTAATATTTGTGATCGAGTATGATGGATTCTTTCAGGGAGCCTGAGTGGTTGGAGGGGTTCAGGAAATGTGTATGTAACTACTATTTTTAATCTTAATTTCGGGAGTTGGCTCACATCTCTCACCTGCACAGATATGTTAGTAAGGATTTTAAAGTACCTGCCCAGTAAAACACAGAATGCACCACATCAAGCTCAGTTCATGCACCTTCACCTCGGGCTGATCCTATAAATTAAATTTCATCTGGGTAATTCTATGCAGCCAACATAAAATGCAAAAGCCTGTGGTGGAATTCTTAACTATTTTGTAAATTTGTGGGATATTCTGGCAGTTCTGGCTGTCTAAAGTACCCACTGAGAAGCTGAGGTGTGGTTTCCAGAGCTGGGCTGCCCTTTGTCCCGGGTGCAGATGTTGACCCCTCGGGCAGGCACATCTGGATCCTACAGAGCTGAGTGCTCCCTGCCCCTGCCAGTCTGTGATGTTCCCACTGCTGGGGACACTGCCCAGGGAGGGCTTCTCCTCAGTTTTACATCAGTTTTATCATGTCATGTCCTACCTAATTGTCAACAAATTAAAATATTTCAAAGCAACAAGTACAGGGCAGGTGAGGCTGGAAGAGACTGAGCTTTGCTGGGTGAACAATTGATTTTTTTATTCCTCGTGGTCATGAGCTGCACATGATCATGACCCTCCTGTCTCATTGCTTTGGATTATTTCTCTCAATTCTTCAAAATAGCTTTGTTTCCCGATTCTTTCTCATAAGCTGCTTGAACTGTACCTGGGAGCAGTTTCTGGAGATGTCTCCAGGGGGATGTAGCTGGTGCATGATCCCAGTTAGGCCATACTGGTGCAGCCTGGTTGTCTTAAGACAAGTTAAAAATGGGAAGGTTTATATCCTGTAGTCCATCCTGTGTGCTATTCATGTCAAGTATCATTTAGACTTTACCGTGAATAAACCCCATAAATATTTCAGTGAAAAGTTGCCCAGATTATCCTTTAAAATCTCTTTCCCTCTCCATTTGTGCAGCATAGCTTGTATCTTGCCCCAGCACCTCCAGTGCTGCAGTTTAGTGGGAAGTGTCTGTGCACATGTTTGTGCATATATGGTGTGTATCTGCTTAAATAATTAAACTGGATCTCCATGATAATGTTTTGTGCACCACAGCAGTGTTTTTATCACAAGTACCCCAGCAAGAGCCAGGATGTCACAACAGTGTTGCTGTGTGTGGTTCTACCTCAGCAGAGTTGTTGTAGTCAGTGCTGCAAAGACCACACTTGTTTTAACAAGAGATTCCTAATGACTGAACCATTAGGAATATTAAATAATTCTATTAATAAGCTTTATTATGGTTTTTCACACAGAACAGATATCTCAGAACTCGAAATCAATGGGTGCAAAGCTTTGTTGTTGTGCAGATTAGGGGTTCCAGCATGGTGCTGGGACATTTTTAGGGACCTACAGAAAGGAGCTGGGTTTGTTGTCCTGCAGGGCTTTAGGAAATGTGCTAAACCCAGAGCAAAGCTTTGGTGCTCCTGCAGAGATGGACCCTGAGCAGGGCCTTGGGGGTCTTCACACTCTTTGGTGGAGTCACAGAACGGTTTGGGCTGGATCAGACCTCGGGGATCACCCAGTGCCCCCCTGCCCTGGCAGGGACCCCTCCCACTGTGCCAGGAGCCCAGTGTCCATCCTGCCCTGGGGCACTGCCAGGGATCCAGGGGCAGCCCCAGCTGCTCTGGGAATTCCAGCCCAGCCCCTCCCCACACTCCCAGACAGGAATCCCTGCCCAAAATCCCAATATCCAGCCCTGCCCCCTGGCAGTGGGAGCCATTCCCTGTGTGCTGTCCCTCCATCTTTGTCCCTCTCCAGCTCTCCTGGAGCTCCTTTAGGCGCTGAAGGGGCTTGAAAGTCTCCCTGAAATTTATTCCAGGAAGGAGTGGGGTGAAGCAGAGAACTTCTGGAGAGGCACAAACCTTCCACGGGATCATCTCTGCCAGGATCCTGCGTTACGAAGCAAAATGGGAGAGAACATTTTTGTTTCCCCACAGATCTTTAAAAATGAGTGACTCTTTTAATTTTGCATTGTCAAGAAAAAGACAGAGAAATGAAGTAATATTTTTACTTCAGTGATTTAAAACAATTTAGTCTGTGGAGTAATGCAACTGCAGCTTCACTCCAGTGCAATTGAAATAAAACATGATGAAATATTAAAATACTCCATACACGCACCACTAAGATTAGATAGTCATTAGGACTGGAATATTGGCACCCTGTTAATTATTGCATTGCAAATGTTTCAGGCAGAAAACACATGTTTTCTTTTTCCCAAATGAAGTCCAGCAAATTAAAACCTGACCTAGAAGTGATAACTTCAAATATGATTTATTTTGCAATAAGCAAAGGGAGTAACCCCACAGAGATTGTCAACAGTCAAACAAGAGCAATGATAAAACGAAGGAACGTCACCAGCTGGATGCTTTATTGTATTTGCTCTAATGAAGGCCAAGGAAACAGCTTGTTTTCCATGGGACTGAAAATCTTGTCTTAACAGGGAGTGGACAGTGCTGCTGGAGTAGGGAAGTGTGTGGAGGAGATGGAGGGAGGAAGTTGGGTGATGCCTGGTGGTGACTCTGGCAGGTGTTTTATTTGATTTCAGGGCTCTCTGTTAAAAACACAGTACCAAAAAAAAAAAAAAAACTTACAGAAAAAAGATAATAATCCCTCTCCATCCACTCCTGCAGAGCTGAGTGGATGCTGTCTGAATCCCTGCTGGAGCATCACTGGGATTGAACTGGAAATAGTCTCATTTTATCAGCAGAGCTCTCTGTGCCCTGGAGCCAGGCTGGGAGAGCTGGGGGTGCTCACCTGGAGGGGAGAAGGCTCCAGGGAGAGCTCAGAGCCCCTGCCAGGGCCCCAGGGGAGCTGGGGAGGGGCTGCAGCAGTCACCAAAGCTGGGTTATGGCTCCTCAGTTTGAGATCAGTCCAGAGCATGAGCCATCTGTGGTGGAACACAGTTGAAAGCAGAATGTGCCCTGCCTATTCCCCCATGCTGGGCACAGGCAGCAAAATTTCCTTTAATTCAGTCAGTGATGGCAGGAGAGAGCATC
>CM063287.1:34142358-34149858 GCA_032173965.1 Sitta carolinensis
GGGGAAAACAAAAAAAAAGAGGAAAAAAAAATCACTATTTTAGCTTGCAGACATTATCATCCATCTGGGAAGAAGAGTGAGAGCGCGGGATACACAATGAAAAGCCTGACGCTCCCCCAAGAAGAAGCCCGTTTCGAGCGAGACGGAAGAAAAAGCCAAGTCCGGCGAAGATTACTGAGGGAAAGAAAAACAATAAAATAAAAAAAAAAAAAACCCTCTGCTCTCGGCAGCTGCCCGGGCCTCGGCGCTCGCAGGCAGCGCGGCCCGGCGGAGCCGGTTCCAGGCCGGTGGGCCCGAGGCAGCGCTGACAGCCCGGCTCCCCGGGCGCCCGCGGGAGCGGCGGCCCTCCGGGGCCGTTCCCTTGGCTTCCCCTTCTGCTTCTCATGGTCACCATGAAAAGAGCACAGAGGCAGAGCTGTGGCCGGGACTTGGCTGGCCGCGGAGCGCGGCGGGAGCGGGGCGGCCCTGAGGGCCCGGCAGTGAGGGAGCGGCCCGGCCCTGAGGGAGCGGCCCGGCGCTGAGGGGCCCGGCCTGAGGGAGCGGCCTCGGCCCGGCCGCGTTCTCCTTCTCATGGTCACCATTAAAGCGCCACAGAGACAGATGTTGTCGGGACTTGGCTGGCGCGGAGCGCGGAGAGAGCGGCCCGCGCTGAGGGACCGGCCCGGCCGCGTTCTCCTTCTCAGGGTCACCATTAAAAGCGCCACAGAGACAGAATTGTTGTCGGGACTTGGCTGGCCGCGGAGCGCGGCGGGAGCGGGGCGGCCCCGAGGGAGCGGGGCGGCCCTGAGGAACCAGGCCCGGCACTGAGGAACCAGGCCCGGCGCTGAGGGACCCGGCCCGGCCGCGTTCTCCTTCTCATGGTCACCATGAAAAGCGCCACAGAGACAGAATTCTTGCCGGGACTTGGCTGGCCGCGGAGCGCGGAGAGAGCGGCCCGGCGCTGAGGGACCCGGCCCGGCCGCGTTCTCCTTCTCAGGGTCACCATTAAAAGCACCACAGAGAGAGAATTCTTGCTGGGACTCGGGTGGTTATTGTTCTCTAAGTTCCAGCCTCACTGACTTCTTCTACGTGCTAAATTGACAAGGCAGAAAGGGAGTACAGGGAGAAACTTTAAAGTGGTTTTAAGTCTGAATTGTCCAATTATGAGATGCCAATAAACTTATTTTTACTTATAACGCGATAACCAGTCACCAATGTCATGCACTGCGGAATTTTCAAACCAATCACACAAAATCACCCGAACTTGTGAAGTAGAAGACTATGCTCTAAGCCCTTCATCTTGTTACATATATTATACATATTATTTTACCCAGCCACCTTAAATTCTAAATTTCTCAACCTTTGTTCTAACACACTTTTATTCAACTATTCACACACAGACCCAGTGCTGTCACTCAGTTTTGGAAGCCTTTCCCAGGGCCTCGGGTCAAATGCAGTGTGTCTTTGAGGGTCATTTTCAGACAGCACGGAAAGCCTGGAATTCTCTGTGTCCAGGGTTCCAGCATGCTGGGAAGTACAAGTTTGGGGATTTTGTTGGAGAGCTGGCAGTTCAGGCAGCTGTGGGATGTGGGGTGGGCATTGCCGCTCATCACCCAGCGAGGCGGGTGTGCTGGGGCTTTGGTGTTAATGGTCAAATCCAGGAGGTTCCTAGATTGATTTGATTTGATTTGTTATTTGATTTGTTGGTTCCCTGATCAGAGCAGGAGAGTTATGCAGCAAACCAGCTCTAGCTGGATGTGCAATCCCAATCAGGAAAGCCAGGCTTAGGTGCAGCCAGGTTTGTGAGCTTTGTCTGACCCTGCCTTCGCCGTTCCTCTGCTGTTCCTCCTGAGTGTTTGTGCCCTTGGGATGTGCCTCCTTCATGGACCGAGGGGAGAGGCTGGCAGCACCTGGCAAACCCCTCTGTGACGCCTTGGGGCTCTCTGGTGTCTCCAGGTGAGTGTCCATGGGCAGAGTGCGGAGCCTGAGGCTGAGAGGATGGACAGACGGACAGTGGGACACCTGCCAGAGGGGCTGCAGTGCACACAGCAGGAACAGCTGCTAACAAAGCACCAGCAGTGGGGCAGGATATGGAACCCCAGAATCTCTCAGGCTGGAAAAATCCTCCAAGACCCCTTCCCAGCACTGCCATGGCCACCACTGCCCCAAGTGCTGCATCCACAGCTCTTCAGTCCCTCCGAGATGGGGACTCCACCACTGCCCTGGGCAGCTGTGCCAGGGCTGGACAGCCCTGTGCATGCAGGAATTTTTCTGAATATCCAGTCTAATCATCCCACGGCACTGGAGGGACAAAGGATGAGGCAGAGGAAGGAATCACTCTTTGCAAAAAGTGGGCTAGGTGTTTTTCCACAGAGAGAAAGCTTCTTCCAGTGCAGTGCAGACTTTCTATTCCCTTTTTTCCTGTCTGGCTTGCCGTGGCATTAAGGCTGATGTGCTCGTGCTGTTAGGTCCTTCTCGTTTCCTTTTTTCCAGTTACTTCTGAGTTTGATGGATGGCCTCAGCCCACTGTGACCAAGGGCTAGGAACATGATTATATTCCTCCAAACCCCAGGCAGCCTGGTGGCCACGAGCAGGACAGCCTGGAGCACCCGTCCCTCTCTGGGGACATGGGTGGGGAGGGCCTTCGTGGACACTCAGTCTGGGGAGTGTGGCTCCACAGGCATCAAATTTAATGAATCTATTAATCTATTAATTGCAATACTCATGGAGCAGCTTCCCAACAGCTGTGGAGGGATTTCCCCAACCCCTTTGCAGCAGGTTCCTGCCCTGGCAGGTTGATAATCCCACCAAATATCGCCGTGTTCTTCAGTTCCATCAACCATCCTCTGTCTCTTTTTGGTCCTTTTATAAATCCTGTGCTAAATTGCAGACCCCAGCCTAGGCGTGTGTTTGTCCGTCTTATCAATAATGCATCGCCCCGAAGTGTGGGAGGGGGAGCCACAAGTGAAACTGCCCACGGTAATTCAGGGCTATAAATCATATTTTCTGTCAGGTTTGGAGGCTGAGACTGTCTCAGCAAGATGGTTTGTGCCACTTTATTGTGATACTTCAGGAATATTTTTTTTTATTTACCCCATTCCTCTTATGTGTGTGTATATATTATATATTATATATATTTTCCCGCTTCCTTTTCAGCTGTCAATAGAGGGTGAATCCTGGACCTGCAAAAAAGTATGAGCTTTCTTTTCGTAAGGCAGACACAGATTGCCTCCAACATCAGGTGTCTTGTATAAAATCTTTGAAAAGAAGTTACAGTGTTTTATTTTTGGAAGAGACTGCAGAGCTGAGCCATGAATTGTTGTCCACAATTGGGACCTAATTGAGATGCTGATCTGCAAAATATTCTGTGTCCAGTGGTGCATGTCTAGTGTTCAAGTCTTATTTTCTGTCCTGCAAGTCTGGCCGGAGCTAAAACATGGTTTTCAAACAAAATATTAAGAAAGGATAAAACCCAGATATTTTCCTGCTGGTATTTAAACCCATCCTGGGTCATTTAAACCCATCTGAGCTCTCAGGTTCTGGTGAGGGCTCTCCCCGAGCTCCTGCTGGAGCAGACTCAGCACTAATGGTGGCATCAATGCATGTTTTCAGAGGTGGACATTTTCTTTTTCCAGTAGTATTTGCAAGCAAACACTTCTTGAAAATATAAATTTATATACTATCTAGACTTCAAAATTAACATGTTCTCTGGCATCAGCACAACTTCCACTTTTATTTTTTAATTTAACTACTTATTTTTTGCAAGGAGGCACCTTCTTGTTTTTCTTAGTCCTGGTGGCCAGCTGGAAAGATCCTGATTCTGACAAAACCATGAGTTGAATCACAGAACCATTAAGGTTGGAAAAGATCTCCATGGTCATCAAGTCCAACTTTCACCTGAATACCACCATAATAATACATATTAAATAATAAATTTCTAAAGCAGTGCTGACATCAGTGATTTGCTCTCACCAGGCATCATCCCCAACATTTTCCAAATCAGAAAAATGTGGACATTTGGTTTTCTGGAGGACCAGGTTGAATCCTTTTGGGGGTTGTATCGACCTCAACAGCTCTTTGTGGCATCGAATTCACCCAGTGTCACTTGTACTTGTCATAGAATCAGTAAGGTTGGAAAAAACTTCCAGATCATCAAATCCAACCCTCAGTCCTTCTGCTGTTGGCTTTGCCCATCCCAGGCACGCTGCTGGGATAATTTCCCACTCAGTTTCCCAGTGCAATGGGAAAATGTGGAGAGCCATGAAAACATCAGGTACAGCACATTATTTTAGGGCAATCCATGGGATTGAACCCACCTCAAGCCCACTGCAGGATTAAAAAGATGAGTTTCTAAGGCATGCATATGCAAGGACTTATTTCTGCTGTAAAGATTTCCTGACAAGCAGAAATATAATGCTTTTTGAAAACCTCATTAGAAAATCAATTATATCATGACACTTAATGTTGGGTTATTTACAAGCGAGATGTCGTGTTGGGAAAAAACACAATAAAAATTCCCACTTAATCCAGAAAAATGAGGGAACATAAAGAAGAGTGAGGCTGATGAGGGAACATAAAGAAGAGTGAGGCTGTGTTATTAGCATGTTCAAAGGAGCAGTTACCACGAAGCAGAGGGTTTGTGCTCCATCAGGACCAGCAGGGAGATCTGGTCGTGGAGGGACACGAGGTTCCACCCCCTCAGAGGGAAAAGGGCTGAGAGATCCCTTCAGGGCAGCTAGTAGTGAGTTTATTTATGGGTTTGTGTTGATGCCCAGTGCCCAGGTCATGCCTCTCCTCTTGCTTTCCCTCGTGGAATCACGAAGGTCCCTCTGAAATCACCAAGCCCAACCCTCAGCCAGCACCACGTTCACCACTCACCAGGTGCTCAAGTGCCACATCCCCACGTTTTTGAACACTTCAGGTGACTCCTTCACTGCCCTGGGCTGCCCCTTCAGTGCTTGACAACCCTTCCCATGGAGAAGTTTTTCCTACTATCCAACTTAAACCTCCCCTGGCACAACTCAGGGACGTTTCCATCTCACAGCCCTCGATTTATTTGGGTTTAAATGCCTTCAAAAAGAAAAGCTCCCCTTGGCACCTGGGGAATGGCTGCTAAACCAGCAGCTTTCTTTGGAGGAAAAATGGGAAAACTCATCCGATTTCATGGGATCACAGAGTGGTTTGGGTTGGGAGGGTCCTTAAAGCTCATCTCTTTCCACCCCCTGTGCCATGGGAAGGGAAACTTTCCAAATTTCTGTGCTGCTAATTAGGAGCATATGACCTCAGTTGTTGATTGCTTTTGTGTTTTTTTTTTTTTCCTTAACTGTAACAGTTTTTAGGACTAGACTATTTTCTTCTAATGGAAAATACTTGATCTGAAGCAGAAAATTTTGTTTGTCATGCAAATATGAGCAAGATGCAGCTAATCTAATATCCCCTGCATCGTTCACACTGAGGGAACTACAGAAAAAGGCAAATTTCTAGCTGAAATCCTTGTCTTACATAGCCTGCAATCTGAGTTTGCATCAGATGCAGAACTAATGGTGCTTATTTCCTGCAGAGTTAAACCTAAAATGTGTAGCTACAGGCTCATGTGTGTGTGTGTGTGGCAGAAAAGAAATATTATGTGTTTTCATCTCTCATTCTGCATAATGCCTGTGGTAGTTCACTGTCTGTAGCTGTAAAGTTTCTGTGCTTTCCCTGTTTTTTAATTTAAAAATCCATGGGATTGATACGTTTATTTCATAATGAACAATTAGGCCATGAGAAGAACATTTTTAGTAATTAAATCGAGGAAAGGTGACTTGAAACATCAGAGGAGCATTGGAGGTGAGGCTGAGGGGATTCTGCAGGGAAGGCAGAGAGGGGCTGGGGACAAGGATGGAGGGACAGGGCACAGGGAGTGGCTTTAAACTGAGAGTGGGAAGATTTGGATGGGATTTGGGGCAGGAATTGTCCCCTGGAGGGTGGGGATGGAATTCCCAGAGCAGCTGGGGCTGCCCCTGGATCCCTGGCAGTGCCCAGGCCAGGCTGGACACTGGGCTGGGAGCCCCTGGCACAGTGGGAGGGGTCCCTGCCAGGGCAGGGGGGCTCTGGGTGGGATTTGGGGTCCCTTCCAACCCAAACCATCCTGGGATTCCATGAAGACAGGACACACTTGTTTTCCTCCAATTTCAGGAATCTCCTCATGATCAGGCCGTACTGCTGTTGACTTTGATTTTTAAATTTTTTTTGTATTATTAACAGTAGTATGAGCATTACTTTTTTGTGCAGCGAGTGCTCTGGAAGGGGAAAGACTCATTCTTGCTTCTGAAAAGCTACAGAAGTTTCTGTCATAGCATTGTGTTTTTTGTTAGGAATAGATGTTCTTCTTTTGACCTCTCTGTTCACCTCTAAAACCACTTTGAAGCTGATTTTTTTTTTTCTTCCTTTCTTTTGAGTAATCAACTCTTTTTTTTTGCTGTAAGACTCAAGAAGAAAAATGCACTGTCAGTGAGACAGGATGAGGGCAGATAAGACCAACTCTCCTCACATTCATTTCTTTTGGAGAATTCAGATATGCTACAGTTGATATTTATGTGCTGGGGCTAGACTTGACCTGTGGGCAATTTAAGCACCTGGAGACACCTGAAATCTGATTTTGGCTGAGTTCCCCTCGTTCCTTCCCAGGCTGGCAGCAAAGGGGCAGGTCCTGGATGTCTGGAAAGGAGAAGGATCAGGTCCAAGCTTGGGGTGCTCTTGAGAAGGGCAGTGCCAGGGTGGGTGTGCCAGCATCCCCTCCAGGGAGGGAGGTTGCTGCTCCTCATTGTCCTCTCGGTGGAGCAGGGTGTGCATGGGGAGGTGGAGGCATTCCTGAGGGTCAGGAGGGATCCTGGCAGCATCACTGGCAGCACTTGTCCTGCAGTGAATTTCCAGACCTTGATCAGCACCAGCCAGAGCAGCTCCTCTCCTCAGCGAGGCCCGAGCTGACCACAGGAAAAGGAGCGATAAATTTAGATTATTTTGGCATCTGTAGGTCATTATTGGAATTATAGCAGCTGGCTGCTAGGTCATAAAGTTACTCTGACAGGTCATGAATACTGAAAGTACTCTAACTACCCTGCCTTACTCTTATCGTCCTCATTCATTACTGTCAAGATCTCCTCTTACAAAGAGGGGGTATAAAGTTTAAGAAAGGAGAGGAGGAGAGGCTTTTAATGATATTCCTCTTCTCTCTTTCTAAGAGAAGAGATGAAAGGCAAACTTAAATGCTTGGAAAGGAAACAAGACCTGTTGAGTTTGAAATGTTTAATTGTTTCTAGTTATCAGTCAATGAATTTGCTGCATCTGTCTGAAACATAGGGCTGGGCCATCATCACAGCTCGTGGGGAGGAAGATTTGCCAATGGTGATTTATCATTGTCCAGTGTCCTGTGTCCAGCTCTGGCCCCTCTGGACCAGAAGGACCTGGAGGGGCTGGAGATGGCCAGGGCAGGGAATGGAGCTGGGAAGGGGCTGGAGAATCCCTGAGGGAGTTGGGAAG
>CM063287.1:34154858-34177358 GCA_032173965.1 Sitta carolinensis
TTGAAACAGTATTTTTATTGGTTTTATTGATGTGCCCTGCTGGCTTTCCAATCCAGTGATTGGGTCCTGCTTGGTTACCTGAGAGAAAAGCTTTTCCTCGGGGATGCAGAGGATGCAGGGATGGCCTGTGGCAGGGGAGGGCTCTCCTGGCACCTGCAGAAGGGCCAGAGCTTGCCCAGGGCTGCCCAGGGCACTGTGGAGAGTTGGCAAGAGCAGACAAGGAGTGCTGGCAAACATTGATCCAAATGAAGGAAAAGACTCTTTAATCTTTGTTCTCCCTGCTGCTATGGTTTTATTTTATTTTATTTGGTTGAGGCCAAATTGGTACGAGGTACAGGCAGTTCTTGCCTGGGTGATGCCATTTTGGGAGAGATCCTGCTGATGAGTGTGGTAGCAACCTCAAAGCCCTGCAGAAAGGCTTTGGAGATCTCTGTTACCTCCGCTGCTTTCATTGGGATATATTCGTTTTTCTGAGGTGCTCTAAGGTGTCCCCAGGGTCTTCTGTTCTCCAGGTGAGCACCCCCAGCTCTCCCAGCCTGGCTCCAGAGCAGAGGGGCTCCAGCCCTGGAGCACCTTTGTGGCCTCTGGACTCACTTCAGCAGGAGATGCTCAGGGGTCACAGACTTTACACCCACTCTGGGAACTCGCTTTGAAAAACGTCCTGGTGACTTGAATTCTTAAGAGGTTCCTGATTTATCTGTATCTTAATTCATTTTAATAGGCTGGAGGATCTGCAGGTGCTGTTGATTATAATTCTTGGTGCTCACTGTCATCTGGAATTCATGCACTGACGCACGTCAAGGTGGACATCCAAAGTCAGGGCCCAGTTCCAATAATTCAGCCTTAAGTTTTTGTCCTTCAGTGTCCCCGTGCACCAGATCAGAGACCTGGGCCTTGCAGGGTAAGGGCTGTAATGTGTATTTAACTCCCTTAGGCTTGGTGGGTCTTTTTTTAAAAAATCCATGCATAATTGGGATTATATCTATCTGAAATACGTAGAAAAAATGTAAATTTGACTTCAGATACTGGTTAGCAATTGGGTTATCACTGTGAGGAAGGGTGCTGAGCAGGGCTGGTGGGTTTGGGGTCTGAATCCCCAAAACAAGCATTGCAGGGAACTGGGGCTGTTGGTGAATCCCCAACCAGCACTGCAGAGTGTGGGGCTGTTGGTGAACCCCCAAACCAGCACTGCAGAGTGTGGGGCTGTTGGTGAACCCCCAAACCAGCACTGCAGAGTGTGGGGCTGTTGGTGAACCCAAACCAGCACTGCAGAGTGTGGGCTGTTGGTGAATCCCCAAACCAGCACTGCAGAGGTGGGGCTGTTGGTGAATCCCCAAACCAGCACTGCAGAGTGTGGGGCTGTTGGTGAATCCCCAAACCAGCACTGCAGAGTGTGGGGCTGTTGGTGAATCCCCAAACCAGCACTGCAGAGTGTGGGGCTGTTGGTGATCCCCAAACCAGCACTGCAGAGTGTGGGGCTGTTGGTGAATCCCCAAACCAGCACTGCAGAGTGTGGGGCTGTTGGTGAACCCCAAACCAGCACTGCAGAGTGTGGGGCTTTGGTGAATCCCCCAAACCAGCACTGCAGAGTGTGGGGCTGTTGGTGAACCCCCAAACCAGCACTGCAGAGTGTGGGGCTCTTGGTGAACCCCCAAAGCAGCACTGCAGAGTGTGGGGCTGTTGGTGAACCCCCAAACCAGCACTTCAGAGTGTGGGGCTGTTGGTGAACCCCCAAACCAGCACTGCAGAGTGTGGGGCTGTTGGTGAATCCCCACCCCAGCGCAGGGAATGCAGTGTGTGGTTTAAGGGTCCCTGCAGCCAGCCCTAACACAGTTAATTGCCTGCGATAAAACCGACCTCCCAGGTCTGATGGGAGACTTCTTTTATATAAGAAAAAATGTTTTGTAACAATTTCTTGTAAGTGCTAAAATTAACTGACTTTCTTTTAACCTAATTAAAGCTAGAACTGATGGTATCACCTATGCTTAATGTTGCCGAACATCTCGGGCAGAGCGTGCTGCCGCTTGGAACTTGGCTCCAGTTCTGCTTCCTGCTTTGAAACATTTAATGTGAAGCATCTGCTCGGTTGTTGCTGGTTCAGGGTGTGCTCCAGCTCTCCCTGTTCTCACTCTAGGACAGGGTGGTCCTTTCCAACACAGAAGATGCACAGAAATTGGGGTGGTTTTTTTATCTTTTCGGCAAATTTTCCGGTCGTTCCGCTGCCAGAGCTACTGATTTGAAACGGAAATATTTATGAAGAGGTCACTCTGATATTAGGAATATTTGTGCTCTCTCAATAGGGCCCAGCTGTTGGTCTTTGAAGGGTTTCATTCATGGAGGGGAGTGTGTCTCCCTGGGGAAGGTCTCTGAGCTGATGGAACTCCCGGTGCTGATGAGCACCAGAGCTCGCTGTGGTTGTCTTGGCCTGGATGATTCCTGCTCACACAAACGAGGGAGAAATGTGCAGGCTGAAATCTGGAGAGACCAGGAGTTAGTCTGGAAGAGCTGTGGGTGGGAGACAGGAAGGCAGCAGTACTGGAACGGGTGACCAGTGTGGAGGTGGAGCAGGAGATGTCCAGCAGGGCAGTGAGGTCAGACTGAGCGGTGCTGAGATGGTCCAGACCTGTGAGGCCAGCACAGGGACAGGGCAGGACTTCCCAGGTGGGCTGAGGGAGTGGCAGGAAAAGGGGCATGGCTTCTAACTGCCAAAGGGCAGGGATAGATGGAACACTGGGGAGAAATTCTTCCTGTGAGGACAGGCACAGAGTGGCTGCCCCTGTATCCCTGGCCAGGCTGGATGGAGCCAGGAGCAGCCTGGGACAGAGTCCCTGCCCATGGCAGGGGTGGAACAAGATTATATTTAGTGTCCCTTCCACCCCAAACCAGTGTGGGATGGAGGGAAGGAGGGTGGCATGGAGCAGACAGCAAAGGGCACTGCACACACAGAGAAGATTGAGGTGGCTGAAGCACCAGAGCTTTGTGGCTGTCCTTCCACCTGGCCCTCGCTTTAACAAAGATCTTTGTTCCTGATGGGATTCACTGCTGTGAAAACACCAGAAATGCTCGGGGGAAGGCAGCCAAGGCCACACACAGGGAGGGTTGTTTGCCTTGGATGTGTTTCAGGTGTTCCTGGGGAAGTCACTGCAGTGCCACATCCCAGGGCAGGATCTCCTTTGAAATCTGTGGCTCCCTGTATAGGATTCCAATCAAAACTTTAATGCTCCGGGGCAGTGAGGAGCATTTAATGACCTTCAGTGCTATCACTTGAGTCTTTTGGGCATTGACATTGATTTTCCTTATCTTGGCATGTGGAGACAAGAGTCTCACTCCATCCTTTGAAGTGTTTGCTGGTGCACACCAGGAGCAGGGAATAAACAGGGAGCAGATTTGCAGGGATCATGGGCTTGGGCAAGCCAGTTTGGCCCCCAAATTTAATGTCATTAGTTGTAAAAGTCAGGGAAAAAATGAGACTATTTTGATATCTTTGTATTTACTCAAGAGGCGTGTTCATCTATTATTTATTGTAGCAATAATTTAATCTATTTATGTATTATGTAATTAATTATATATTTATTTGTTACATTATTTATTTGGAATTTATATCATGTATATGATGCTCTGTGCAGGTGCCTCTTTCCCAGGGTTAAAGAGAGGATGCAGAATTTCTCACCAGTCACATCTGTAAGAATTTGCATCCTGATGAACAGATAGAAACAGAACAAGGCAAACATTGCACAGGTTGTATGGCAAGGACTAAGTCTGACTCAGCTCTGACTTCTTGTGTTCTCCCCTAAATGCATCATTTTTTTCTTAATAGTTCTTAAAAGGAGCAGTGTTGGACAGGAATTGGGGGTTATTGCTGTTTATTGCAGCTCTCATCCCTTTTTAATCTCTCCCTCCCATCACAGAGCCACTTCATTCCTAAGCAGCTAAATTAAACCATGTCAGGATGTGCTTCCCCATGAATTTTAAACCTAAAAAGGCACTTTGTTCCTTGCTTCAGTTGTGGGGAAAAAACGCAGCAGAGCCACCCGGCTATTTGAACTCTTTATTTGCCACATTTACAATATTAATAACACTGTTTCCAGAAGTTGTCACATCAAGTAAAAGATCTTCATTGCTGGCTGTCTTTTGGGGCCAAATCGAGACTGGATGCATGCATTTAGTAAATTGTAGTCTCAAGTAGTCATTTTGGTAAATAATTAGCTGGGGTGGAAGAATAAGTTAGCATATTGTATGCATCTAATGCTGCAAATGTACACCCAGCAAACTTTGCTATTAATCAACAGTCAAGCACTGTAAGTTGGGTCTCATACATAATGAATTGTCCTTAAACCTCCTGGGCTTCATTGATAGAAAAATAAGAGAAAACACCAGTGTAGTAAGCTTTGGAATAAAATTTAACGAGATTGCTCTGCATCCCGTAATCGGTTTGGAGTCATTAGAGACCAGATAATTCAGCTGCAGTTTTGGGGTGGCTTTAGCCTTCATCTATCAAAGCAAGGCTGCTGAAATGACACTTAGGTGTGGATAAAATACGGGTTTAGTTAATTTTGCAATGAAGGCTCCAGTGAAAACGCCGACTCGCTCTGTGGTGTTGTGGAACAAACAGTGCTGCCTCACTAAGTCCCATTTTAATGTTCTTTTTTGTGTGTGTGTGTGTTAATCATCACTGATTCTTCCATTTGAAAGGTAACACACCAGCTATTTCTCCAGGAGAAAATTAGTTTGGTAAGCTAAGCACAGATCTATATAATTGCAAGAAAAAAAAACACCTTCAGTTTTCAGATAATGCAACATTTTTCTGTTACGGATTCACGTGTGTGAGAGTTATTTGACAACTTCTCTTTGGTCATTTGCTGATAAAACAAAAAAATGCCATTTAAAACCCAATAATTTTAAAATTATTCTGGCCCTTCATGTGTATTTCTTGGCAAGGGTTATCATTCAGGATCAACAGTGACTTCTGCAAATGTAAAAAAGTACTCTGGTTTAGGAGCTCTGTTATTAACTATTTGACATATACTGTCATCAATATAGATAATTTTTAATATTTATATAAGTTATATATATATATTAAGAATTATCTTTACTAATGACAGAATATATATATATAAAACTTATATAAATATTAGGAGTTATCTGTACTAATGACAGTCATGGAGCTCCACACCAACAGTCACCAGGCTCTTCCCACCATTGGGGAAGAAAATAACAAAAAAAAATTTAAAAATAAATTCAAATAAGGTAAAATTACAAAAGGACACCCCAAAAAATATTAAAAATTAAAAAATTAGAGTTAATAATGTAACCTGAGCCTGCCCTCATGTATCAATGTCACTGTTGACTCCAGGCTAGGAGGAGTTGCAATCTCCTTTTAATCGAGGAGCTTTTGTCATTCCTGTCTTAAACAAAGAAAAGCCATTGAAAATTTTAAAATTGCAGTACAGGGCACTCTTCCCTGGCTCAGTTCCTAAAGCTCTCCTGAGGCAAAGCCCTGGAAGGTGAGGTGGTTTGCCAGGGATAAAACACTCAGGAGAGTGCAGCTGCAGGCAGTGGGGTTTGGATGCTACATTCAACCAATCGATGATATTAAAAATACACAGATATTTTATAAATAGACATCTATTTTATAAATATATCATGGGAGCTGCTAGGATGTTCTCATGGTATTTATTTATCTATCCTGGGGAAGCTGCCAGCTCCTGGCTTTCCCCCAGGGAATGTGCCAGCAGAGTTGTGTTATACATCCCTTCCCTTCCAGCACAGCTCAAGGTCCCCCTGGTTTCCCTTCCCTTTCTGAAGGACTGAGGCAAAAAGCAGCTCAGAAATCAGGAATGAACATCCTGCCACTTCAGGCCATGGCTTCTCCCAGCATTTCTCTGGTTTTTATCCTGGCTGAGCTATTCAGGGTGATCCCAAAGCCAAGCCGCTGCTTACATGTTTATTTTGGAAGCGCCTTGGAAACTTCCCCTTCTTGGCAGTGGCTTTGGAAGGAGCCTGTAAAACTGAGCAGGTGCTGCTGCTGCCTCCCTGCCCCTCTGCCAAAGCCAGCTTTTCCTCCCTGAAAGAGGAAGAGAGGCTCCCTCTGCAAGAGCCTGAGAGATGTGGGAGCCCAGGCTGCTCTTCCAAAATGTGTTGGTTGCAGAGAAGAATTTACAGCAATTTTGGGCCGTGGGTTAAAGCCACACCTGAGCTGCCACTCCAGCCTGAGGCTGCCTGGAGCCCCCTCTGTTCTGCTTACAGTGCTTTAGATATTTTATTAGATATTAGCTATTTTTCTTTGCTGAATATCTTAATACATACCAACCAACCAGCATCACACACAACCCCTTTACCATCACCTATAGCCTGTCATAACTACTGATATTCCCAGATTATGGCAGGAACTGACCAAGCACAGGAGTAAGGATGTTATAATTTAAGCTTAAAACTTGTTTTTCTGCAGTGGAAAATTCTTCTTACTTGGTAAAACAAGTTTTTCTTCTTACGTGGTAAAAACATGTTTGCTGCTTGCCTGTTGCTGTGGGATAACACACGACACAAACTCCTTTTGTGATTTTTTCAAGGCTGTGTGAAAATTCCCTTTATTAGAAATCATCTCCCTTTCTATACCATTTTCCACAGACCAATGTGACTGGTGGGAGAAGACAAACCTCTTCACCCACACTGGTCAAACCAGAGGGACAGCAACAGAGATCCTCCTCCCAGAAGGAATGTACAGTATAGATATTGTCACAAAAACAGCCAGGATGTTTTCTCATATTCCCTGGGAAAAGAATTTCAGAAAACTGAAACATCAGAAAACCAGAACTTTAGAAAATCAGAAACTTCAGGCTTGAAACCAGACTACATTTGCCTGTGCTTTTTTGAGATTTATCTTTACTTGGTAAAAACCTGCTTTTGTTTGTGGACAGCTTATCCTCTGCTCTTAGCCATAAATTCTCTTCCCAACTCCTCTGTCCAGTGACTACCAGCTCAGCAATCTTTATTTTCAGCCACCTTCTGTTCTTCTCTATCAAAACTTTTCTGGTTTTCTGGTTTTCTGTAGTGGAAAATTCTTCTTACTTGGTAAAAACCTGCTTTTGTTTGTGGACAGCTTATCCTTTGCCCTTAGCCATAAAATCTCTTTCCAGCTCATCCCAACCTTTGTCAAGTGACTGCTAGCTCAGCAATCTTTATTTTCAGCCATCTTCTGTTCTTCTACATCAAAACTTTTCTGATTTTCTGCAGTGGAAAATTCTCACTTGGTAAAACCATGTTTTCTGTTTATCTCTGCTTTTTGAGATTTATCTTTACTTGGTGAAAACCTGCTTTTGTTTGTGGACAGCTTATCCTTTGCTCTTAGCCATAAAATCTCTTCCCAACTCCTTTGTCCAGTGACCACAAGCTCAGCAATCTTTATTTTCAGCCACCTTCTGTTCTTCTCTAGCAAAACTCGCTTTCATTTCTAGAGACCCTGCTGCCAAACATTCCTATTTGTAAAAGTTCCTGTTAAATTGCCCTCCTGCCCAGCCCCTCTCAGGGCTGGGCTGAGCCTTGGGCAGGACCCGCTCACTGGGGGCGCTGGGAAGGGCGGGAATGGGGAGGAGCACTCAGGATTGGAGTGGGGAGGAATAGATGGGATTGGAATGGGAAAGAATGGTTGGGATTGGAATGGGGAGGAATAGTTGGGATTGGAGTGGGAAAGAATAGTTGGGATTGGAATAGGGAGGAATAGTTGGGATTGGAGTGGGAAAGAATAGTTGGGATTGGAATGGAGAGGAATAGTTGGGATTGGAGTGGGTAAGAATGTTTAGGATTGGAATGGGGAGGAATAGTTGGGATTGGAATGGGTAAGAATGTTTAGGATTGGAATGGGGAGGAACATTCAGGATTGGAGTGGGGAGGAATAGTTGGGATTGGAATGGGAAAGAATAGTTGGGATTGGAATGGGAAGGAATAGTTAGGATTGGAATGGGGAGGAATAGATGGGATTGGAATGGGGAGGAATAGTTGGGATTGGAGTGGGAAGGAATAGATGGGATTGGAATGGGAAGGAACATTCAGGATTGGAGTGGGAAGGAACATTTAGGATTGGAATGGGAAGGAATAGTTGGGATTGGAATGGGAAGGAATGTTTAGGATTGGAATGGGGAGGAATAGTTAGGATCGGAATGGGAAGGGATATTTAGGATTGCAGTGGGAAGGAATAGTTAGGATTGGAGTGGGAAGGAATAGTTAGGATTGCAGGAGTATTTATAATAATATAAAAATATTTTATTATAATAATATAATTGTAATATATAATAATATACAATATTTATTGGTTTATTGTAAGGATAGAATTTGTAAGCATACATTTTTATAAAATGTAAATTTTATTAAAATTTATATTTATAGTTTAAATATATATGTTTGTAAATCTATATATAAAATAATTATAATATAAAATTATTTTGATATTATAATGGTAATATAGAATAATGCATAATAATTATTATTTTATTATAAAAATAAAATTTATAATGTAAATTTTTATAAAATATAATTTATTGAAATTTATATTTATATTTATAAGAATATATTTTATAAATCTAAATATAAAATATATAGTATAAAATTATTTCATTATAACAATATTATAATTGTATAATAATATCTAATGTTTATTAATATTTTATTATAATAATAAAATTTTTATATACAAATTTATATTAATATGTATTTAAATTTATATTTTATGAATATAAATGTTTCTCAAATATAAATTTTAATTAAAATGTATATTTTATAAAAAAATATATTTTTTGTCGTTTTAATGAAGCATCCCCTGTAAAGTTTGTCATGTGGAGCTGAACATCCACTTACCCCAGAGATCCCCAAAAACTTAAGGCAGAAATGTGACAGCCGTGTGCCACTGCTGACATTTTGCAAACAAAAGAAATTTGGGTCATAAAATAAATGAAATTAAAATAAAATAAATAAATTAGATTAAAATAATAAAATAAAATAAAATAAAATAAAATAAAATAAAAAAATTAAAATAATAGAACAGAATAGAAAAAAAATTAAATTAAATTAAAATTAAATTTTAAAAATAAAATAAAATATAATAAAATAAAATAAAATACAATATAAAGTGCACACTAAACTCCAAGTGCAACAATTCTTTGCTAGCCAGGTGAAAATACAAAACCCTGCACTGTGAATTTTTTGGGATGCCAGGACCCAGCAGAATTCAGGAATGAAAACAAGTGCAATGAAAAGTGCTTTTGCTGCTGGAAATGGAAGTGATTTAAATCATATTACTGCCTTATAATACTCAATAACATTAATGTGGTTTAAAGAAATGTTTCTAATGATTCCAGCTCCACTGAAAAAAAAAAAAAAACACTGATATTTTTAAAGGAAAAATAAAATTCTCCTTGTGGGTGAAAGCCGAGCAGTCAGGGTTCTTACAGCTTCCATCGTTTGGTTGGGGTTTGGGGGGTTTATTTTTCAATGAACACAATTAGGTTATTTTCCTGGAGGAAAGTAAAATTGCACCTTGCTGATGACAAGATTTCAACTTTCCATATTGATGATAGATTTAAAATTTCAACTTTCCATATTGATGACAGATTTTAGTTTTCAGCTTTCCATATTGATCACAGATTTAAGATTTCAGCTTTCCATATTGATGACAGATTTTAGATTTCAACTTTCCATATTGATCACAGATTTAAGATTTGAACTTTCCATACTGATCACAGATTTAAGATTTGAACTTTCCCAGGTAAAGCCATGAATGGCCACCTTGGGATCCTGTCACAGGGCAGGACAGGAAGAAATGCCCTTTTTTTTTCTTTTTCATTCCCAAAGTTTACACCCAGGTAGTTCAGCAGTCTCTTAGGTGAGTGTTTCTCTCTAAATTTCACCTTGTTCCTGCCCATCCTGACCCCGAGGAGCTCAAAGCTCCTTGCCTGGAGGAGAGTGGGGGGAAACCTTCCCAGAAATCAGACACTGAGCACAGGGATTTCCTTCCAGGGGGAATTCCTGGTGCTGTAACTCCTCTGCTCATCTTCCCAGTGCTTGGAGAGCACTTGGACTCTGCTTCCTTAAGTCTTTGAAGCCTGAGAAATTCCTTTAAAAGGCAGCTGGTGTTTTCATATTTAACTCTGAGGTAGTTTGTGGAAGTTCTGCTGTGCAGGTTTGGAAAGGGAAAGGGCAGGGAGGGGAGGGAGACCAGCAGAAGACACCCATGCATGAGTTATGTTATGTAGTTATTCTTTTTCTTTATTAAAGCTGTCAGATTCCCAGGAATAGGTGTTGCCATCTCTAGCCAAGCAAAATTAATAGGAAGGTTTTCCTTTTTTTTTCCAGTTTGAAGCTCTGTGTGTGTGTGTGTGTTGGCACGTGGAGTTTGTATCCTGCAGGAAAAGAGCTCAGTGCATTCCTGGAAAGCAAATTCATCCCTGCCTTGCAAGGAAGGCCAAGGTGGAGGTGGCAGGTGCTGGGAAAGCCTCTGGTGCTGAATTGCTGGGAGAATGGCCCCACCAGAAACATCTGGAGATGCTCAGCAGTGGCAGGCACTGCCATTAAAAGCAGCAATTAAAAAGAAAATTAAAAATAAATTCTGTCCAAACACTCCTGCCAGGGAGCACCTGGAGAAGTGAGGAATGTGTGTGTGATGGGTTGGCTGGGAATGGAACCTTAAATCCCACCCAGTGCCCCCCTGCCAGGGCAGGGACCCCTCCCACTGTGCCAGGAGTGTCCAGCCTGGCCTGGGGCACTGCCAGGATTCCCAGCTGCTCTGGGAATTCCATCCTCACCCTCCAGGGAACAATTCCTGCCCCAAAATTCTCCCTAAATCTGCCCACGGTCAGCTCTCAGCCATGCCCTGTCCCCCCATCCCCTGTCCCCAGCTCTCCTGGAGCCCTCCAGGTGCTCCCAGGGTCTCCCTGGCTGCTCCCCCTTGTTTTGGGGGTGACTGCTGGGGGCTGGGGGCCCTTGCCTGGTCCCTGCTGCAGTGGGAGGCAGAGCCCGGAGCTGCTGCTGCCAGGGCCATGAGGAGATGGAGTTTTTCTGTTTTATTGGTGACATTACAGCCCAAATGATTTCCAGACTCCCAAGAATAAGAAACAGGATGATGTGAAAAACATAAGAAGACCGTGGCTCTGAGCACTCTTCGTGCTCTTCTGGATAAATGGAGCACAAAAGTCTCCCCACTTCTCTCCCAGGTTTCTGAGGAGTTATTGTCATTATATTCTCTCATTATTATTTTGTTGTAGCTCCAGCAATTCGCAGTAAAACAGAGCCATGTTCTGCTGTGCTGTACCTGTGTGAAATTACAGATGATCTCTGGTGTTGGGAGCTTGGTTTGAAGTCCATGTCATGGGGATTCGTGTACAGAATTTGGTGCATGGATTCTCATAATTTTTCTTTTTAGCATAGATATTATTAATCAGAAAAGCAGCATAAAGTAGGCACCAGTTTTAAAAAGCAACTTGATCCTTTCCCCTCCTCGCAGCACACTCAGGAATTGGGGTTGGTTTGCTCTGTCCCTGTGCCTGGCTGGCACAGTCACTCTGGGTTTCTCTTGCCCTGTCTCAGGTTCACAGTAGTTTGATATTGCCACAGTTTTCATTTTCTTGCTTTGGGGCACATCCAGCCTCTCACCAGAGGCCTCTGCTGTTGAGGTCTGGTGTCACTGTGATGTACAGGGGGAACACAGCAACACGCACACAGGTGTTCAGGTAGAGAGGAAGAAAAGAACTCCCCAGTTTATTGCTGCCCTCGTATCTCTCAGTTTGTGGACAGTGCCCAGAGATTGGACAGAGCAGTTCCCACCTCTCCATCCCCACTGCTCACTGGAGAAGTCCATCAAGTGAGATCTTTTCACAAAGGAATGCAAACATGATCCTTGTTTATCTCCCAATCCATGAGAACTGACTCCATTATACCAAAACAAACCAGAGACTGATTTCAGGGACAGCACCCCCCACCACAGCCCAGCCTTGGGAAGCACCAGGAGGGCACCAGCACCCCTCTCCCAGCACAGAAAACATCCAGCTAGGAAAGCACAGCTGGATCCCTGCCACTCCAGGGTTCCCTTTTTCATCGCTCTCATCCACATGTTCCTCTTCCATAAGAAAAGAAAACAAAACAAAAAAAAGGAGCAAGAGAAGGAGCACATTTTTATTTACAGGTGCTTTCTGTTCGCTCACTTTGCTCCTCAGCCCCTGCAAGCAGGAGCTGCCATGGAAAATCAAATGAATTCTCAATTGCTTCCTTCCAATTCAATCAGGGGAGGGAAGCAGAGACCTGCCACGGCGCTGGAGGAAGCGGGGCTGGGGAGGGCGTGGAGCAGCCAGGGAGCTGCTTCCTTCCCTCCTTCCCCAGGGAAGGGCTGGGGACCCCAGGAGCAGCCTGGCAGCACAGGGATGTGCACCATGGCCTCGTGTCACTGTGACAGGTAACAGGTGCTTAGGGTGCAGAAGGAGAAAAGAACTTTATTTTATTGGAATAAAATATTTTATTTTTATTTTATTTTGGAAAAAAAAAAATTGAAACTTCTGTTGTTTATTATTAGAATTTTAATAATCATTATAATGTTATAATTATATATATAATGAGACTTTTTATAATAATTATAAAAATTGAAGTTTATTGAAACTTCAGTTATTTATTGTTTTTAGGACACTGACCAGGGATTGGGTAATGAGGTATTTACTTTTCGAATTTTACTGGTTAGATCATCACATTATCACATCATATCTTCCACAAAGGAATGTAAATACAATTTTTGTTTATCTTACAATTCATGAAAACTAACTCCATGCTACTAAAACAAACCAGAAAACTTATTTTCAAAAGCAACAGGCTTGGGTGATGTTCTTGCTCCCTGACTTTGCCCACGTGGCTTTTTCCCCCTGGATTTTCTTATTGTTCACTGTGCCATCTTTGCATTTGTGAGGTGAGGAGGGCGAGCTGCTCTTACTGCTGTGAGGAATCCCTTCCTTTTCTCTGTGAGGAATCCCTTCCTTTCCTCTGTGAGGAATCCCTTCATTTCCTCTGTGAGGAATCCCTTCATTTTCTCTTTGAGGAATCCCTTCACTTTTGTCTGAGAAGAAAAGCTCTGACTCCAGATGAAATGTCCTGAGTTTTATTATTTTGCTGATAGAGTGTGAACACTCAGTTTTATCCAGCATCATCACATTATCACATCATATCTTCCATGAAGGAATGTAAATACAATTTTTGTTTGTCTTACAATTCATGAAAACTAACTCCATGCTACTAAAACAAACCAGAAAACTTATTTTCAAAAGCAACAGGCTTGGGTGATGTTCTTGCTCCCTGACTTTGCCCACGTGGCTTTTTCCCCCTGGATTTTCTTATTGTTCACTGTGCCATCTTTGCATTTGTGAGGTGAGGAGGGCGAGCTGCTCTTACTGCTGTGAGGAATCCCTTCCTTTTCTCTGTGAGGAATCCCTTCCTTTCCTCTGTGAGGAATCCCTTCATTTCCTCTGTGAGGAATCCCTTCCTTTTCTCTGTGAGGAATCCCTTCCTTTTCTCTGTGAGGAATCCCTTCCTTTTCTCTGTGAGGAATCCCTTCATTTTCTCTGTGAGGAATCCCTTCATTTTCTCTGTGAGGAATCCCTTCATTTTCTCTGAGAAGAAAAGCTCTGACTCCAGATGAAATGTCCTGAGGTTCATTATTTTGCTGATAGAGTGTGAACACTCAGTTTTATCCAGCATCACAGAGCTGCTTTGGTGCAAGGGACCTTCAGCACCGTGGGGTTCCCCTCGAGGGACCAGGCTGTCCAGAGCCCTCTCTGGGCTGGTTCTGTCCTTTTTCCTGCTGTAATTTTGCATTTCTCTGTGTCTCAGCAGGGCAGAGGCCTCGGTGGCTTGCGAGGTGAGCGAGGAGGAGATGCCAGAGCCCCTGCAGCAGTGCACAGCCTGGCTCCGAGCCTACTTCTGTGAGCCAGCCAGCACGGAGAGCCTGCCCGTGCCAGCCTTCCACCACCCCCTGCTGCAGAGAGGTCAGTGCCCCCTGTGCCCAGCCAGCAGCCCCTGCCTGCCAGCTGCCTCCTCTGTGCCCTCTGAGGTGATGGGGCTCACCTGCTGACGCTGGAATGCCTGGGCACCAACACACCTGAAGGGTTGGGAGCTGCTCGGGGAGCTGGTGGCTACTAGAAGTGGCTTTTGGCCACCAAGAGTTGAGGCTTTGACATCACTCTCTACAACTTGTTTGCTCCTGGTTTGTGTGTGTGTGTGTGTGTTTTACTGACCTGTGTCATGGAAATGCTAATGAAGAATTAATTGGCTCAAATCACAACGATGGGAGAGCGTTTCTGCTCTTCTGTCACTCTCTCCTACTAATATTTTCATGAAATAGAAAAAAAAATGAACTTGGAAGGAATGTGGAAGGAGATGTTAAAAATTGGAAGGAACTAGTTTTTAAAGTTATTTAGGAGAAAGGCGAGGTAAAAATCAAATTATGATGGATTGCACTTCAGTTTATCTGCACATCAGAATTGCAGTTTTGCTACATTAGGAGTTTGGTATTTATTTACTTTCACACATTTACATTTGAAAGTGCCTGCTCATTTCTCCAGGCACTTAAAAACGCAGAACAAACATCAGTGAGAGCATGAGGATCCAAAGCCAGGAAGGCTTTTCCTCCTCACTCTGATTTTCCTACATTTCGACAGCAGCTCTTCAAGTGGGGCCTGGAGCAACCTGGGACAGTGGGAGTTGTCCCTGCCTGTGGAACTGGGTGAGCTTTAAGGTCCCTCCAACCCAAACCAGGCTGGAATTCTGTGATTCCAGGATCAGCAAAACCTTTGGCCCTTTTTTCCTCCCCTTCCCTGTAAATGTGACCATGTACAGTATTGCTCTTTGATAGAGGATTTGAGTTCTGTCCTCAAGTGCTTTTGTCTGTTGCATAATTTCTTCCTAATCAGTGCTTATATCAAATTCTACTTTATTTTTCTGGAGGGTTTTGCTTATGCCAAAAAAACACATTGGAAAGGTTCCTCATGTAACAACAAAAAAAGTGTAAAATGCTCTCAGGATGAAGCAGTTCACAATTCATGGCCAGTTTTCTGCTGCTGCTTTTGTCCCAGCTTTGAAGACATAGTTCCTTGTGGAGAGAAAAACTGTGGCAATCAACTCTGACATAACAAAAGCAGAGAGATTTGCAGATTCAGAAAGTAGAGATGATCTGCTTTATATTTATTAAGAAATTCTATAAAAATTCAGTATATTGTTTCAGTGGCTCCTCCTGTATCTTAATTTTTTTCTAAAGTGTCTTTAATTTTCCAAATCACTGTTAAATGTGTTTAAAAATACTTGAAATACAAACCCAGCCATTCCTCTCATAACTTGGCCTTGGCAAAGGCGGGCTCTGAGTCTTGAGGAACCATGGAATCACAGAACCATGGGGTTGGAAAAGACCTCAGATCATCCAGCCATTCCAGCACCATCCCCTGCTCTCCACTGAGCCTCATCCACGTGGGTTTGGAGCATTTCCAGGGGTGGTGACTGCACCCCTGCCCTGCAGAGGCTGTGCCAGGCCTGGACAGCTTTCCCAGGAAAAAATGTTCCTTCATCTCCAATGTAAACTTCCCTGGCACAGTTTGAGGCCATTTTCCCAAATCCTGTCCCTTGTTCCCTGGGAGCAGAGCCTGACTCCCTGCCAGGGAGCTGTGGAGAGGGAGAAGTTTGGGTTCCCAACACCTCCAGCAGTTCTTACTGGCTCTCCAGTCTATATGCAGCCAGTATATTTATTTTTACACACGTGGAACAGACTTCAACAACCTGTGTCGTGGCCAGCATTCCATGTAGAATTCCACTGAGCAAAGAGGAAGTCAGGTTTTCCCACTCAGAGGAGTGGGACATCTCAGAAAAATCCCTGACCAGCCCTAATGGGAAATGATGAATTGCTCTTAGTGCACGCTGGTCATGAGCTCCCTTTCTGGAGAAAGGAGAAAACCAGCCTGGGTTTATTTTGAGGTGGGTGATTTGTGGCTCTGACACGGGGAGGGCGGTGCTGCCTTTCCTGCCCTCCCTCTCCGGGGTGGGGTGGGGGCAGTGATATAAAAATATGGACATAGAGAGAGAGAGATAAAGAGAAGAGAGAGAGAGAGAGAGAGAGAGAGAGAAATAGAGAGATAGATAGACAGACAGACAGACAGATAGATAGATAGATAGATAGATAGATAGATAGATAGATAGGATAGATAGATAGATAGATAGAAGATAGATAGATAGATAGATAGATAGATAGATGATTAGAGAGAGAGAGAGAGATTCTTATGATATAGATATATATATAGGTATGGATATGGATATGGATATGGATATGGATATGGATATGGATATGGATATGGATATGGATATGGATATGGATGGAGATGGAGATATAGATTAGATATAGATGTAGGTATAGATTTTAGATGTAGATATAGATATATAGGTATGGATAGAGATAGAGATAGAGATAGAGATAGAGATAGAGATAGAGATAGAGATAGAGATAGAGATAAATAATCATATATGATACAGATATAGATATAGAGATACAGATAATATAGATACAGGTATAGATATAGATGCAGATATAGGTATAAAATATAGAGAGATAGATACAGATATAGCTATAGAGATAGAGATAGAGATAGATGTAGGTATAGATTGTAGATGTAGATATAGATGTATAGGTATAGATAGATATAGATATATAGATATACATATATAGATACAGATATAGATAATATAGATGCAGATATAGATGTAGAAATAGATATAGATTATGTAGATATAGAGATAGAGACAGAGAAAGATAGATATAGAGATATAGATACAAATATAGATATAATATATAGAGATACAGATATAGAGATAGTTATAGAGCTAGAGGGAGATGGATATGTTGATGTAGATGTGGATATAGATTAGATATAGATATATATTTAAGGTTAAAGCATAACCATTCTTAATAGGAAAAGCAGCAAACTCAGTCAACAAGGAGACCAGGAGTCCTGGGATCATCTCTCCATGGTTTCCCTATTTCCAGTAAAAATGGATAAGTCCATTAATTTTTCTAGGAAAGTGGGAATCCACCAGGTTCTGTAAAGTGCCAGAGCCATGCAGAGATGGGGGATTGGGCAGGAATTGTTCCCTGGGAGGATGGGATGGAATTCCCAGAGGCGTGGCTGCCCCTGAAGCCCTGGAAGTGTCCAAGGTTGGACGCTGGGGTTTGGAGCAGCCTGGGAAGGGGAAGATGTCCTGGTGTGGGGCTGGATGAGCTCTGAGGTTCCTCCCAACCCACATCAAGGGACTCTGTATTTATATTTTACTGTCTTGAGCTGCTCTGTTCCCCTGCTGAGGAGGAGGCAGGGCTTGCCCTTTCCTAGGCAAATACAAAATATCATTTTCACCGCTGATTTCTGCTGCAATTTGTGAAATTCTCTTAATTTGGTACAAGAGGTTCAATTCATTACAGGAAAAAAAAGTTGAGATGTGCTTCTGATTTTCCCTTTCTCAACCCTTGAGCTTCATCAGACATGCAAATACATTTCTATTTAGGCTTTTAGAAAGTGTTAAATATGAAATAATCTGCTCGGGAATGTTCATACTTCACATATCTGGACATGGCAGATTCCAGTGCAGGGAGCTGACAAGCTTTCCTAGTGCTGTCTGCCAACTCAAAATTCAAATTCCAGAGACTGGCATCTCCTTTTATTACCATTTCATGTGAGAGGAGTTTTGATAAGCAGAAAGTCACTGTTTTGTGAGACATTTAATGGATTTTTACAATCCAATACTTTCCTACAATTTTCTGCAAACAGAAATCAATCCTCTCCAACCTTCAGAAATGGAAACAGCAAAACCCCAAAATAGCCCAGTTACTTTTATACCTGTAATTCTTTTTCCAGCCCAGTTGGCCCATTGCTGTCTATCAACTATATGTATTTAAAAACAAAACAAAACAAAACAAAACAAAACAAAACAAAACAAAACAAACAAAACAAAAAAAAAAAAAACAAAAGTCAATATAAATGCATTCTGGACAGAAATGTCTGCAAAATTCCTGACCCAATTCCTCTTGAATTCAGACCAAAATTCCCGTAATTTCCAGTGGAAGCCCGTGTGGTTTTAAGTGTGTCTTAAATACTTTTATTGAAGTTCCTAGGGTAAATTGTCTGCCAAATGGGGGCGATTTTGGACAATTCAGGCCCTCTTTGGTGCAGATTTCCTTTTTGGCAGCACTGATTCCAGATGTTGGTGGGGTTTTGGTGGAGCCTTTCAGGGTGTCCATCACTGATGTGACTTTGGAAGAGTCTAAGGATGGAGAGAGCAGTGTGTCTGTCCTGTCATGGGGGACGGTCAGTTATTTTTAAAAATATAATTCTATTTCCAGCAGGACAATCCTTTCTTGCCAGTATTCTTGACGTTGTTACAGGTAGGTCATAATTAGAATAAAGGAGCAGTTTATAAATAGGATTTTTTTTAGGTAAACGTGGGTTGAAGGTCCCCAGCCAGTGTTCACCTGTGCAGTGACAATGTTTGTGCTTGTTCTCAGAGAATTTGAGGATATTCAGTATTCAAGGCTCTGAAACAGCTGCAGAGATGTGTGGATTCTGAAATTATTCCAAACTTTCGTTCAGAAAAAAAGGGCTTGTGTTTTGGTGATGGGGTATTGTGAGGGAATTCTTCCCTGTGAGGGGCTGGGGTGGAATTCCCAGAGCACTTTGGTTTTCCCCTGGATCCCTGGAAGGGTCCAAGCCAGGCTGGAGCACCCTGGGATGGTGGGAGGGGTCCCTACATGGCAGGGGTGACACTGGGTGGGCTTTAAAGTCCCTCCCAACCCAAACCATTCCATAATTCCATGAGAAATATTGACACAGAACTGCAGCCAGACCAAAATCAGGGCAGCTTCACTCTAAAATCAGCAGCTCTAAAAGCCACCTGCGTGTGAGGCTTCTTTATAAAGTGAATTTGTTCAAAATCACATCCCTTTTCTCCCCATGAAATGAAAGGAATCATTTGACCCTGATCTAAGAAACATTTTGACCAACCCGGTCACTTTTGACATTGCTGCTTGTAGATGAGATTTAGATTAAAAGGTAAGAATTGAAGGTGGAAAAACCCCACCAGTGTAGGAAAATGACTTTTTTTTATCCAGAGTCGTGTGCTCATCTTCACCCAGAGCCCCAGACCTCAGCACCTGCTCTCATTGCAGACCTGTGAGGAATAAGTTTAATTTAATTCATTTTTCCTTTGATTTGTTGCCTGGCTTGCCACACATGCAGCCCCACGTAACCTTTGCACCCCTCCTTAATAAAAAGCCATGCAATCAAGATAAAAGGAAAGGATTTTATAAATACAGCTTCCCACACCCGTTTTATTAATGAACTTTCAGGCAAGTTTACTTAAACCCCCATGTCGATAGGAAATACCATCAATACTCATATGCATTTAACCTGTTTGGTGCTTCAAAGGTAATGTGCTTAATGGCACTGTTACTATGGTGAGCACCTTGTTTCTAAGTAATATTGTTAATTTTTTTTCCAGAAATGACAATATAGTGACATTTCTGACAGCCTTTATATTTGGGGCACATAAATAAATTCGTCTGAGGGAAAAAAAAATTGATCATAAAGGTATTTTGCTGCTTCTTGACCTGAGAATGCCCTTTCTGACCCGTTTCCAAGATGTTTCACCACATCTCCTGGCCAGTTTATTTGCTGACCATTTTATACTGGGAGAAACGAGGTCTCACTGAACTGGAAAAGCACCCTTCTCCCCAGAAATCTGCATCCCGCGCTCTTCTCAGAGTAAAATATGCAAGAACAACATAAATGGCACACTCCTTTTTTTCCCTTTCTTTCTTTTTTCCCCATGAATTGGGCCTTTGATGTTCAAGAGGAGCCAGTATTAAAGGACATCCCTAGAAGGCTGTAGGAATTGTCCCTATTTATGACAAATGTAAAATAGTACAAATCTAGCTGAATGTGATGGTGTCATTAGTTTGTGAATCGCATCCTCGAAAATAACTGTGGAGGAGCCAAATCGGTTTAAAAGAAGATAACAAAATGGTTTAAGCTACTTAGGTTGAATGCCAATTATATTTTAATATTCAACTGAGCATATTTTACTAAGAAAAAAGGCAGCGTCGACGCATGCATAACTCATTGGCAGCGTCGACCAGCTGTGCCACTCTTCTCTTCGAATCACTTTGTGCATTTTAGTAGCATGGTAATTTAGTAGAGAACTACCTGAGTGATGGCATTTTCAATGAGCAGGTAATCTACAGAGAATTTTTATATGGTTATGAGTTCTGTGCTTCAGCCTGGCAACACAAAAATACATCAAGACCAATTACGGTATCAACTTTCAGCGTGATACCCTTGCCACGCAAGTGCATGTATTTCTGCCCCAGGCATTTCAAATTGCATCTAATTTGAAATCTTTGGGGTTTTAATTAAATTTCAGAATATATGGAATTCTTCATTAGTACCTGCTCTGAATAGCAGATTATACTTCTCTCAGTCTCTCGTTAAAGAAGTAGGCTGTGGTAAATAGCATGTTCAAGAACTGATCATTTGTGGTGCCTGGATATTGGGAACAGAAATAGTGAAATGCAAAATAATATCAAAAAGATTATTAGTCCAGTGAGGGACTCTTGATTTGTATTTTAATGGAATTTTACATTTCTCTTAATGATTTGCAAATTGTCCTCTGATTATAAGATGCATTAAGCTTTTCATTTTAATGGAGAGACACAGCCATTAGCAGAAATTTTTTTCTGTCTTCTTTTTAGAGTGCTTCCCTGCAGCAGATAAATATTGAAACCATTAACACCTTTTGATGTACTTTATAGTGCTGCAGCTTGGACCAATACATGAATGAACATCACCCTTTTATATTTTAGCACTTTGCTGGAAGCTCCTGGTTGTCGTTCCGTTGGTGAACAATGACCGGAGCCCTGCGTTTTCCTACGTTTATTTCCTCATAATTAACGTTCCAAATGTTTCGGGGAACATCATTCATATTTAATGCCAAAAGAAGTAGTAAAGCCAACAGAAGTCAGGATCTGAAATGCAGATGGAGGGTGCTGTGACCTTAGCTCTGACCATCCTTCCAGGGAGGAGGGTTTGTCAGGGATCCGCGCTGGGCGAGAGCACAACCGGCTCCTTTGTTGCAGGCTCCAGAATGCAGGAGCACTCTTCATTTGTCAATCTGAAAGTCAAATTTCCTCCTTGCTTTCAGCTTAACGTGAACCCTTAATGTTGTATAAACATGTTGTGCCTGTGCTGACTTCATTGGGTTTGGCAGGAGAGCACGGGATGAAGAGCAGCCGCTTTTTTGTGGCGGCTTGCGGAGCGTGAGGAGGATTTTCCTGATGCTGCAGGTTTATGTAAAACAACGGGGCTGTTACATCAGGTAAATGTGTGCTTGTGAACCTTTGCAGCTGAGGAAAATCCCTGCTTTGGAAGATCAAATCATTCTTTAAGAGGAGCAGGACTAGGGTGCTTCCCCAAGTCCAGCAAATAACCCAAATTTCTGCCTGTGCCTCCACAGGCTCCTCCTCTCCTGGCAGCTCACCTGTGAGAACTTCCTCCAAGCAAGGCACTGATTTTAGGGCTGCCTGCTAATTGAGCAACCTGGAATCTCTGAAATCCCATCAGGGGTCACTGGCAGGACTGCTCCTCTGTTTGCTTCCAGGATGTCTGTTTAAATAATTTGGATCTCGGGAATTCCAGTTGCAGTTCATTTCAGCAGCGCTGTGTGATGGCACTGGGAGCAGTCAGGAGGCTGAGGCACTTGGTGGGATCACACTTCACCTCTTCCCAGTTGTTTTGTTGGCTGCTAAATACATACTCCTTAAAAGAGAAGGAAAGCAAGAAAAAACAAAAACACACCTTAACTTGAGACTGAAGACTGAAGATTCTGGGAATTATTTGCTGCTGCTGCAGCAGCATTCTTGGCAGGATGTTGTGAATTAGTGTTTGGAAAGTGCTGTGTACATCTCAGCTCCATCCATTAGGTATTTAGAACCCAATAATACATTAATAGAAATAAAAAATAACAGTACTTCAATACTGGCTTCATTTGTGTGCAGTGAGGAAATAGTTCCATTTTATTGCATTTAAGCACTTTAATGAGTATTATTTTTAACGTGCACATTTATAAAGGAACTTACAGAAAGCTGAAGAATTCACTGTTCCTTTTTTAGCCCAGCGAGGATCTTACACTTTGTTCACGTAGTGGAGCACATTTGCATTGCATGTTTCATATATTAATTTTCTGGGCCAGGTTATCTTTGGGAACAGGATCTTCACAAAGCAACTGAGGGGGCAGATTTCTTGATCCTGACTCCTCTGAGAGTGGATATTTGGGGCCCTGCCGAAAAATGAAACGGTGAGAACACCTCATCAGTGTGACTCTTAAGTGGAATTAGAGAGAAAAAGCAATTCTGTGGGAAGCAGGGGAGAATGGAGGGGAGGTGCTGGAGGAGAACAT